>OY720301.1:21768372-22342521 GCA_963082785.1 Philonthus spinipes
AGAAAGACTACGAAGAATACAAAACAAAAAGGAACGCAGTAAAGAAAGAAGCCAAGAGTACCAAACAAGAATCTTGGACACAATTTGGAAAGAAAATGACAAGTAATTACAGAAAAAAAAAACAGAAATTATTCTATGGAACACTAAAACAACAGAAAAAGAAGAAAAAAATATAATATGATGAATATAAAAGATAAAGGAGGAAACATAACAGAAAATTGTAAAATAATGGAAAAGTGTAGGCAATACTTTGATAAACTAACAGAAGTATAAGAAGATACAACCGAAACCCTAGAAGAAATAATAGAAATATCATAAATAGATAGAATACAAGAAATAGAAGTAATAGACGCCATAAAAAATTAAAAGCCGGAAAAGTACCAGTAATAAACGGCATAACACAGGAAATGATTATGTATATTAATCAAGAAGGTATACAACAGCTAACACACCCAATGAATGATATTATAAAGAAGGAATAA
Source organism: Philonthus spinipes (assembly GCA_963082785.1). Taxonomy (NCBI): domain Eukaryota; kingdom Metazoa; phylum Arthropoda; class Insecta; order Coleoptera; family Staphylinidae; genus Philonthus; species Philonthus spinipes. Next base: position 21,768,855 of record OY720301.1, read on the forward strand.
TCTTACCTATTCACAAGAAGGGAGACAAAAGAGACTGTACAAATTATAGAGGAGGAACATTCGCAAGTGTCCCAGGAAAGATCCTAACAAGAATAATGGAAAAAAGTATTAGAGGCCACATTGAAGAAACAATATTCAGAAGAGGAACCTATTATTTACATTAAAATAAGCAAGTGAAAAAAGTATAAATAAGGGAAGGGAGATACATTTATGTTTCATAGATCTGGAAAAGGAGTTCATCTGGGTGAGAAGAAAAGACATATGGAAAGTGCTAAAATATAGAGGAATAGACAGGATAGAAATAGTTGAAGCAAAAACATAGTAAGAACAAACAATGAAGAGTCTAAAGAGTTCAAGACAAAGTTAAAAGTAAAACAAGGATGCGTTATGAGTCCACTACTATTTACAGGGGTACTAGATGAATTTATAAAGGAACTAAAAAAGGATATGAAGACATTAACGTTGGGTTACTGGAAAATGGAAGAAACACAAATACCGGAAATAATGTTCGCAGATTATATGGCGATAGTGGTAGAGACAGAGAAAGACCTACAGCACAACATAAAAATACTCGACAAGGCATTAACAAAAATAAACATGAATATAAATACAGACAAGACCAAAACAATGATAATATAAATAAATTACATACAATAAAATTACACAGAAAGCAGATCGAACAGGTAGAATATTACAAGTATTTAGGAACAATAATAGAAAATAGAAGAAGATAGTCAAAGTGGTAAATGACAGACTGGGAAAGCGGAAAAAATATTCAATATGATGAAGACTACATTCTTCGGTACAAAAGGAATAACTAAAAACATAAAAGTGGAAATTGTGAAAAAAAAAAAAGATAAGTCTTATAATAATATATAGCAGCAACTACAAACACCCTAATCATCAATTCATTTGCGTAAATCATCAGGACAGTTCAGCTAGCTCGCATAGATTTTTCTTTAACTTCATCATAAATTTATAACAGGGCAGAAAGACCTCCGATCGATAGCCCAGACAGACTAACACCTACATGTATTGTAATTATTTATGTTATATTGTTAAAATTAATGATGTGTGTATTATACATAGCAGCATGGACCATGTCAAAAAAACACAAAAGAAAAATTAACGCGATAGATATGAGATTTTTAAGGAAATTTGGAAATAAGACAAGAAGAGATAGAATAAGGAATGAGACGTACAGACAAAACCTGCAGATAGTAAAAAAGAAACAGACATTAAACACTAACAGAGCTCCTTATACCTAACGGTAGAAAGATAAACGATAAAAAAAACATCGTATTTTTCCCATCTAAGATATTTGTTAAATAACAATTTATTAAAATTAATTGATTTAATTCAATAAATTATCTTTATCTAATTATTTTAATAACACATCACATTTGTATATTAATTTTTTTTTTAAAATGATTTTTTGATAAATTCCCCCAAATAAATAAATAAATGCGGTGCATTAACAGAAGATAAAATAAAAAAAATAAAAAACATATGTAATATTGAAAAAAAAAACGTATTACTTTGCGTAAAATATATCTGACTTATCAATAAAATAGTAGATAACGGAATAACCATTATTTAATAATAATATACAACTTTACAACTTTCCACCTCAAGAAGAATTAAACATACTGTTATTTAATTAAATTATAATTCAATTCATAGATAAATTGAAGAAATTTCAATGTAAAACATTGAGATATACTTTAAATTAATTAAATATTAGTGGAAAAGAAACATCTCTGATGGGATTTGAACCCATGTCCTTCGATAAGATATTTATATCTGTTAATTGACCAGTGGTCTTTCCGCCTGGTTTTTCATGTTTATGTCCTTATCGAGAAAGAGGTATAATGATTTCTAACTGTCCGTATCATTAACGTAGTGAAGTGATGCAATGAATTTATGAAGAGCTATAGTGGGGAATTTATTTTCATTTATAAAATTTATTAAATAATATTAAAATTATAGTGAATTTCAATTTAAATGAAAGTGTTTTAATTGTCTTTTATAATAATATAGACTTTTATATATATAAATATAAATCTTTATTAAGAGTTACAAATAATACAAAACAATATAACATTAATTTTTACAATGTCAGTGTTAGTCAGCCTGGGCTATCAGCCAGAAGTATTTCTGCCGCATTATGATTTTATGATGATGATAAATTAAGTGGAGTTGTGATTGTGGATATCATGGCAATATATGTTATATAGATATAAGGAAAGTCTTATAAGATTGAGAATGAGTGGGAGAGAGTTTGAAGTATTCTTACTTAGTAGGATTTTTTGGAGAGGAAGTTATGTATAAGGATAATTATGTGACGCGGAATATGTAACAGGAAACATTTATAAAGGAATCCAATACGTCGAACTGTATCGGAAGCGTTTTGTTTATCTAAAAATAATACAGCCGATTTTTTACATTCTAAATGTTTAATTTTCATATTGGTGGATAGGAGAATATAGACTTTTATTTTAATAGCTTCGTACTTTTTGTATTATAAAATGTGTTTCTAGTTCCACTTTCATTACTTAAATTCGAATGAAAAAAGACATCAAAATTGTTCATTTAATGAATACATAAAACGTATATTGTATTTTAAAAACTATTGCTTCAACCCTCGCTGCGTAGTAACCAATATCAAAATTGAAAGAAGCCATTAATTATGTAAATACAGATGCCACACACATACATATAACAAGTTTCAACATTACGAGTGTTATATTTAATAAAAAAGCACACTGTCGAAACCAAAGTCGTAAAATATGTATGTAAATAAATTATTTTTATTATGTATATAATTTTTTACGACATCTCTCTCTATATCCAATTAATAAAAGTGGCAAAAACCTAGTAATAATTTCGCCTAATTATGAAATATTAATACTTTTATATCGCCGGTAAAAGAAAATATAGTTTAATAGCTACCACATTAAGATGTTATGTTGGAAATCTGTTTTCACTTATTTTAAAACATAATTTATATACTATTAATTAACATTTTCAAATTATATTACACTTGTTGATTAGTAATTAATGACATTTTTACAGAATATGATACATGTAACGAAATAGAAAGAATAATACAAAATATATTTAAATCAATTATACCAAAATAAAAAATACAATTTTGTGTTACATGTTAATTAGGCCTAATGAAAAATAAGCTGTCTTTTCTGATTAAATAAATAATCATTCGAATAGAAACAATCTTTATTTACAGAAAATATAAATTTACACATTTACATAACAATCAGTACATTATATTATCAATACAGTTCAATAAATTTTCGGTCTTTCCGCCTAAATTATCATTATTTGTTACGGACAAAGTAATATATTTTTAAGATATTAGTTAAATTATTGTATTTAAAAATATATATAACTATACATAACCCAAGTGGCTAAGAAAACTTGAAAAAACCTTTAACTTAAGAATGTATTGATTACATTGATTCTAATCACAAGGTAGATCGAAAATATAATATCATAATATAACAAATATATATTTGCATTAATTCATTGTTTTTTTATTTCATTATTTTATTTAATAACTATACAAAAAAACAACTTTCAGGTTGGGAAAAATATTGCATTATTACTTATTATTCCTAACAAGCCAATTTAGATATAAATTTGGCAATGGTGGATTAAAAAGTATTAAAAAAATAATCAAAGAAACTTCTAAGTGTCATATTTTAAGTATACATCGAAAGGTTACATTCGAAAATGAATAGTATTCAGATAAACTTTAATTAAAAAAATGCTCCCGAGGAAGCTATTAAATTATTGTAATAGGAAATATTTATAAAGGAGTCCAATATGTCAAACTGTATCGAAAGCTTTTTGTGTATTTAAAATTTTTTACCTTCTAAATGTTTGGTTTTCATATTGAAAGTACGGATGGATAGGAGATATATTTTTATTAAAAAAATGTTAAAAAACTATTGAAATTTTTAATTTATTCATCACTAATGTCATCAAAATTTAGTAAATAGGTAATTGATTGTAGGTTCAATTGATCTTATTCAGAGAATAATACGAAATTCCAGACATGCTAAATGTGAAAATAATTTATTAATTATTTTCAAATCATTTTTATTTAAACATGAATTTAATATTTGAACGGTCTCGTAAGACGTTTCGAAGAAGAATCCAATCAAAATTAATCAACGAATCACACTATCCTAATGTTATCATAGCCGTTTTAGCTACTTTGTGTACACAGCGTGCACAAAAGTTAACTTCACAAAATAGGATTAAACGAAATCTGTTTCACATTAAGATTTGACATGTGGTAGATTTAAATAATAAATAAAAATATTTTGAATGAGTTTAATTTTTTTGAACGATTCAAATATACATAATGTTACAAACTGTACATTTAATGTTCATATTTATAATAAATAAAAAAAATAAATTGAATGATTGTATTATTTTTGATCAGCGACTTCTATTCGTGAAAATGCGAAGTATAAATGCAATCAACCTAACCTAACCGTTTAATTCGATGATTTTAACATCTCTCTATATAATATAACAGATTTCTATTTAATATTATTGAGTTATTTAAGGTGTACACATGATAATCATTGCATTTTCGACATTCATTATTGTTGTTGTTTAATTTGAAGAAATCTGCCACCGAAGCCAATCAAACACTTTTAGAAACTTATAGTGATAGTCCCTAATGTTGATTTCGGTATCAACGATTTTAATGTTGTGATTTTGATGTCAATCACAAAAAAAAAAACAACCTGGAGGACCAAAGAAGTTCAAAGACAATAAATTGCAAGACTTTTTCGATAAAACCCTAGCTCAAACTCTCAAAAAACTTGCAGACAACTTATCAGTTGATGAATCAACTTGTCTGTTTCCAGACCTTTACATAGAGTGGGAATAATCCGAAAGGAGAAAAACTGTCCACACAAATTGACTGAAAATACCATGCGTCGTACGTTTTGGTCGTACAAAATCTGTCATTTAGATAGGAATTTACATGTGAAATTTACAATTGCATACGACCGAAACGTGCGATCAATTTCAGAAATAAGGCCCCAGCAATAGTGAATAACAGACGCAAAATCATCCTTATATAACAACGCTCGGCGACATGTTACAAGAGTTGTAAAGGATACACTGTTACAACTCGAATGGTAAATTCTGCCAAACCCAGCGTACTCACCAGACATATGGCCTTCTGATTACAACTTATTCAAACCGATGCAGCATGGCTTGACACACAGTCTTGAAATGCTGAAGAAGTACGAAAATGGATTGATGATTGGATCGCTGCTAAACCAACATCGTTCTTTCCATATGCCACCGCCAAGAAAGATTCATAAAAGTTGTAGACAATTATAGAAAATATTTTGATTAATATATATTGTATCAATTTTTCTGAATAGGTGCCTTTTTAAAGTCGAAAAATACTCAAAATACAACTTGCTTTTGGAAACCACACTCGCGTTATCGCGCTCGTGTAGTTTCCAAGCAACATAATTTATTTCTCAAAATCGAACCAAATACACTCGTTGCATTACCTCCGAACGCAATAAAAAATGAACCAATGATGAAATTGCTTGTGTGTTAAATTTTATACATAATATAGTAAGGAACAGAAGAAAAAGTACAAAAGGGATAGAAACTTATAATTAAGTAATTAAGTATATCATCGGAATTAAACGATTATTCGTTGATAAAAACAATTTCTTGTAAAATGCAGTTTTACAATACAATTATAGATATATAATTAGATGGCTTAATAGTTTTGTATCTCTATGTTTTGGAAGTTTTCAATAACGAGGATTTTGAAATTTTGTTCAACCTACATAAAATATCCATTAATTTTTCTTCTGTTAATTACGCACATTTATTTTATTATTATTTACGATAATTTACCACAAAATCTTCCTAATTGTAAATTGAAATCATACCGTAGACAGTTTCAAAATAAGGTTGACCTTTCAGGAAAATTTTCCCCATATAAATCCCGTATTTCTGTCCTGTAACAGTTTTTAATATTATTGATAATTCATAACATATTAGAGTAATCTAATATGTTATGAATTTATTGAATTACTTTATAATTATGGAATTAGCAATGGTATGCACATTAATTTATACAGTGAGGATTTTATCCCATTAAGCATGGCCCTAGTCCAATTTAATCAAATCCATATAAACGCTTTGGAACTAGGGCTATGTTTAATAGAATACACTCTTCACTGTATAAATTAATGTTAGCTAATTTCATAATCACAAAATAATTCAATATTAAATTTACAATTAGAGGAAATTAGGGCTATGTTTAATATAATACAATCTTCACTGTATAAATTAATGTTAGCTAATTTCATAATCACAAAATAATTCAATATTAAATTTACAATTAGAGGAAATTAGTGTCTGAAATTGGAAAACAATGCTGTTAAAAGTGATTATACAAAAAATCTAATTAAAATTTTCTGGAAGGTATCATCAAGTACAAAAAGTCTTTGTACCATACATGAAGTATAGTATAACAATCGAATATAATTTTCATAAATCACTTGGAAATTTTACTCCAATAGCCTGCGGTTCGCTCCGTAAATATTGTACATAATTTATGGCCATCATTATACACTCATCCTATAAAATAGTACTATATGTATATATACAAACATCTTTATTCAGATATAATAGTAATATAAGGAATATGTTCATTTAAAAATTAATCAATATATTTTTGAGTTTTGAAGGCGTTCCTTCATGGTACATTTTCAAATTTGATATAAAGAAAATAAACATCATCAATCAAACTTTGTTTGATAATAATTATCATGTAATTAAAACTAGTCAGTAAGGTAAAATAAAAATTGTATAAAGAATTTTTTTATATCATAAATAATATATTTGTTAGTCTGAGTTATCGATCATATGTTCTATTACATAAGGTGTCCAAAAAAGGCGTAATAATCTTCAAGTGTGAAATGCTTCATTGATTAAATTCCAGTAGACAATTTAAGGAAAAATTTGTATTCTTGCTTATAATTCCTCAGAGCCAATTGAAATAAATATAAATTTAACAACGATAGACTAATCACGCATTATTTTATAATCATAAATCTACAAAATCTAGCTTTTGTCACGTTTAAAAATATAGAGGTTGTTCTAAATTAAGTGCGTACCATTGCTAACTTTGTTATTAGCTAAGCTAGAGAGTTAGTTAAATTAGCAAAGTAGTAGTCAATTTTTCTATGGATTACAGTGGTGATATAATAAAAACAAAAAAGCTTGGCGTTTTCAAAATATTAACAAAACAAACATTTTTTTTAAACGGAACAACCTATACATTTTATTACAATTTCATTGAGAAGATATTTTTTTATCAAAATGTTATAAAACACCATCACAAAAAATAACAAATAAAAAAGTTATTCACATACTAATATTGTATTTTCAATTTCAATAAAATCCCATTCTTGTAAATAACAAAATATTAACAAATCGTGAAAACAAAACTTGTTTTCTCAACCACTTAATTCACCATCTACTTAATCGATATAAACCTTGTTTATTGATGTATTACAACAAAATAATGAGTTTCTCATTATAAAATTACATTTAACCCTAATAAGTGAACTACAATTAAAATTATAATGCTCTACAAATATTTCTTTCTACACCCTTAATTATTTCTTTAAACTAAGAAAACTAAGTATCCAGAGAAGATTTTTTCCTATTGCAATTCTGTTAGTGTGGATTAATATAAAGGGTAGTTCGTTGTAATTGAATTTCAGAAAAATTAAACAAAATATGCGTGATACAAAAATTTGAAACGCTTTTATCTGAAACAGAGAGTCATTCAATTATGCCCTAAGCATCCTAACTCAAACTTTATGGGACCACCAAAATGTGCAACTTTGACATTTTTAGTGTAACCGTATTTCTGAAAGGTAGCGCAGTAATCTCTAAAATATAGTTTATTTGAATTAGTATATTTTCTAAAACTTACTGATTGCTTGTTATAACAAATAATTTATATTGGAATCCCTGTATATTGATAAATATTAATTAAATTGCACTTCATCAATTAAAGAAAAATCATTTTCTTATTGGCAATGTTAAAAATTCTTCAAACTGAAACTGAAAGTGTTCACACGGTATGCGAGACATACATAAATAAAACGAAGAATACCAGCTCTACAATTTTACGATTTGCGTCCTCTGGTTAATGGGAGATCATTCAAGACAGCACTAATTTCACAGAAACTTTTTTTTTTTAATTCAGTGGATGTAGCACTTACAAGACTGTAGCTTTCTGTTTCCCCGAAAACAAAATAAAAACAATACCTGGAAAGTAATAAAAATATTTACTACTAACCTTTTTCAACGGTAATGGCTCCATGAATTCTTAAGCCTTTGTAAACATTTGCTTTTTATTTTCAGTTGTTTGATTGTAATATTTAAAATATTCTAATGGAAATATTTATATATACAGATTTTGAAAAAAAACAACAATATATGTTAAAATTCAATAAAATTTTGAAAATTACTAGTTCCTATTAATATAACAACTTTTTATTTGTCTCCAAAAACAATTAAACAAATCTATTGTTGCTTAAATCATTTTGTTCACTTATACGTCTCTACGTTAGTTTTAATTAGTTTTTTGATTTAATTTGAAACTTCCGTTTGTATACTAATTTTTTCCAACAACAATCCTAGTTGATTGTTAATTTTGATATCACATTATAGAAAATATATCCTTTTAATTAAATTATTATTGTAAGAAGGAGAAATCTATTAAAATAAAGGAATAGAAAAATAATTTTGAAAGTCATTAATAAAAATCAATTATTTTCCTACTAGAAACTACAACGTAAGATAATACATGTGGAAATTTTAAATGTTTTTTTATATATAAATTTGATTTAATACTATAAAAAATAGATTATTTTTTTATTAAAACTTGTATGAGTTGAGTTTCGTGAAGATGGTAACAAACTAAAATAAAACACGTATAGACTTTTCTTCGCTCGTTTATGAGACACTAAATTTACACTTCGATTACAAAGTAACTATTAACAATAGTTTCATTTTTTTATTAATAGTATATTTAATTTTGGCCGAGAAGATATTTTAATAGATATTTACTATAGTACTTACCGTAGCAAAAGAAGAAAATAATTAATTATAATTAATAATCAAGTTCTGTAAATTAAATAAAAGGAAGTTTGAAAATAATTAATACATTAAAAAATATATTCTCCACAACTACCGCAACATTGACTTACATACCATAAGCATAAATGCTTAGATAATACCTTCAGGATTATTAATTATTTTCAAACTTCTTTTTATTTAATTTATAAGTCAGTATGAAGGTGTAATTCAATTGTTATGATTTATTATGTAAAATGTAATTCATGATGAATTGTGGAAGAGGGATATTTACTATAGGAAATTATATTTTATTACGGGGAATACAAAGCGGTTTTAATAGGTCAAGGTGAATGGGATTAGAGGCAAATTTTGAAGCAAGAAATACGGGATTAGATAGGAGTAACTTGGGTGATGTGATATAATAGGGTGTTGGAAGGGTTATGTAGTAGGTTTTAAGGCTGACGGATTTTAGTTAGCACTCTGCTATTTCTTTTTTTAAGGATTATGAAAAAGGATTGATACGTATTCATACAAAGGACGATTAAAGTGATTTTATAAATATGTACAGCCGTTTGCGTTCTAATACCTTTGTTTTAAACGTTAAACTTTTAAAAAATGTTTTGTCAACTTTTTTATTTCATGATCACAGAATGAGTTTTAACTATGAATTTGCGATCAAAATGGAAAAAATTCTTTATTTGGCATTTTAACATCACTTTTGTACAAACATAATAAAAATAAATATTCTTTTTGCTCTAACTTTATACTCCATGCTTCTCCCATCTCAACCTTTTTAAAATCTTTACTCTGGCTCCATCTTCTCTCAGCCACTCCGTCACCTTTCTGTTTTCATCCGTCCATACCTTTTTTAATCCTTCATACTCCATCGCAGAATATACATCGAACATAACTTTCAGCCATCCAAAATTTCCTGCCTCTTTCCTCGAACCCACACCTCGATTTTGCCAGAACTACCTTTTCTACTATCGACATATCCTTACTCTGTAAGGAGCTCGGTAGTCTTCCATACACCTGTATACTGTCATACAACGGATTATATTCACTCTTTCTAATGCATTCTTGCATCTCTTGCAAATCTATCTTCCTGCATTTCTCTTTCAACCACGCTACTACATTCATATCTCCTTCAATCCACTCGTTTATTACTTTCTCCACAACACCGGCCCTTTCATACATAATTTTTCGCTGTATTCTCCATTCACTCTCCCTTTCTTGCTTGCGTGTTATCCACATCTCTTTCGCCAATCATTCATTTTCCAACTCGTTCATTCTCACCTCATACCTCATCACTCTCTCCATTGCCTCTGTGTACATCCTCCACATATTCCCTTCCTGAAGTCAAGCAGAATATATCCAGGTGTAGACCTTTCAATTCCCAACACCTACTTCAGAAAAATATGTTGCTTTTGCTTCATCACATTATACTCTTTCATTCCCCATACCTTCATTCCGAACAATGGTTTGAACAAGCATCCCATAACTTACATTCCAATATAAAATTTCCATCCAAACAATTACCCCATTTTCTTTTAACAATTCCCCCACGATTATCTTGCCTTCCCTTGCACCCATCTCATTTGTTCCCCATAACTACCTGTACTATTAAATGTAAACCGTAGGTATCTGAACTCATTCACCCTCACAATCACCTCTCATTTTCATTTAAATTCACACACTTTCCCTCTCCCCTTATTCCGAAATCACATCCACTTTGTCTTCTTCACATACACGCACAACCCTCTTTTATCCATGAATTTCTCTACTCGTCCTAACATTTCTTTCATTTCTCCTTCTTTCTTGCAAACAACACCATATCGTCCGCATATACACTTTCAATTATCCTACAATTACTCCACCCGGTTGCCCTATCTCAAAATGTCTTCCATTTCACTTACATATATATTGAATAACAATGGGCTCAGCGGACACCTCTGCCTCACACCCATCCACACCCTAAATTCCTCTGACATCTTATCATTTACCTTTGCTATCTCACCCATGTTTCCTGTACACATTCAAATTAATGGGATCAAAATGAATACCTAGGTATTTACATAGTATTGAGGGATAAATGGTGTAGTTGTGATTTGGTAGGATTTATAGAAATACGCCGTTTGACAAACCACGTTTGAATAGTATCTATAATGCACCTTTTTTTAATTTATATAATTGTGATTAGGATGTAAATGACATGGAATAGGAAGCTATGCAGAAGAGGAGATAATGGACTTTTATCTTTCGAGGCTTGATGTTTGGCAGTTGCATGTAAGGATGAATAAAGGCAATATTATGAAGCGATTTTAAACGAATCCAAATTGATAAGGTAGGATAAGGTTGGAAATATGGGTAAATAATTTATTTTTGAGGATAGATTCAAACAGTTTACCTATTGTTATCATTATTATTTGATTTGTGGGGCTGTGGTGGCACTTCAACCTAAAGATCTTTTGTGCATCCCCTTACGAAAAATAATTTAATTTAATTTGTTACCTATCCTATCCTTGATATACCTATCCTTTTGAAGTACCCTAAAAGGTTTTTAAACTTGAAATATCTTAGTTCGTCAATTGTGGGGAAGTAGTTCCCCAAAAACCTTTGTCTTACACGAGCTTACGATTCGCATTCTGTTAGGAGATGGATAACTGTCTCACTTTCCACAAAACAGAATCTATACATTTCATCAGCGACTAATAACATGTTTTTAGGTGGCCCCTCACTGGCACCCTAACTGATTTGTCCTATTGGAATTCCTGTTAGTAGTTTGAGGTTTTTCTTCTTGAGTAGCCAGAAATTCCTATTGGAATTGGAGTATGAACACCCAGTGAGGATTTTTGTTGTCTCAGCTCCTCTATACTCCTCCGAGTAGCGTTCTTTCTCTCTAGCCTCAATATCCCTTATTTCAGAGCCTATTGGAACAAGCTCAGCCTCTTTTTTTGCAAGGGAATCTGCCATTTCATTGCCCTTTTGTCAGTTGTATCAGAGAGTTATGACACTCCAGAACCAGGCTCGAGTTCTTCGCCAGATTCTGAAGAGCCATTAGTGCAGCCTTGCTGTCACTATCTATATTAATGTTTACCCCTTTATGTCCCTTCGTTAGGACATGTCTGGAACATAGTATAATTGCCATGATTTCTGCTTCTAAGATGGAACAGCCAGATCCCAGAGCCATGTGGATCTCAGTACTTTGTTCACTGACTCCTGAACTTGCCATTCCACTTCTTAGGGACCCGTCTGTATACCATACCAGAGATCCCCTTATCTGTGTGGGGACATTGCCTCCGGACCAGACATCCCTCATTATGATCTTGTACCTATTTTCTTCAAATGTGTAGATGACATCAATGGCATCGCTGGGAAGCCCAATTAAATGAGGAGCTTTGTTTAAGATGCTTATGTGCCCTATTAGTTTTTCTTTCCTGAAATTGATACTTTTGTATATTCTTAGCGTTTCTTCGAGGGCGACTCTTTTCAGATGTATGTGTAGAGGCGTTACGTCAAGTATCACCTCCATCGCTACTGTTGGAGTCGTCCTTATTGCCCCCGTAATACACAAACATGCCAATCTCTGAATCCGGTTTAGGATTTTTCGTCCACCAGATAGACACTGCATAAGTGACAGTGGGCCTCACTATCCTCTCATACATCCACCCAGGTCTTTCCTAGCAGTTGCCTACAGGTGTATAAGCCTGTAAAATCTTTCTCCTTGACGTGCAGCAATTGTCTATTTCAATTAAGTTTTTGGTATAGATAAATTCCCAGATACTTCCTTGGATAGTTATGGCTCTATCCCTTCTAGGTGAGGATTGTTCATATCTAGCTTCCTTTTCCTAGTAAAGGGAACTATAATCGTTTTGTAGGGATTGATGCTCAGGTTTTTGTTCTTACACCATTTAGCAACAGTATCAAGACTATGTTGAATTATCTCCATCACAGTTCTTTCAAACTTGCCAGTTGCTATCAGCACTACGTCATCGGCGTATCATATTGCAAGGATTCCTTTTGTAAGGTAAATAGTAGGTCGTCAACCACCAAAGACCACAAAAGTGGAAAGAGTACTCCCCCCTGAGGACTGCCTCCACTGGTTAAGATAGTTTTCGAATCTTTCCCGATTCTAGCCGTTATTTCCCTGTTTTGAAAAATGGATTTAGTCCATCTTGTTGTTATAGGGCTTATACCCTTATGGCACAATGCACCCAAAAGAGGTGTTATCAAAGCCCCCTCAATGTCCAGGAAGGCACAAACAGTTTACTTAAAACAGGAAGTAGACGGAAGTTTGTGGGATCGAGGTGCTCTATGCCAGGTTTAGGGATTAAAAAATAGTTCTTTTTTCTTCATTCTTTAGGGATGTTCTGTGAGAAATAGATGTGATTGCATATTTTTACGATATGGCTATGGATGTTAGTCGAGAGGAATTTTATGATAAGTCTAGAGTCATAACCGGGTGCAGAATTTTTGAATGTTTTAAAAATACTCCTCCTTCTTTATTTCATCGTTTGGGATTTAGGGAGCTTGAGAGGATTTAAAAGACGGATACAAGGATTTTACACCATTTAGGAAGTTGTTGTCATAGTCTAAATTGTCCGTTATTGAGTAAACCTGTCTGAAATGTCCTGCAAATATATTTGCCAGTTTCTGCGTCATCTGTTACCATCATTTCTCTCGCTAGGTCTGTGATCTTTTAAATAAACTCCGTTTTAAGATATTTACTAAGCTTCTTTATTTCATGATAGTATTACTTACCAAGCAATTTGTTTGTGCGTTACCAGAATTTTATCGAAAGATGACTTTCATATTATCCGATGAGAGTGTGAATATCTTTGTTAATTTTAGTAAAATCTTATTAAAGTTTTCTGTCATCAGTTTGTCTGAAGTCACAATATAACTGTCTTTTACACTTAATTAGTCAACGGATACAGTTGAGTAAGGGATATTTAAATGATTTTTTGCAGTATGGAGGACATGTTTTTTTTTATATATAGAGTTAGATAGAGATTCTAGGAAGCGGAAAATGTCGTTCGAATTAATTGAAAGTTTTAAAGAAATAAATGTTGTCATTTTGTTAGTCACTTTTTTAATGTAACAGTTTTTTTAAACATCGAATAGTCTTGGGAGGGGATAGGTAAAGAATATCACTATTGAGGGAAACATTGATAGACATGTGGTCGAACATAAATCCGGGATGAGATTAAAATTAAGCATGAGATTGTTTCCAGTACAAAGGAAAGCATCGAGGGTGGTGGACTGATGATCTGACACAATATACGTAAGTCCTCTATGAAAAAAAATGCAATTGAAAATTAACGAGAGCTGTTTTTAATTTGTCTTATTAATAGTAAAACTTCCGATTAGGATAACATGAATAAAGAAGGAAGCTTTCGTATGGATGGTAATTTCAGTGGACGAGGAATTATGTATATAAATTCGGAAAATGTGGAGGGGAAGCTGTGGGAGGTTTATGATACAGTGGAGACAATGGCTTTTTTCAATATGATTTGTGGTCTGACAGCAACAACAGAACCACGGCATGGATTTTGAAAAGGAATTAGGAAGGAATTTGAATAAAGGACCAATTAAAGATTTGTCTGTTTTAGTTTCTACCAGTAATGTGATAATTGATAGGATTTCCAGGCTAAGGATTTGATGTTTCCATAAAGGAAATCAAAGGTAGCTTTATTTTCTGAGAATTTTGGTGAATGCTGTTTAGATACCGGATATCGGAGCAACAGATGATATTTGGAAAGCCTAAGCCCAACATGACTATAAACATCTTGTTACCTGAGAACTTTACATGGGTGTCAATATGGAAAACGGGATTTAAGTTTTTTAATGAGACCGTCTCTGACTTTTCTATTATTATTTTCTTTGTTTGATTTATTTTTTTTTGTTATTTGTTATTAATTATTTTCAAAATTCTTTTCCTCTTTAATCACTTAAAAGCTTACAATGAAGTTAACAATCTCTTTTCAAGTTTTTTATAATTACTGATGGTTATAGTCGATGTTTATATTATTTTTTTATCGTATTTTTTGCAAACAAGATTCATTTTTAATTAAAGGTCTTTATGACAGGTATATAAGGTGGCCAGAAAAGGTGTAACAATTTTCAGGTAGAGTGATTAATTCATTAATTTTAGTTTTTTTTTTAATTTCATTATTGTTGCCTATAACTCCACCCCATCATGTGTTTGAAATATACATCAAAAACAAAAAAGGAAATGTTTAAAACAGCCAATCGGTGATAAAAAAACAGCTTTTGTGTCATTGTGAAGTAACATTTAATAAGATTTCATAAAATTCTATTAAATATTTTTCTTTTTATAAAATTGTTAAAATGTCCAAATTATTTATAAATGTCATTGACATTTTATCAATATGTATTTTATTGCAGGTTCTATTGAATTTATCCAAAATATATAAAAAATAATACGTATTTGCGTAATACGTGTGTCTGTACACGTTTAATATTTCAACGGCTTTGTGAAACCTTATGAAGAAGAATTAAAAAATGTTTTATTTAGATTATTATTCAATTATTATTTAATGAACCACCCTAGTTTATTGGTTCATTTTGGATAAATATTTTTTGACCACCTCGAATATTTTTTTAACATTACTAATTCATAATAACACTCTAAAAAAGATATTTTCGATATTACTAGTTTTATTAATATCAATAACTGTACGCTGTTTATTAAAAATATTTAAATATTATCAATATTTTATAGTTGCTTTATTAGAAAACCAAATGTTTCTTATAATAATCACTTTATTGTTGAGCGCGAAGATTTTCTAAATAGAACGAAATTTCGTTTTAATGATGACAAGTGCAATATGTTGAAGCTATAGTTAACTTTCGTTATACAACGAAATAAGTGTGTTTTAATCAGTAAATATTGTAATATCGTCCACGAAAACAAATGCGTGTTCCTTCATAACTTCGTAAATCATTCGTTGGAATTTTGCGGGGGCATTACGTGGCAAATGGAATTCGAAAATATTTGTTACAGTAAAAGAGATATGTTTTTTTCTCGATTGATATTTCGTCTCATTGAATTTGGTAAAATCCTTGGACTGAATATTACATCGCAAAATATGCGCATTTTTCTAACTAATATAAAATTTCATTGATTGTTGATCAAAACGACATTGTGAATAACTTTTTAGTAACCTATAATCATTTTAAATTATTGTTACTACTATTTATAATTAATGGTGCCATTTCTTCAGGAGAGATATAAGAATGGATATAAAAAGGAATTTATATACTTTAAAACTGAGGAGAAACAAAATAAATTTTAAATCAAATAAAAATAATTTGTAAATAATTAATTTACCCATTTGAATAATTAATTAATTATATATATATATAACATCTTTATCCGTGTACATTTTCAATATTACATATAAAACATATGTTATAATTTGACGAAATGACTATCGACCAATCTTTCTCTCTAATTAATTATTTTCTCATTAATAATTACACTAAACAAGTGAAAATACAGTGTTTAAACAAAGTTTAAAAGTGTTTTAATTACAATGTACTAGTAAGTGAACGCTAATTATATATATACAAACATATTTATTCGCAAAGAATACATAGATATTTAATTTAATATGCAATACATGAAACAATTTAAAACAAATATATATTCTTAAGAGAAACGGCTATTGACCAGACCTCCGGTCGATAGCCGTTTCTAATTCGCGTCGCTAATTATAAAAAACAGTAAATAACAACATATAATAACAATTGACATACCATAGATAAATGAGGATAACCCTAACAATGATAATGTTACGGCAGGCAAAATAAAACTGAATAATAATAGGAAAAAGTATTCATTCACTTGATCACAGTTATTTAAATAAATTAAGTTAAAAAAATTGAAGATAATTAATAAATTATATCCTCTTTTGTATCATTGGCATTTTTGACTTACGTTACGTAAATATTTTAAAACAAATGTATATTAACACTAATACTTCTCGGGCAAATACCCTGCCGGATATTGAATTAATTAATGGATACTTGCTATTGTATATCAATAACATATTGCAAAATGCAACAATTTTTTGATTCGAGAATATTTAATGTAAAGAGTAAAAAAGAGCAACAAAACTAGGTAATATAAGGCCATCTGCAGACATCATTGTGTTAAAACTGAATAATTTCTGAGCCGAGAGGAGTTTTTTGTGAATTTACGATAACAACAATGCAGGAACGCACGTCCTTCCTTTGCCCGTCATTACTATCACAACGCGCGGCAGGTGAGGGTCGTTCTTGTTAATTAATTTAATTCAATTCATTTCGTTTAATTTTATTCGGTTTTGATTTAGATTGAATTAATTTGGTTTGATTTAGTTTAATTTGATTTAATATAATTGATTTAATTTCACTGAGTATAGTTGAATTATTTTAATTGATTTATTTTAACATCTTTAAATTATGTAAGCCATGGCTGTACTGACGAGGGATAGATCCCGAAACACGTGTCTGCACATGACCTTATATTAAGTAACGTTCCTTTTGTTTGTTTTTGCATTACTTTTTTCTCGGATCAAAATTTGTTGCATTATGCAATATTTTATTGATAGGCAACAGCAGGTGTATATTATGTAATTCAATGTCCGGCGTGGGTATTTGTCCGGGAAGTAGTTGTTTTAATGTGGATTTGTTTAACTTACTTACGTAACGTAAGTCAAAAGTCACAGAGCTAAATGTGGAAATAATTTATTAATTATTTCCAAATCATTTTTATTTAATTTCAATATTTTTTGTTTAATCTTAGATGATTGAAAGATTTTTCATCATTGTTAAAAAACCGCTTTTACAATCGTTGGGGAAATAATACCTATCTGGTAACCTATATTTATTTTTGATAAGTGGAGGAAACCATAGTCATTTATTCGATTTGATTCGGTCTACTTGAGGACCAGGTTTTGAACATGACATGAATTAATGAAGTAAATTTACTGTACTCTTAACAATATATTACAATACTTAATGCTTCGGTAATTTGCCAATGTTTTACTTAACGATTGAAAAGGTGGTTCCAAGAGAAGTTAGTTTTTGGTTTGAGACTTATTCGTGCTGACTAAACCACCAAAAATCAACCAGAATTTTTTATGTTGATCACTTTAATTTTATATTTTTGGGGGTTAACTCTGATATACCGATATGATTGTTTAATTACTAAAGAATATTAATAATAAATTTTAAATTTTCAATGGCTTCGATAAAATATTTCAAAATTGTTACTTGATGAAATTTCATATTATCTAGACAGATGATTATTTTATTTCCTTAATGGGGCTATACAACGGTTATAATCGGGGCTACTCTGTAAGGGAAAAGTTAAATGCAACGTGTTTGTTATTTTTATCATCACAGTCTAATCAGCTTTTGTAATAAATATATATATATGCATAGAATGTGAATTTGATTAATAACCTAAACGTTAAGCTTAACTTTTTCTGTACGGAATAGTCCGAATGTAAACAATTAAAAGTAAAATTTGATGCAAAAAAATGATTTTGTTGTTTAATTTAAAAAAAAAATAACCAATAGTTTAAGTTTGTTTTTTATCCTCCGTATGTTACATTTCGTTTTATAAACAGTTTATGCCTCAGACTAATATTCTTTGAAGATATTTCAGGTTGGGCAATATCGAGTAATTTTAGTAATCGAGTATTTCTATATCAGCAGTTTTAAGTAGCTGAAGTAAATAAATAGCAATATATTGGCATATTAGTAAATTTGAAATAATTATTTATATCGCAAAATAATTGACATACATTGGAGCTCAAAAATAATGTATTGAATATGTGTTCAGTTTTCATGTCAGAACAAACTATTACAATTTGGTGCAAGTTGACAATACATATAATTGCCTAAAGCAAATGAAATTTCACTCTAGATCACTGTTGAATCGGGCTTGACACCATTCCAAGCCACGAGCTTTGTGCCGCGGAGTCATCGGCATAAATTTTTATCTCACAAACTGTAAGAGTTAGTTAGATATAAAATATATGGTATTCCATTTAAAATAACAAAGTTGGTAACCATTTCCGGTACAACCGGAAGTGAAAGAAAGTCAAAATATTTTCCCTAAGGTGATCGCACTCAACCGTATAATGTAGATTTTTTTCAAAATTTTCCGGGGTTAAGAACCCCGAAAACTTTTAATGGCTATTATTCGTGGCCCACCCTGTATATATATACATTTTTAGAAGAATTAAATAAAAATACTCAAATGAAAGTGTTTGTCTGTCATGGGCTATCTACCAGAGGTCCTTCTGTTCTATTATATAATATTATCCTGTAAATAGATGGTTTAACTATTGGAAAATAAAACATTATTATTATTATTAAATATATATATAATCAAAAATTGGTATTAATAAAATCTATTTAAAATGACCATACATATTAATGCAATAGATATTATTTTATTTTATTTACATCATTGATAACTGCATCAAAAAGTTTGATGAAATATGTTAATTTGTTTAACGATATGCAATTTAAATGTGTACTGAATTATTAAAATTTTACATTATTCGTAATGATTATAATGAATAATAAATATATATACTTTAAAACATATACGGTTGAAAACCAAATATAATTAGTACTGGAAATTCTACACTGAAAATTATATGATCTGAAATATTACCCTGTAATTTACAGAGAAACTAATAAAATTATTAATGTATACATAACATATATATTTAAAAATATTATTTGTTTTTATAGAAATATAGTTGGCCTAGATTATAAACTCGATTGGGGTTATGCATAAAATACTTAGTAAATTGTTGAATAATATTACATTGCCCTATAGTAATAAATGTACTATAAAAGAGTAATAAAGTTGTATTCGTGTTATTAATGTTAATGATCGAGGTTATTATTTTCCTAGTGTCAATGGTAAACACTTAGGGAGTTTGATTCTCAAGCTGATAATTTATTGTGAAACTTATGAACGACCGTTTTAGAGCAATAAATTGATTTCAATTGGATGTGGTTTATTCGGTTTGTACAATAAACAGGTTTATTAGTATGATGTTCGCAAAGTGAATTTTAAAGCTTTGTGGTGACTGCTGTACTCTGCCCCATGCACTGCGATATCCTTCGGCACCAGTATAAGATAAACTTGCCACCTTTTATGGGAGTTGAACTGCTGTTTGCCAACAATCAATATCTTAGTAGTCACTTCCGAGAACAAGGCCGGCGGCTCTGCGACCAGGGGTAGTTTCTGTTGAAAATATCCTCTCCCAGTAAGGGCGAAATAAAAGTTATAAATCATACATCATTTGCGTCCAGAGTATACGCTTCCTGGAAAGGCGAAGGGTAAATACTCAAATTTCGAACGGAATGGAATGGAATTTGTTTATAATCCCCTATTCCCATGGTTTCAGAAAATACATATGAATTAAAATTCCACTGAAGGGTGTAATGAAATTTGCCCCCTTTTTGTGCTATTAGTCAGCTTAGTGGAAAGTAATATTGGATTTCACAACAACCACCTGTTATGTATACGCCTATCGACTTATGAATAATACATTTCTGAAAATATTGCATCACATTTAATACCTTCGCTTTTACTTCCAAGAACTCTATCAATTTTTCACACTATGTAAAATGAATATTTATTACAATAAAATCTGTTCATTTCAAATTAATACATTTTCCCAGGATACCCGGATATGAAATACGTTTTCATTTTGTGCTTTCCTATAGAACATCATTTTTCATTAATAAAAATGGTTGGCAATATTGGAAATTCTACTACATCAAAATTATTTCAATTTACCTATATTGCGTAATAAATTGACAGCTTTTTCTGTTATAATAAAACACACTTGATTAACCTTTCTTCAATATATCTGTATATGATTGTAAATAAAATTGCTGGTTGTACTCTTATACAAGAAACAGTTATAAAAATAGGAATAAAATGAAAATGTAGATAGTCTATTTTATATCAATATCACTTTTTAATATATTATATTTCGAAATATATTTTCACCTTTCTCTGTAGTTTTTTTGGGGGATGACTAGACAAAATTTACCAAGAAGCCACCGCTCATCGGCGTTGTCTGATTTACATTTTTTGCTTACTTAACCAATAGCGAGTTAAAATCCCCCATCGATCCCTTGATCATCACAAAGAGCAAAAAAGTACCAAAAAAGCACTATTGTTCAATGCAAAATTATAGTAAAGTAATATTAAATTTAATTCGTTGTGTTACTTGAACATGATGATGGTAGTAATGAAATACTCTTGTATAAAAATTCCTTTAATATAATAATTGAATTTATTAGTTATTTTCAAATTATTTTTATTTAATTTATTTAATTTAATAGAATTGAGTTATTCACTTGATCGCAGCAATTTAAATAATTAAATTTATTTCATCAATAGATTTGTATGTACCAGATGCACATTTCGGTCACAATGTGGCCATTATCAATGCTGATTACAAAATTTATAATGTCCACTTTGTGACCGAAATGAGCATCTGGTACATAAAAATATAATATAAAACATATATTAACTTTCGATTAATGAAAACACTATTTAATGTTGTTTGTATAACTGAGGTTTATTTAGTTTAGTTTTTTTATAACGCGTCATTATCAAACTAATTGTTAGTTTGTTATTAGTTCGTTGACATTTATTCAATGACTAGAACTGAATAAATGTCTGTCATACTAAGTTAAAAGTGTTTTCATTAATCGAATAACGATTGAAGTTGTAGTAGCTAAAGATAAAATATTTATTTAATTATTATTAATTAACTTTTTTTTGTACAAATTAAATTTTATTTAGTGACTATAGTTTCAATGACATTAGCGTGTCATTATCAAATTTTTATCAAACTTTTAATTAGCATTTTGGTTTATAGAAATCTTCGACAACTAAAGTCACGAAGGTTCAATTGCAAGTTTTTGTATATGAAAACTTTCAACATTTACAAGTTTTAACATGATGTAACGTTCTTTGTTTATATGTTTAAGCAAAATATTGCAATAAATCTGTAAAACTTTTTACATACTAGTTATTGTTTCCACGCAGCAGCTTAAAAGTCGATCTCCTTCCATGAGGAGAGAGGAAAATATTGGAATAATTTTATTTAAGCTACAAATGAAAATTTAATATAAATTATTTAATTAACTTAATTATATCCCCAAAACCTTTAATAATATTTTTTGTTAAGCTCTCAAACCTCTAACAAAGGAGGTAAAATTCGAAAATGTTCTTGAGATATGAATAAAAATATTTCAATAGTAATTAATTAACACAAAAAATCCGTCACTTCAAAACTCACTACACAACCCCTCCTACCCTCTCATTTGCGAACTAACAAAAGTCACCATTATCGAAACCCGCTTTTTCCATTTGGCTGATAAATTTGTCTCAAACTCTATCCATTACAATCTCCTACACCCTTTGTGCATTCCCAGAAACCAAAATATCACTCCCATACGTAAACGTTTCACCAACACCATTCATGGTTTCATTTCATAACTTTAGTGATCACGATGAATAAATTCATTTCATACGACACTGGACGACATTAGCGATCAAAACCTTTTTGACGCAGCAACTGACAAGGGCAGACGCCTGCAAAACCAGGCGGAAAGACGAACGGTCGATAGCCAATTGGCAGAAGAATTTATTTTTATGTTAGTTATTCATTGCAGTAAATGCAATACACCCTTAATAAGTAATTTCATTAATTATAAGTATAGGTTTGCTCGTTTGTTCTGTACTAAATTGAATTGAGTGCAAGTTTGTGACGTCACCATTCTGTCATTGCAGAAAATATTGCACCAATTCATGTAACGAACAGACCGTATATAATTTATTAAAAATCCATAAATTGGAACATTATAAATACCTATTTATTTTCTGTTTATTTGTTTAAACGGCTTTTAGCTTTTTACAAAAGTAATATAATAAGGCGTTTACTCGATAACCAATTAACAGATATAATAGGAATGGTTAATTAAACGTTTGATAATGATTGTACTAGGTCGAAACAAAGTGTTTTATTAATTGTTTTACCTTCATATTAACAATAAAGATGTATCACAAAGTTATAAATTATATATTTCATTTTCTAATTTTTATTATTTATTTTATATGCTGCTTCTACTAAATCTAAGATAATAACATATTACATATAATCTAACATAATATAATAAAAAAATAATAAAAAACAAAATACTTCTTAAATAAAATCTAACAATTCTAATACTTTTCAAATTAGAATTTTCTTCCTCACAACCCTACCTAAATTCCTAAATGATTAAAAGTTATTCACAAAAAAACTTTTTTTAATAGGCATTTGATGAGTAAAAATCGAAGGTTGCTTTGAAAAAACATTCTATTGACAGACATGTCATCTAATTACAATTATTATAACGACAGTTTTAAAGGTTTCACAGATCTTTATTTAAATCACATTAAAAGGATTGAAGAAAAATATTTTTAAAATAAATTACATATTAGAACTTATGTTTGGCATGTCTTCAATTGTTTTGGAAGCACAAATGAAACTTTATATTACCTTGCCAGTCTTTGTAATAGGTTAGGTGTAATATTTTGAAATGTGTCTTTGATTGTTTGCTGCGTGTTTTTTTGTGTAGTTGGAGTTCTTTCCGCATTTTAGAAATACGAGAATCATTTCGATAATATATATATATATATATATATATATTCGTTGTAAAAAATATTATTAATGAAAAGCTTAAGCAAACAATTATTTGTACTTTTAATATTACTAAAGCTAACGTAGACTCATGTTGACAGTTGAAGTTTACAATGTCAAAAACATGTTTTTGATTTGATTTAATTTTTATTCACCAAAAATAGTGGAGAAAATCAGTTTTTTGCAAATAACTTTTAATCTATTAGAAATTGATGTAGGGTTTATAGGGAGAAAAAAGTATTTTTTAATTCTACATAGAATGGTTTAAAAATATGCAGGGGTTCCAATTTAAAATAATAAAAATATAATACATTCAAATTTGAAAAGTTTGACACTAAATTTTGGAGACCCTGTATAATTCATATCAATAAAATTTAACTATTGGGATTGTTAGACCTTATTTAATAAGTACCCTGTATAATTTTATTCATAAGATCCTATTTTATGTTTTATTTTTTAAACCAATGGCGCCAAACCATTTTTTCTGGGTTTTTTTTTTCTGGTTATTATTACTGAATCGATTTCAATAAAAAATAGGGGTATCTAGGTAATCATAAAAGCAATTTAAAAAAAAAATATTATCATGCCGTAACTCTTTTTTAGGATTTTCTGTTTAATCAAAAATATTTTCCTGAACCTAAGAAAAGTTTCAAAAATTCCTAACTTAATGAGTAAATGAGCTATCGAAGACGGGAGCTGTGATGCAGTACCCTGTATAATAAATAAATATTTTCATAATATTTTCCCAAATAAGGACTATCGACAATAGGTCTTTCTGCCCTATTCTGTATATTATATACATATTTCTTAACAAAAAGTAATAATAATATTATTAGTAATAATAATAATATAATAAATCTCCACAAACAGACTGGTTCTATATAATAATTGTGAAAATATAAGATAATACATGGTACTACTAAGATATTCGCTATTTAATAAAGAATATAATATGTATTATGAAACGTACGATGAGGGTAGTCGTTTGTACGCAAATAGTAAATAATATGTGCGGACGGGCGATTATAGTCACGTACAGTGGTGCGAAGGAGGAGATGGGGAAAAAAATAGGAAACATGTTGATGCTATATATTAACAAATGTAACAAATAAGAAGGTAGAAATGACTGGAAATAACATATCAAGCAAGATAAAATTAGGTGTAACATTTAACAAATTAAAACAAGAATACAAGTAAATAAAAATGTTAATTAGAAATCTCATATATAGACTCATAAACGTATTGTATTTATTTTAAATTCTTTTTTTTTTATTTTAAACTGTTTCTCTAATTGCATTAAATTTTTAAAATAGGGAAATAAATACCATATGTTCCTATTTAAATATATATTTATAGAATACATCTCTAATTAGCTGGATGTCTCCGTCTTGGCGAGCTAGAAGTTATTCTATTTGACCGGCAGCTTGCATCAGTTTATTTTTCGGCAGTGATCATGTCCTTGCCGTAGTGGCGATCACTGTAGACATTTATAGCAACTATTCCATTCAAGAAATACAGTTGGTGCTATAAAAATAACACTATAGCTAATATGATTTTTTTATTATTCAACATCTTACGTTACAAATTAAATGTATATTTTAATTTATTTGCTTAGACATGAATAATAACCAATAATAGCGAATTTATAATCTAGATTTATTATTTTTGGCAAAGATTCTATTATTTTTTTTTTTTTTTTTTTTTTGGTGGAAAAAATTGTAGCCATCAATCCATTTGTATATTTCCTCGGTTTCAGGATCCATAAGGTATAAACCTTAAGTTATATAAAAATTAAGTTCATCATTGAGAATCAAATTGATGAATCTAATTTTACATAATTTATATAAATTCTATTATTAATTTATTTTTACTTTCTCCGGACCCTTGTTCAAAAGAAAGCATTATGATCGTAAAAAAAATCGAATCGCCAATTTCAACGAATATACACGTTTTTAGGTACCCTGAGTCCATTCCATCAAGTTTTGAAAAAATTCTGTGTTTCTGCAATAGCGCATAAACAGTTAAACGGATTAAAATATTATATTATATTCAAGCTTTTTATAACAGTGGAATGATCTGAAAAGCTTTTGGTCACAATCAAAAGTAATTAAATACAACTTTACTATTAGCGATTATTATTTTTTATTTGGATAGAAACATGTTTCATATAAAAGTTGTAGATCTTGAAAAACTAAATACTTTTTGTTATATAACTTTTTATCCTAAGACATTTAGTTTTCATATTATAAGCGGAAGAATTTCGTGCACCTGATAAATTTTCTTAAAATAAACAATTATTTTTACAATTTTATACATGTTGGATGTGGAGACTTTAATTATTTAAATGATTATTTTTATGTCAAAATACCGTCATGTTTCAGTAAGTCAATAAATCTTTAATGAACGATCACAAAAATGTTCTAAAATGTGTGGGAAAATTGTAAAGTCATTATAAGGTAAGAAATAACAAAATAACTTCTAAATATTTGGCTTTAACTTTAAAAGACAATTCATATTTGCATTTAATAACTTTTAATTTACTATTAATTGTTCATTCAAAAACGTATTTGGCCGAATTCGCCGAGGAAAGTACCATGATTTAAACTAATCATTTATTTACATAAATTGGCATTCGAACAGCTGAAAGACTGACTGGTCGATAGCCATTTTTTTAATTAATTTATTGAAGGAATCTCCTTTTACACAAATCTACAAAGATTAATTACGCACATAAATGTAACAAAATATACAATAAAATAATAGAACCAAAAAGTTATAAGCAAAGCTAGATAAATAAACGTAATATACGGAACGACTAGAATTGAAAATGATATATAAACATAGAATAGAAAATATACTAACAAGTAATAATATTGCTCATTAGATTGAATAGATAAACATCAGACAAATAGTAATATTTATTATATTATAGAATTCAAAAATAAAGAAGTGAGGAAAGAAACAAAATATAAGTATTACTATCAAGAAAATTTCAACTGGTTAAAAATTAAAACTCTATATGTTATTAAAAATGACTAGATGCTGTGACGGGAAAATTTCAATAAAAATATAGATATATATATGAATATAGAGTCTGTAAAAATGTTTTGTTTTAAAATGTGTTTTGTTAAATTATTTTATTTATTGCAACTATTCTCATTTTATTATTTATGTATGTTACTGTATGCAATGGACTCCGTTAAGTTAATAAATAAACAAAATTTAAAAAAAAGTATAAAAGACGAAAAACACTTGATAATTGACAAACGGATAAAAAAATATACTTAATACATTAATTAATTGACATTTATAAACTTTCAATGAAATAATAAGTGTTACATAAACAGTCTGCACGACAGACAATAGTGACAGAAAATAAAAAACAAAAAAAAACTTGGCCAATATAGAAAGACTGAGTTTATCCAGAGGATCTCAGACCCTGCAACAGACAAAACAATATCCGATGACAAGGAGATTACAAAAATATTTGCTACCCATATCCAAAATTATACCAACTTCCTTTCCCACGTTAATTCCTGATATAAGGGTGTCCCGTTAATGTTGGGAAATAGCTTAACCTCAGGTTCTTGGGACCAAAACATGACGATTCAACCGAACTATATGCAAAAGTTAACCGTTAAGCCGATAATTCATCTTCAAACTTAAACAAAATAATATTTATTTTATTGATAACAATTGAATGTTTTATTCGATTTGAATAAAATT
Organism: Philonthus spinipes; assembly: GCA_963082785.1. Lineage (NCBI taxonomy): Eukaryota > Metazoa > Arthropoda > Insecta > Coleoptera > Staphylinidae > Philonthus > Philonthus spinipes. The sequence continues at coordinate 21,796,496 of OY720301.1, forward strand.
TACTATTGTTGATAATATAACACATCATTTGAGTTAATATGAGTACAATCACTTGATGGTAAGTGTATAATTTAACATAACCTATAAATAAATCCTTAAATATTTTAAAAAAATGCTTGAGTGATTGATCAATTTTGAGTATTTTTTTATCTCTTTATAAATTCTGATAATTTGCATTTTTCGTAAAGAAATAAAATTTAAATCAATTATTTATTTGGTAAAATGCAAATCTAGTTACCCGGAAAACGTAAATAAATATAACTTATTAGTTATTAATGTAATTATTACATAACATATTTCTTATAAATTTAGTTTTTGAATCATTACTTATTAATTAACATGTTAATTTTAAATTTTATTTTCTTAAAAAATAAATGTGTTTGTAATGCCTTGGGTAACTAGGTTTTTTACCAAATAATTAATGTAATGTAATTGAATTGAATTTTATTTTTTTGTGCGAATACTGTAAAATTTATCGAAAATTATAGAGACAAAAAATGTTTCAAATTAACTAATCTTTCAATTATTTTTTTAAGTCAATTGTGTCCGAACAAAAAGATATTTAAATGTTTATGTAGTGGTACTACTGTATTCTACACTTAATATTAATTGATGGTGGTCATATTAACACAAATAATGTATTATATTATATTAAATCATGGTATATTTCATAAAATGTCCCCTTTTACCAATTGGTGTCGTTTTTTTTTGTCTACTTCTTAATGACTCTCCTCCAGTTATTTCTGTCCTTAGCCATTTTTTCTGCTTCTCTTATGGTTATCCTCTTTCTTAAAGTCCTTTGTATTCACTTCTCTTCTTACGTCCACATTTCTTACTCTTCTCGTTATCTTCTTTATACCTGGCAGAAATTTTATTTCCGCTGCTTGGATTTTGCTTTATTATTATCCAGGTTTCACATCCCATCGGTAAATATATGGTTTTGAAAACTGTTACATTTGTTTTATGAGATATTTCTTTTTTATGAATCTTTGGTTTAGTGTATAATACAATTTTGCTGCTTTCTCAATTCTTTTGGTTATGCGTTGTTTGCCATATTGTCATTCCCAAGTATTTAAATTATTTGACTTTTTCTAGTAGCACTAGCCCTATTGTAATTTGTACATTTTCCTCTTCATTTTCATCACTTTTGTCTTTTCGGTGTTTATTTTCATGTCGTATTAGTGTAAAACATCATTCCATATATTAATATTTTTTGTAATCCCTCCTTACTCCTTGCTATTATCACTATATCATCCTCAAAGGCACATTCCGTTATCAATGAAAAGAAAGAAATCACTATTTATTAAAGTCATAGCCAACTATTATTTGTATTTAAAAAAATACAACTTTGTGTTGTATCTTTTAAATTAATGGATATAATAAAAGTATGTAAATTGTTTTCAATTATCCTTAAAAAAGTGCCTAAAGAACATGTAATTCTCATGATAAAATAATTAATAAATGAGATATTAATAAAAATCAATTCACAAATTGTATCGATCTCATTAATTTAATACTACCTAATTTAATTGTTTAGTTATTTTTCAATTAGTTCATAGTTTTCTACACATACATTTTGTTTTCTCCTAATTATTTGTAATGTGGATATTTATTGCAAATGGTGTTTATCGTACATAAATAATATTAAGAATGTTCATTTTTTGTCTTATTAACGATAAACACCATTTACAATAAATATCCACTTAACAAATAATTATACAAAATGTATTTGTATTCGACTTAAAATGATATATATGTTTTTAATTATATTATTTGATTATTTTATGTAAAACAGGAAATGCCGTTAAGAAACAAATAAATATATTATTTCGATAGATATTAATATTAAGAATGCTCACTTTGTATCAAAAGATACATTTGGTATTAATAAAATAACAATGAAGAGAAGTTTTCATTTTTTTTATTTTATTGTTTCTTTTCATGTTGCTGTTTTTTTTTTCAATATATGTGGTATTTTTCAAAATTAAAATAAATACTATGTAGAATAACATTAAATTAATTTCACTTTTATTTATTTTATTTAAATTAATTATTTTTTACCTATTTTTACTTAACAATAATAAAATTGATTCATGTGAAAAAAGTATCTATTATATTAAAATTTAATAACAAACCCGTCCTTTGTGCTCATAATTTAATTCCAACCTTAAGAAATTCGATTATACTTTACCCAAGAATAATTTAGAATAACTTATGGGGTAGAAGTCATATAAATCACCAAATACCTCTTAGAACTGAGCGCGGCGTTGTGTACATATCGGGTTTTGGTTAATTATTGATTCTATAGAAAACATTAACATCCATGAACGCAACAAGAGTCTACCAAATGGGAAAAGGGAGTTGTCTTTCGACCTGAGATTTATAATATATATATAGGAACATTTTCCATTCTAAACCAAAACATGTGGAATCCATTTTTTTTTCGACCCACACTAATTTATTTCTGCTATAGTTTTGGAAAATAACAAATAGGTAATTTTACATCTGTAAAGGTAAAAAAATAATGTTCAACAAAAATATATTGATTTTGTTATTTTTACCATGCATTGTGTATGGAAAACGAGAAATAGTAAAAAGTAAAGTAAGAACAAGCAGTCCCATTAATATTTTACAATAAAAAATAATAACAGACAGGCAGAAGGACCGATGGTTGATAGCCGTTTTCTAAGAACAACGTATAACATAGTATACGAATTATAATGTTAATTTATTGTATATAAAATTGTCTGCAGAAATAAAGATATTATATATATATATATATATATATATATCTAAATTAAACACTCTATACACTTTTCTTCAATCGAAATGTACATATATTATTATATATATTAATATTAATATGTATTAATATACATAAAAAGGGAAGAAAAGTGTACAAATAGTTTCATATATCTATTAAATCTTCACGAAACTCACATTTAATAAAGATATATCGAAACTATTTACTTTTGACTCATCTAATACTCGGTGAAACATTGTATGAAGGTTTTTTTAATAAAAGAGTTAGTTATTGTTTCAAATTTTTTGTTTATATTTCTGACTAGTTTAGGCCGGACGATCATCACCAAAGCCATACAAAATCAAATGTTAATGAGGAATATAAACAAAAATAGTGAAACAATAACCAAATGTTTTATTCAAAAAACCTCCATACAGTGTCAATATATCTATTTTAAGAACCTTTAATTCTAAGTTAATCAGTATTTGAAAAACTTGTGTTTATAATGAAAATTTTCAAAATGCTGTCATCTCTACAGCAAAACGGTAAGAGATATTGACATGGAACAAAGAAACAAAGAAAGGGTAAAAAATAACAGAGAAAATGAAGTATATTTAGATATGAAAAGCTTTTAGTTACAATCAAAATTTATCAATAATATTGATTCTTAAATTAAATAAAAAAAAAATTGAAGTTAAGATATTTAAAATAAAAAGAAATTTGAAAATAATTAATTATTTTCACTTTAAAATTGCAGTTTTTTTACACACAATATGTAAGTCAAAAAACTACAAAAAAGGACAAACATCCATTGAAAAAAAACCTACTTTACAGGTTAATAATCCGCCTGCTATTAGACTACAGAATGGACATTTGCTTCATAATGTCACAATAGCTAAAGGGAAAATAATATATTAATTAATTAATTATTTTTAAAACCTTTTATTTAATATCAATTTAATTAGCATTCTTACATATATATTTCTTTTCTAACTTATTATTTAATTAATTTTAAATAACTGTGAACAAATGAATAAGATATTTATTTGTATTAACATGTATTCTATTGAGGAATTTATAAACGACGGTTATAGATATTCAAAGAATAAACATTTTTTGTTAATATTCCAATTTTTTTATTCTTTGAACATCTATAACCGTTATTTAGAAATTCCTCAATAGAATAAATGTTAATTCAATGAACATTTCATTCATTTGGTCGCAGTTATTTAAATTTCATTTAGTTTTTTGTTAATATTCAAAAAACATTTATTTTTTGAATATCTATAAACGTCATTTGGAAATTCCTCAATAGAATAAATTTTATCCGTATATTTTGATAAGGATGAAAATATAAAATTTCATTTGGAAAGTTGGTTGATAGTCAACTAACAGACCTTTACAAAATATATTGTAATATTTTGTTATATTTAGGTATTGTATAGTATTTGTCAATAAGTATTATGTATATATATATAATATTTTAAAGTAATATCATGTATACATCACCATTTTTGTATACTTAATTCCCCATTCTACTTTCAACAGTTTTATATTCTTTCATCAGCCTCTTCTTTCCAAGAACTTAGTTTGGCCGAAGTACACTAGGTAGTATATATATATATATATAATTTTATAACCAAGCCTATTAAATTCAAAAGCATAAAAGCCAATTCCACCCACCAATACTTGTTCAGCACCTTACAATTGCTTATTTATTGGCTACCTCGTGTTGTCGTAAATTTTATTACCTAAACCCTTTTAAAAACAAATTTCAAATAATAAAATACATTTCTCGGCGACAGGTCTCATCTAAGTAATTGAGTATAACAAATTGCAGCTTGTATATTGTGGCTAAGATTATCCGTTTGAAGTTATAAGAACAGTTATTAATCAATAGCAACACGCTGTTGAAAATACGTTACAAAGGAAGCTACAAGACAGCCTTTGTAAAAATAAAATATCTAATAAATTCTTGAGTAATTGTCAATATATCTCTAACCTGAGGACTTACCTTTTTTCAAATATATCTTCTTAAAAGAATTTTATAAACTTACTATTAAGGTCATATATTTGATTAAATCCTTTCCAGATAAATTATTTCATTTGTTATTAGTGTATTAGTCCTTCTAAAAAAATACTAACTTTTTATTGAAATAATAATCAATATTTCAATAAAATTAGTGTTTTTATATTATTTTAGTAAATTATGAATTTTAAGCTGGCTTTAGCTACTTTTAGTTTATAATTAAACATTTTGTAATTTTATAGTTGAGTCACTTAATACATTAATTGCGGTTCCAGTATAATAATTTTCTTGGTAATTATTATGACTTCTACCGAGTAACCAATTTCAACTGTCCGGAGTTGGCAACAATACATCTGTTCAACTATTGCACCTGGAATACATTCGTGTGATATGGCTCGAAAGACTGAAATTACCATTTATCCAAACACAAGATAATGACGGTCGAACTAAATTAATCAACAAAAAATCTTTTCATTAGTATTGTCATGTTTAATAGTTTATAAATATTTTCAGTAATTTATTATTTCCATCGAATTGTCAGACGTTGTCAACCATGTTGACAATTTTACAATTTCCTTTATAATAGAAACAAATAACTTCATTTGGAATAAATCACGCTGGGCAATTATCCAGTCATCATAATTTAAATTTAGTAATAGAAAAATGGGATTTATTCACTTGGTCATAGTTATTTTAATTTATTTATATAACTATGGCCATAAAAAGAATTTGAAAATAATTAATAAAATATTTCCTCTTTAGCTACTGTGACAACTTGACTTATGTTACATAAGTACTTTAACAAATGTCTAATAATAGACATTTGCTGTTGCATAACAATAACATATTGTATAATGTAACGATTTTGAATCGAAAATATTTAATGCAAAAAACAAATAAAATAAAATGAAAGTTACGTAATATAAAGCTATCTGCAGACATGTGTTATGAGATTTCATCCCTCATCAGCACAGCTGAGCCTTATATAATTGCATAGTTGTTCATTAAATTGATTAAAATTAATTAAAACGCACATAATAATATTACATAACTTTTATTATATTTTTTGTTTTATTTTTTGCATTAAATATTTTCGATTCAAAATTGTTGCATTATATAATATGTTATTATTAAGCAACAGCAAATGTATATTATTAGATATTTGTTAAAGCACATATGTAACATAAGTCAAGTTGTTACAGTAGCTAAAGAGGAAATAATTTATGAATTATTTTCAAATTCTTTTTATTTCATTTACTTAAATTTAGTATTGCCAACTCAGAACAGTTCACATTAATTAGTCGGTACATTGTTATATATAAAAATTTAAAATTATAAAACACTTTTACTTTGATTTAAAACTGAATTTCTTGTTTGACAGTTTCGACGTTACAAATGGAAAGTACAATTATACAAACAAAATAATTTTATCCTAAAATCATTGAATAAATAATATAATAATAGCATTTTCTTCTCTCTTCAAAAGGATTAAAATTAACCGTAATATTATATTTACTAATTTATTCTGTCATAAAAAAATAATAAAAAAATGTAACTTTCGTTTGACAGAATAAAATCGAATATCGAATTAATCACGCCGGGCTTTGTGGGTGGTAAAAATTATTGTGGTTTTTGCGTTTTTTTTATTAGAAAAAATGAAAACAAACCCATTATAATACTCAATCAAGCTTATGAAATCGCAAGAAACAAATCCTTCAGTTATTTTTAAGCCACAAATTCAATAAACACGGCATTAGAAAATTCGATTTGGCTCAGATCAGCGTACTAGAATCCATATAAATGCAAAATATAAACAATTTCTACGCACGACTAATTGCACATGCCTCTTACTGTGTGCATTAAATTACGTTTAACAAGTCATACGGAGTTGACACTAATTGTTTTAAAGTCTAGACGCCACTGGGGGCGTAAGATAAAAATAGTCTTCCCTATATAATAAATCATATTGCTCCCCTTGTTCCAAAGATATTTGCAATAATATACTTCCCATATTTTATATTTATGAATACAAAGCAGTTCTTTAGCATCATTGTTGTGATATAATTTTAATATTCTGGCTGCGCATACTTTTTTCAATTGCCTAGGAATTAACCGTAATATTATATTTATTCATTTATTCCGTCTTCATTTTATACGATTATGATAGCAAAGTGAAAAAAGAGGTTCGAAAGGTGAATCCACAAAAAACAATTATGTTATATAACATGATTGCAAGATTATTTCAATTGAATAATTTACATGATGTATAGATACTAACTAAAATGCTTTTGGTTGTTCTTCTTGCCGATGAAATTGGGTTTGATGAATTGGCTTGTGTGTCGGAATCCTAAATACTTCTCTCGTATGTCAATTCTAATATTAAAGCCATGCATATTGATGAACCCAAGATTATTGCATCAATTCGGGAACGTACTGCAACGTGTGTGGGCCGAACTAGGCACCTTTTGGATGCACGTCAATGATGCGGGAAACTCATTATATTTGTGATGGCATGAATAAAATATTTGACAATTCCCTGTTGTTTTGATTTGTCATTTTCTGTAAATCAAATATATTATAATTTTAAATTAAATAATAAATAAATAAATAATAAAACACTTATGATTTAGCGAAGAGCTATAATTGCTACTTTTGTGGCCAAGAAAAAAATAAATTAATAAAATAATCACACTTTATTTTAAAAAAATATATACATTGGAAATATACGTGGTTAATGAAAAATTGTCACATTAAAAATGTAATATAAAATAGCGTATAAAGGCCAAAAAGACCTCCGGTCGATAGCCCATGACAGACTATTAACCCATCAATATGTATTGTAAATATAAATATTTGTAAAGAATTGTAATTCTGCTTGTCTAAATAAAGATGTTTGTATATATAGCGTATAAAATAAAGCTAACTAATTCAGTATAATATGAATTGCAAATAGAAGCAAACTAAATAATACAAAAATATTAATATATAAAAACAAATACTTATTCACTTGTGTATATTAATGATTTTAATTAATATCAATTTTACTCACAGAAAGAAAGAAGCTATAAGTCGCTCAACAAATATGATTATTTTTCACATATGTAGGCATGCAGACTCTTTTTTTAATGGTTTCTATAGTCATTTTTTTAATCTCGTTTGGTAGACAATTATAATATTTTATAACAGAGTAATCAGGATCCCTTTCGTATAGCGCGAGCTGTATTGTATTGGTAGCGCTCTTGGTTTCAATCAATTTTTTTTTTTTTTCGTTGGCGAGTACGTGAGGTTTCTTGATAGTAATATTTATATTTCTTTCTTCACTTCTTTAATTTAAAATACTATATAATATATATAATTTAATTTAAATAACTGTGACCAAGTGAATAAAATACACATTTCTATTAATATCTATTCTATTGGCGAATTTCTATTATAAGGAAATAACACTTTTTAAATAATAAGAATTTTTTATCCATATATTTTGATAGACAATTATAACATTTCATAGGCCTGTGTATTGGTAGCGCATAATCTTTGTGTTGCCTCGTTGGTATTATAGTTATGCTAATGAGAATTGTGGTTCCTTGTCGTTGTTTTAAGATGTAATAACATCAGTTCATATTTGTACATACCATATAAAGTTAAAAAATTACCTCGGCACAATGTCGCTGGTTCCATGTGTAACATGATCCTAATCACTCTCTTTTGTACGATAAACAAGCTTTGAGTTTGGATGATTCCACTGCCACCGTAATAGATAATCCCATAGCGCATACTCGAACAAAAATATGAGTTGTACACTAATTTTATAATATCCAATGATGCCTCCGAGATTTTCTAACATTCGTATCATATAAAATGCAATGTTTAATTGAATTTCCAGTTTGTTGATATGAGATCTTCTATTAAGAGTATCATCTAACATTATGCCAAGAAATCTGACGCACTCTTCCTTGATTTTTACACTTTGAGATCTATTGTGTAGATAGAATTGGATTAATCCTAAAGCTACTCCACAAATGTCGTACTTGTGTAGTCTAGTAATTAAAATATCGCGGTCTGGACTGTCAAATGCTTTAGTTAAGTCTAATAGTATACCCAATCTTGTTTCATCAGATTTAAATGATACATCAATTTTGTGAATAAAATTATGTAGTAGAGTATTAACAGATCTAAACCCATGTTGGAAAGGTGACAGGATATGATATTTTTCCAAAAAAATCCATTAACCTACCATTTATAATAGATTCCAATATTTTTGAGATGCATGTCAATGCACTAATTGGTCTATAATTATTAACGTTATTTGAGTTGATTTTTTTAAATAGAGTAATTATTGATTTTTTTTAATACAGCACGAAAGATTCCGTTTTCTAAGCACAAATTTATTAAATATGCGAAGTACTGTAGAATTTGATCTATAACACATTTTATTGTCTTAAATATTCCGTCATAGCCAGGCGATGAATTATTTTTCAACGATATTATAATATTGTATATCTCTGTTTCACAAATTGGTTTTAGAAATATATTTTCCTTATTTGTCTGCATGGTTTTGGTATATTTCGACGGTTTTATATAGCTTGATGCAGACAATTGAGTGCAGTGTGTAAAATGTTTATTAAAATGATTTGCTAATATAGTTTTATTTCCAGTTATTTCGATTTAATTTCTATTTCTTGATAAACCAGTAATTTCATTAATTATCTCCCAGGATGTTTGGTATTATTTTGTGAATTGTGTAATGGTAAATAGTTTTTGATTTTTGGAACATATTGAGATACTTGATAAAAAAGCACCAATAACCTTTCTTCACACTTTTATTTTTAATTCCATATGCACATTTCGGACACAAAGTGACCATTATCAATGAATTTAATATCTAATGGATTTTTTAAAGTCATAAATTCATCTATGAGATATATATTGTCTTTTTACTGTTGAGAACAGGATATTTACTTTTTGGAAAATTGATAATGACTTCTAGAAGTTTAAACATAGCATAAAAATGTAAAGATGCAATTGTGCAGAGCTTAAAAAGTGTTATTAGTTTTTTAATATCCTTTAAAATAAATGCAAAAAATAAGAAAAATCATAAAAATTTCATTTTTTTTTTTGAAAAATTTCGAAATCCATAAACAATCATGCATTTCTGCATAAACATACTCTAAATAGTATTCCTAATTTAAACCACCCTGCATCTTTTACCGTTTTCAAGATCCTCATACTGTGCATTCTTATCTTCGACACGGTGTATACTCCTTAGATTCGAAAATAATTCATACAGAATACTTGATTGTACTTTGTAGAACATTGATAATGATCACATCGTGACCGAAATGTACATCTATTAATAAATAAAAATATGACCCACCCTACCACGCTTAAAAACATACAAGTCGCAGAAAGATCTGCCCTTAGAGTGCTGACCAAAATCCGACACCCCCAAAACTCACTACACAACCCCTCCAACCCTCTCCTTTACGAACTAACAAAAGTCACCCATATCGAAACCATACAAAACCCATACAAAATCAGGCGGAAAGACCAACGGTCTTACATAAGTAAGTACTTGATAAAAAATATTCATTGAATTGGATCAGGTATTTTTCTGAGTTCACGGACAAATACCCCGCCGCACACTGGGTTATACATTTGCCATTGCATGACAAATAATTGCGTAATGGAATGATTTTTAATTCGAGAGTATTTAATATAGATAACAAAAAAATATGCAATATTAGATTATCTATTGACATACATTTCAGAATTTATCCCTCATCAGGATAGCTTTGCCAATAAACCCTTAATTTTTATACAAACATCTTTATTCAGACAGCGGAATTACAATTCTTTACAAATATTTATATTTACAATACATATCGATGAGTTAGTAGTCTGTCATGGGCTATCGACCGGAAGTCTTTCTGCTCTAATCCTTAATTTTTATATTTATTAATTATTTTAAAACATTGTGGTATTTAATCATTTGAAAAAACTGTACCCAAGTAAATATAAATCTTTTCAAATAAACGTACCGTTTTACAACTTTTACACAGTAAGGATTTTATTTCATTCAACGTGGCCTTTTGTTCACTTTATGATGTAATGAAATTGATTACTTTAATTTAATTGCCTTACAAGTGATGTGTCAAACTAAATAAAATTCTCACTGTATTACCATTCATCTAAATACCTGAGTTATCGTCCAGGGATCTTTCTCCTTTTAATTCCCTATATATTCAAATATCTTTATTCAGAACATTACATACATTTTTACAAACATTAAGTATACACAATAAAATGAAAGCTTTTTTTTATTTACCAACTAGTTTCGACTTATCATCAATATCAAGAAAAGAATGCACAGCAAACATTTTTATAGATTAATATATAGAATAAAATGTATTAAAAAATAAGTGAAACAAACCAAATTTTAATTTCAAACTCAATATTAGCTAAATGTAAGTGATTAATAAGAACTAAATTAAAGTTATATAAAATGAATACGTTTCTCTGTCTTGAACAGAAAGATAGAGGACTTTCTGTACCTCAAATTCATATTCATTTCATCCAATTTATTTTTATAAATTACCTTAAATATGTTATAATTATTACGTGTAAGTAAATATATTTTAAATAAAAAATGAATTAAAATCAAGCAAATGGATATGAATTTAATATTCAAGCACATAAGTGTATCCTCAACGATATATTAGAAAATTCAGATAACTTCATTTGTATGGTAATAATAAATTATATAACAATGTGTTGATGTGTTGCTTAGTGTGCACTACGATGAAAGTTATAATCAATAAAAATGTCCTTAACCTTATTTTTATTAATTGGGACTTTAATACCCTTACAAAAGCCGAAGCGATTTCAATTCGAACGAAATAGTATTTAGAATGTCGAGCAAATAAGAAAAAGGTTTGTTTCTTAATAATCCTAAACGTGTTGCAAATAATAATTAATTAATGTTGGGGCAAATAAATTACAGTCATCGTTATTTGCTTGTACAGTAGCGAGTATATTTCTTAATTAAACACTCTGAATATAAACTTTTTTTCGTTTTTAGATTCATTATAAATATTGATTACTAAGCACTTCTTGGTTTGTAAAGTATCGAAAAACTATTATTAAAAAATACTTTATTGTATGTTAAGAAATAATAATGTCCGACAACAATCACAATTAAAAGATATATTACATGTCTAGTGGAGAAAATATAAAAAACTTTCCATGAGTTATGTATGTTATTGGTTCAAAACCACAACTGAAATGCAAACACTTTAATTAAATTAATAATTTAAAATGATAATAAAAATATTTCAAATTATCTCTCAAAATTTTGTATCCCACGCAAACGTAACATTCATTCAAAATATAAATAACCTCCTCTCACAATTGATGAATTCATTAATGCGAAAAAGAAAGACAGTGCAGTTAGCAAACACAAATATTATTATTGCATATCGCCATAAATTCAAAACAGGGTAGAAAGTCCTCAGGACTAAAGACCAGAGAGACTAATGCATAAATTAAATAAAATGAAACACAGATGATTCACACATTTGCAGTTACTTAAATTACAATAAAATTAAACAAGGAAAATTTCTGACAATGATCAATAAAAATCGATCAATCCCTTTTTCCAACTGCAAAAAATTACTTACATTTTAAGTTATACAAACATCTATTGAAACAACTACTTCCCGAGCATTTACCCCGCCGGACATTGGATCACACAATAGATATTTGTTGTTGCATAGCAGTACTATTACGAATTGCAACGGTTTGAGTCGAAATTATTTAATGAAAGGAAACAACAAATAATAGTTTCAAGGCTCTGTAGACACGTGTTTCGGGATTTCATCAATTCTTCCGTGCACCTTATCAGCCTTTACGAATACCTTATCTAATTCCATTCAATTTTAAAAATAATCATAAAGAAACCCTACAAATACAAAATATATACTCCGTTTAATAAAATATAAAAACAATTATACCGAGACATTTAATAAAGTAAACAAAAACGTCCACAACATTATCCTACAGTACAAAAGCTACATTTTGATTAAGTCATCTGAGCCTATAAAAAAATTTTCATGGAAAAAAATAGAATTTATCCAGAAGATTACAAACCCGGCGACTAATAAGACAGTATCGAAAAAATATTTTCGCAACGCACATTCAAAACTCTTATACTTTTGCCGATAATATAGAATATGACAGTAATTTCCCGACACTTGTTAATTTATGTTATATATCCTTAAAATCCAACCAATCCCCGTACACCCCATGATTATTGACGAGATAGAGGAAGAACAATATTTTTCAAATCTTCACAAAGGAAAAACACGGCTCCTGGTTATGACAACATTCCCAGGCTTATTCTAAAATCACTTCCCAAAAATATCCATACTTATATTATTCAAATATTTAATCACATATATTCTACCCAAATTTTCCAATAGAATGGAAAAGGCATAATCACCTGCATTCCCAAACACCGCAATAACTCCTTAAATCCAAACAGCTTTCGACCTATCACCCTACTCCCTGTCTTAGGAAAGCTGTTTTAGTCCATAATTAAAAACAAACTCCTAAAAATTATCTCCTATGTTATCCCTCCTTATCAGATCGGTTACCTTGATCATCGATCTACTACCTTACTTCTGTTCATCTTCCCGTCAAACAGTCAGATAGCAAGTCTCAAGAGCAAACGTTCCGCCATCTTATTTTTAGATATTAAAGAGGCTTCTGATTCTGGAGGCTTATTATACAAGTGCAATTCGCTGAATATCCCGCCGCACTTGATTAATCTCCCTGATAACTTCCTAAACAACAGATCCCTTAAGTTAAAATACGTTAGACCTCTAAAACCTTTATTCCTGAGCAAGGTCTACCCCTAGGTTCCCCTTATTACCGCTCCTCTATAATCTCCTAGTATATGACATATACCATTCTGATCCCAAACATATCGATTAATCTGCTTAGTCTCTCCTTTATACCGATGATTCAGCATTAATATCACAGGCTTCTACCCTTCCTAAAGCCCTCAGAACTCTCCAGGGGCTGATCGACACTTTACAAACATGGTTCGCATTTCAATCCCAATAATTCTCAACTTCTAATTCCATTTCATTGACCCCAAAATTCTCCGTTTTTCGATCACAATATATAACCAATTCATTTATCCCCCATCCAATTGTAAACACTTAGGAATTCTTTTTGACCTTAAACTTACCTTTAAAGATCATTCCACAACCCTAAAAGACAAGGTCAAGAGTAGGGCGGCACATTTTAGAAGCTGAACAAACACCAAGGTAATAGTACGAAAACAGCTATACGTTACAAAATGGTATGTCGCCCTATACTAGATTACGCAGCAATCTTTTATTACCATCCCCACCCAGTCACCTTGAAAAACATACATGTCGCTGAGAAATTAGTCCTTAAAGTACTAACTAAAATCAGACACACCCAGAATCCTTTACTTAATCCTTCAAATCCATTCCTATATGAACTCACCAATATCACTTCCATCAAAGAAGGACTTTCCTTCTTATCTCAGTCATCATTTCAAAGAATTGTTATACTTGTTTTCTCATTTTTATTTTCATTCCTACGATTCAATAATTCGTTTCTAAATTACTTTATTTCAGTCTTCTTGCTTTTTTGTTTTTATATTGTAAGTAAGTTTGTTTGAAACAACAATTCTGTCGCACTGGCGATATATGATGAATAAATTCATAATTTTTAGTGCAAACATTTTGAGAGAAAAGAAATTTCAAAATAACTCAAAATCTACTTGCTCTAGATATAGATATTTAATAGTTTTATGTTGCAAATTGTCTTGCCAATCGCTCTATGAGATAAAATATTGATCTATCCATTTGAAAAAAAATGAACTATGATGTTTTTATGTGTGATACCTATTGTCAAAATTGAGAGATGTTATTTTTTTAATTCTAGAGGGATCTTAGTAAAAATTTAAAATGCCGCACGTCTGTCTATCTTGTTCCTACTAAACGTTATAGGTATTTTTCAAAATATCTATTTGAGGTTAATATTTGACGAATAAATTTTAACTCAAAAACTGTACGAATTATGTGCACATACAGTTTTTGAGTTAAAATTTATTCGTCAAATATTAACCTCAAATAGATATTTTGAAAAATATTAATACGAGTGGGTAGGTAATTGAACAGAGAAATCAAGAAAAAGATATAGGGTGTTCCATTTAAAATAGCAAAGTTAGTAGCCATTTCCGGTACAACTGGAAGTGATGAAAAATATAAATAGTTTTCATGAGGAGATTGCATTCAACCGTGCAATGTATGAAGATATTTAGCAATAGATCATATTTTATATTTCAATTACAAAAACGTTTCAATTAAAAACTTACTAAATAAGAACTTTAAGTTGGTGAAACTTGATTCTTTTCAAATGGCATGCTATTTTGTTAACATTTTATTAAATGAACTTTATAAATATCCATCAAAGGTTTCTTATACCTCTAAGCTCTAAGTCGAGCCGTTTTTGAGGAAAATGCAAAGAAAATGGGGTTTACTTTCCGTGTATTGTTATATTTTTAGCTGGCTGTGGATTTAGGAAATATCAAATAATTTATCTAAACTGTCTCTTCAATTTTCAATCTCCTTTTTTGCTGTCATGGTATTATTTTGTAATTTTGTGAGAATTTGTATCATTATTATTTGAATGTAGGTATTGTAGTACTTATTCAAAATATTTACTGAAAATAAAAAGGTATTGATATAGTTGTAATGCTTGGAAAATGAATTCAATGTAGTACTGCGTAAAGCTCCAATATGATCTTAATGTAATTTGTAATTGGTTTGATATTAATGATTTATCGAATATAAATATTCAATCAATAATATAATTCTTGAAAGAGTAAATAGAATTAAAAACTTAGGGATACTCTTTGATGACTGTGTTTTAGTGATCACGTATCCTTAGTTTGTAACAAAGCAATGCGATCATTGGGTTTTATTATGCGGTATGGGAAACATTTTAATATCAGACCTTTACTAATTATGTACAATTCATTTGTGCGTTCTCACCTTGAGTATGGGGCATTATTTTGGTTACCAATTTACGAAATTCACAAAATAAAATTGAAAAAAAAAATAAATAAATTTGTTAGGTATTTGTCTTGCAAATTTAATAAGGGTGGTAAATCTTAAGTCAATTAGTGTTCATCATAAAATTGCAGGTGTATGTTGTTATTTTTTTTACAAACTTATACACGGTAATATCACCTCTCCTGCTAGATAGAAATGAAAATGATAGAAATGAAAATTTAACAGAGCCTACTGTTAAATTTTCATTTCTATCCCCATAATATTCCCATTCGTGGCACATCTTTATTTCTATCAAATTTCCATCGTAGTAATTATGGTTTCAATTCTCCCTTTGAAATAATATGAGCAATATTAATAAACTAAATTTATCTAGAGAGTTTGACATATTTAATGTTTCAGGAATCAATATTAATTTACTAATATGTTTAATAATATTTAAAATAAATCGAATTGTCAGATTTGGCACTTCTTCTGATTATATCTCAATTTATATTAGTAGTTAAATATGCACGAAACAAGGTGATTTTAAATATATGTAATATTATGTCTTTTATTACTGCAGAATGTTTTACACTTTCTTCACCGACAGCGATGTAAATACAAGCTTGCATTTAATTCAACTTAGTATAAAATAAACGAACAAACCTATCAGCTGCGTTTTCAGATAACCTAATATTTTAATTCCACTAATCTGAATTTTGATAGAACAAAATATTTCATTGTACTTTCCAATATCCAACAATTCAAATTGGAATGCTCGACTAGTTTCGTTTGTTACGGCATTATCAATATTTATCTAACTAGTCGAGTTAATACAAGAAAATTGTAAAACAAACGTAATTTAATTTAATTTGAAAACATTAAATACATTTGTTATAAAAGTTTATATAAAGAAAAGTTAATATATTTTATTTTAAATAATCGATAGTTAAGGCTTTTACTCCATTATACATTATTTAAAGAAGTTTTTTAAGTTTCACAAAATTTATTATAGATAACTGCTACAATAATTTTCTTGAAACTTAAAAAATCTGTTGTTTTATTTACAAATAGTACATTTTATTTTAATAAATAATCGATCATTCAAAGTAATAAAATTAGGTTTATTCTAAAATAAGTATGAACATTTTATAATTAATATTTTTAATAAAATGCTAGAACTAAATTATTAGAAGGGAAATTTTGAATAAAATTAGACTTTTTATCGGAGAAATAATACAATTATTTCATTTCTTTAATAAAAAGTCAACTTTATTCAATAATTTCGTTTCCAATCTGTTTTATTGGACATGTATGTCGTGCTTCAGAATATGTTTGACGTTTATCATATGATATATATATTACATAATGTAATGTACATATGAACGTTGTTTTAATTTAATTTTGAATTTCATTGTTATCTCTGTATTGAATTTCCAAGCATAGAAACGATTGTAGCTTGATTAAATTGGTGCGGTGCATGTTAGGCGATAGAAAATTTAAGAGCTATCGGAATGAATTCAAGGTAAGGTGTGTTAATGAATTTTTGGAAGTCGCTTGCCCTCTGCGTTCCGTGGCAGGTAGGGTGCGATCGACGCCGGCGATGACGACTTCCGGAAACTAAGCCCCCACCACTGAATGAAATATGTGAATGGCGCTATATAAAAGTTTGCGTGGCTGGAGCGCGTAAGTTCAGTTCTGCGTCCTGCGGTTACTTTACGGACGGTTTATATCAGACAAGCCAGTGCATGTGTGATGCACAGTGCCGGTGCTGGCTGAATTTACGTGCGCCCAGTGACTTAATGCCGGCTACTGCCACTGGCTATGGGCGGTCTTTTTACGACTAAAACTACGGTATGGACGTTTTGGTTTCTCTTGTGTTCAGTGAAGACTGTGTTTTCTATCAATTTAGAATTTATACAGGATCTCGGTTTTGGTTCTCTTTTGGACAGTAGCAAGGTATGTAGATATACTCACTTCATCAACAATCAACTTCATCAACTTTTTATCTTATTTCCTTAACCCACTTTAATTCAAAAAATATCTTTACATTTCACCATTTAAATTTTATAAAAAAATGGGTTAAACACCTCGATCAACATCAACAAATAATGATCTCCACAGTTCCGTTTTGGTGTGTAGAAATACCTACAAACGCACATCTCGGTTCCACTTTCAGGTATTTCCAATGTTCCGGGAATTCCCAAATTACCGGATCACCATTGCAGTACTAATGATTAATTAATTTACACCTGGAGTCTATCGCAAATCCTGACGCCATTGCATACTCACAATGTGTTAAAATAGAAATTAGGGCAGTTGGGCAACATTCAGTGTTTGTGTTGCTATCACTAGCGATACTTACAATTTAAAATGTAATTCCTGGCGCCGTACAACCGAACCTGTTGAATCAAACACACTACGTCTAATTCCATACATTACGAAAATATTAAGAAAAGTACCCTAAATAAGTGCTTGCGAAACTGAAAAATGATTTAATAAAATTAGCACTACTAATAATAAGTAACCCTCAAAATCCACTCGCAGATAATATAAATTATATTGGCTACAAAACACACTTCTAAAGTTTATTTTTAGCTAATAATTTTAAATAATATCCCACACATTAAAAAAGAGTTTGAATAATTAATTAATTAAAAAAATAATTATTCAAACTGTTAAATTATAAATATTAGGCTTTTCATCTAATCTCGAGAGCTTTGCTAGGAAAAAATGTCGTTATATTTTCATATATAATTTTAATAATTTTAATTAAACACATTTTTATATAACATGTATATTTCAAAGCTCAAATAAAGTAAAACAGCGCTTTATTTATTTATTATAAATGTATTTAATATGGTTAAAAATAGCTTTATTTTGTAACAAAATTTTTTATTTAAAAAAGCTCTATTTGCGATTAATTTCGATCAATTATTTTAGTATATACTATTTTGTTCATTTTCAATATAATTTTAATTAATATAAAGAGATGGGTTTAAAAATTAAACACTTTGCTCGTATCACACACTTGTTTGTAAAGTGTTTAAATTTTAAACCTATCCCTTTTTGCATTAGTTAAAAATGTATCAGTAATGGCTTCAACCATCAATTATACAATTTGATATTATTCATTTTATAATGTTTTTGTAAAAAAATACTTGGAATGTTACACTTATATGTTTTATTACTATTTTTATACATACGTATGAAATGTTTTATCAAGTACCGGATGAAAAAATAATTCTAAATAATTTTATTCAATGTTTATACCATTTATAAAAGTTTTTTATAGTATTATTTTTCCAAAAAGAAATGACTTGTAAATTAATTAATTATTATAAAATAAATTAAGAATATAATTCTTATACTACTAATTCGTTGTCTTTAGAAAACATTATTTATTAAGACATATATATTTATAATTTTAAATAGTTTTTTCCTTATCACACCGAAAATGATATGTTTCTTATGGAATTAGAAATAGTGCATAAAAAATTAAAATCCTCAAATATTAATAATTGAATTAATATTTAAAAAAAGAAATTAACAATTATGTTTTACAGCCCTTTAATAGAAATATTTATATACTATAATATTATTATAATAATTTTTAATTCTTATTCAAATAAGTTTACATGATCAATACTCATGTAAAATTATTGAATTTGAATATTGAAATAAAATAAATCGCTGCAATTTATTCAATTTACAGTTGCAATGGATTTCCTACGTTATCCTTGAATAGAATATATAATATAATATAATATAATATAATATAATATAATATAATATAATATAATATAATATAATATAATATAATATAATATAATATAATATAATATAATATAATATAATATAATATAATATAATATAATATAATATAATATATTATAATATAATATAATAAACGTTTGAAGCGAATAAACAGTATTAGTTGTAGAAAACATAGAAAAAAAAACAGTGTTTTATTTGAATTTATTAAAATAAATCATATGTGTATGTGCAAATTAAAAGAACATTCGTCCATATGTAATATTTTTTGGAATTCTTTATATTTTTATAAATGTATTACCGTCATAAATACCTACATTACTTATTTAAATAAAAAAATGTTGATTGTATTGCATTCCCCGTAAGCTGATGAGCTTTTAAATAACAATAATAACAAAAACGGTATGCATTTTACAATATAAACCAATATTGATCTAAGCTTTGCTTTTCTAAAAAGCTTTCCACTTCTTAATAACAAATGGAATTAGATATAAAATTTAAAATGCAATAATGTATAAGTTTACTTAGAAAGATTATTCAACATATTCAATAAAAAGCTTTTTATTTAAATTAAACGTATTGTCCTTTAATTGAAAACACAGTTATACTCATTTCTTCGCTTTTTATTTTTTATTACTAGTTAGCTATTGACGATGGGTACATAGTACCCGAAATGTACATATAGCAATTAAGAATTAAAAGTGAAGAAAGGAATATAACCGCGCTTTCAATTAAGTGCCACAAATCTTCACGTAACTCAAGTAACTACATTAAGTATTGTCCTTCTTCTACACATTAAATATATTTCATGGGTAGAAAGACCTTTGGACTATAATTTTTACTTAAATAATAATTAAAATTCTGCACAACCAACTTACAGAAGATTAATAAAACTTGTTATTTGGTAAATAAAATGTAATAACGTATAATTTTACTTAACATGATTTTAAATGAATAGAGTGCCATATTAAAAAAATGGAATTGAAAATGGAATTTTATTTAAATAATTCTTCAAGATTTTCAACATGATAATAATTAATAAACATTAATATAACATACGATAATTTAATAGAAATTTCGCAGACAACTAGTCCTGATTTTTTGGGTTCTTAAAATTTTAAATGTAATAATATATAAGTTTGCTTCGAACGGTTATTCAACATTTTTAACGAACATTTTTCCATTTCACAAAAAAGTGAAATTTACATTTTCAGTTTCACTTTTTTGTGAAATAATTATGCACGATTTCCAAAATATATACACACATCTTTATTCAGACAAATGCAAACAACACAAAACAATTTAACATAAATAATTACAATACATGTAGGAGTTACTTAGACCAGTTGTCTTTCTGCCCGATTTCCAATATATTAATAATAAATAACTAACATCTTTGTTTTTTTTAGTAATTGCAATATATTTACAACAATTAATATATTATAAGATAAATTAATAACCGATGGCCTTTATTCTGTCTGTTTTAACAGTAATGATTGTAACGTTCTTTTCAATGCCCGGTTGATAAAAATAATTTATTCTTGAATTATCAAAATCTTGATTACTCAAGAATTTAAATATAAAAAAATGTTAAACTAGCGAGCTATATATAAACAAATAATTTTGAAATTACTGGAAAACTTATAATTCATTATTTTAATCACTATTCACATTACGGTACACGATGGAAAACTAAATAATATTACGTCATTTGGTTATCCATTGAAAATGATTACTTCGTAACCGAAATGTACAATTGGTACAAAATAAAATTTATCAGAGAGGATATTTAAGTGCTTTACTTATAGTAGTTGTAAATATCTTTTTTTTTGTATTACATTAACATACGATTATAGACTAATTCATAACATAAATACGACATTAAACATAATGCGATATTACAACAGATTACAGAAAAGATAGAAATTCGGGGCTATTCGGTACGGGTAATGTTAAGTTTAACGTGTACGTTCTTAATTAATTTCACATTCTATGAATATATATGTTACATAAATTGCTTAAACTGTGAGAATATCAATTAACGTACACGTTAAACTTAACATTTTTCTTTATGACACTTTACTTTCACAAAAATCTTCATGCATCACTTCGATAACAATTGAAAATTTCAAATTGAAAGATCAAAGAAAAAATCGCAAAACATAAATTTTATTGAAATTTATTTGAGCGAACAAAGTATTTGCATTTTTAGACGTAATAAATAAAATACTTGCAATTTTAAGTATTACTTTCTCTTAGATTTTATACTAGTGTTATAATATAAATTAGTGATCATAGTTGAAAAGTTATGACAGTATATAGTTTGTTCTTTTAATTTCATAATTCAAGTAATTAAATTAAAACATTGTAGATAGAAGTATTTTATAAAAGAATATATATTTTTTAAACTAATAAATACTGAATACAATCAATATATTATAAAAATATTATAAATATTATTAAAATTAAAATATATATAAAATTATTATAAAAATTAAATTGAAAGTTACTGAATTTCATTGCATAATTAATCAGAATAAAAATAAATATATTTTAATTTTTGTTTTCGATACATTTATATTAATAATAATAGAAAAGAGTTTATTCACTTTGTCTCAGAAAATGAAATATTTAACTAAGAAAATAATTTTACATATATATTATTGTAAATAAAACAACAGTTTTTTAAGTATCATAAAATTTATTGTAGAGACACTGCTATAATCATTTTCTGATGCCACTGTGTTGGTTAAACAATTGTAGCAGTGTCTAATATCTGATTAGAGTTGTTCCTTCCTTTGTGGTACCTATTATATAAAATGAAATATATATACATCATTATTTAAACAACACAGATAATACAAAACAATATAATATAAATAATTACAATACACATAGATATTAGTCTGTCACGGGTATCGACCAAAGGTCTTTCTGCTCATGAAATATATTTACTGTGTTTTACCACAAATTATAAATTTTATTACGAATTAAGTTTCGACAGGAATTTCTACCAGTGTCAAGTAGTAACAAATACTATGTTACTTCTTGACACTGGTAGAAATTCCGATCGAACCTCAATTCATAATAAAATTAATAAAAGATGATAAAAATACTAAATATATTTAAATTATTTTTTATTAATTATTCTTATTTTTATCCTGTTTTATTATTTATATTTTTAATGTATTTCATTATAATATGTAAAAGTATTAATGTATGACTTTTAATAATTAAATTAAATGGAATATTTGAAGCAAACAGTATTTTGTATTCACAATTAAATGCATTATTTAAATTAAAAAATAATTTCATTTTTAAATGTGTGTGATTTTCAACATTTAGAAAGAAAAGCATTCCATATTAAAAAAATGGAATTGAAAATGTAATTTTATTTAAATAATTTTCAACATGTTAATAATAATAATTAATAAATATTAATATTAGTAAATATTAGTAAATTTCTTGTATTTCTACAGTTTATGTGAATATAATTAAAAAATCGATATATATAACATTGCAATAAATCTATAAATCGACACAACTTTTAAAAGATTTATTGTGATATTACGATTATTAATTCTTTAAGTTCTATTTATATGAATGGAATTGTGCAAATACAAGAAATCTACTAAAACATTCTTCACATCAACTTCTACATTAAACACGAATTATAGCTAAATACAAAGATTTCTTAAAAAAAATAGATATCAGATTGGCGTCTCCACTCTCTCTTCACTCATTTACACCAGAAAACACTAAAAATCTCCTTTATTTATAAAAATTGTAAAACTAAGCCCCATATAAGGTACAAAGAATCGTTTCTACTGCTTTTACGCAAGATTTAGATCCTTCCCATGTTAATCGATCCAGTAAAGTGAGTTATTTTAGCTCTTGCGTTAGTCACATAAACCACTATACTATTCTATTGCTGTTTAACATCAATTAGTGAGGCTGGTTTGAGAAAGCGGTTTTTCAAAAAATCCTTAAAATAAATCCACATATGGCCCTACCCAAACAAACCACCGTCTACGTATTGTATTTATTATGTTTTATTTTGTTTCTTTAGGTTAACGTTAGCCAAGAGGAGTATACAAGGATGATGTCCATATACTTAGAACGTCTTCAAAACACACAGGAGGCAGACGTCATTCCAAAACTATATACATTTAGTACAGGTTAGTATTCAAAATACAGTTTTAATAGAAATTAGTAAAATTAGTTGAAGTTCAATATTTTGAATCCACCATACTAGGATATTATAAAAAAAATCACACGGAGATAATTTTCAAAATATTAATAAACATCATAAAATTATTTTCTCATTAGTTACAGCAACACTAACGTAAATACTTGAAAATAAATATCCATTGAAACAACTACTTCCCATGCAAATACCCCGCCGGATATTGAATTTAAAAAAATCGTACATCATTTTTTTTTTCTTGTGACTCATTTTTCAAAACTCTAATTGTTTAATTTGAGTTATGCGGCGTATTTAATCACAATAAAAACACGTTTTTATTCCTTACTTCACTTTTATTTTTATACGTTAGATGTACACTTTGTGTGCTAAGCACTCATTACCAATAACTGCAACTGGGCTTTAAATTAATTAAATTACAAGCCAGACTCGACAATTTTAAATACACCAAAACATGTAAATGACCAAAGTCAGTCGCCAAATATACCAAAAGGGATAACCATAAAAAAATAGTTGTTTTTTTTTTTCTTGTAACTCATTTTCCAACAAATTACTAGATTTACAAAATTCTTATAGAGTTCCAGCTGCATGATAAAACCTGATACTGCAAAGTTCATAAACCAAATGACTTATATGACAAATGACAATATTTTGTGTTTTTGCAGAAAATCACTTGATTTATTTCACTGTAAAGTTCATCAACTAAGTGACTCATTTTTCACATTATAAAATGTAACAAATTTTGTTATTTTTTGTAAAAATTACCTTGTTTGTTTCTCTGTAAATTTCACAAAGTAAATGACTCAATATCACTAGATAAAACATTATAAATAATATTTAGGTTTTTATAAGAAATCACTTAGTTTATACATTTAACAAACTAAGTGACTCACTTTTAACTTGATTAAACAGTATAGCAATATTTAGGTTTTTGTAAAAAAAAAATACTTAATTTGCAAACTTTACAATGAAACAAATCAAGTGATTTGATACAAAAACCAAAATATTGTTATAATATTTTATCAAGTAAAAAATCAGACACTTGGTGTGTGAACTTTATAGTCACGCAAACTAAGTGATTTCTAATAAAAAAGAAAATATTATTTATGTTTTATCAAGTGAAAATGATTCATTTGCTTTATGAAATACTACTGTAAAATAAACCAATTGATTTTTTTACAAAAAAATATTATTTTATTATATGTAGTGACAAATGAGTCTCATGGTTATTGAACTTTGCAGTGAAACAAACCAAATGACTTATTACAAAAACAAAAAAATATTGTCATAATGTTTCGTTAAACGAAAAGTTAAATATTTGGTTTGTGAACTTTACAGTGAAGCAAACTAAGTGATTTTTTTATAATAATTAAAATATTGTAACAATGTTTTATCAAATTATAAATGCCTCAACAATCAATGATTGTCATTTGATACAAGATTGTAACAATATTTTAATTATTATAAAAAAACACTTAGTTTGTTTTACAGTAAAGTTCACCGAATATCTAATTAGCGTTGAAAATCCATATTACTTAACTTATTTAACAGTACTTATTTAATAAATTAAATATTTGATTGGGGAATGTCTATTTATTAATTAAAATAACAGTAAAAATATTGCTGAATTAATAATGTTTTGGGAATGCTTATTAATTTAAGTAAAAGGAAAAACATTGCTGTATCTATGATAGAGCAAAACACGTGGTGTAATTTAGAGAAAATATAATTTACTGGTGACTGATTTTAATTTACTTGTTTAACATTGGTTGATTTTAAATAAATCGTATTTTTATTCACTACAATTGTTTCACAAACTCTCTTCATCTGAAGAAGCAATCAACTTGCGAAATAATTGTAGTGAATAAAAATGGAAAATATCAAGTCAAAATATCACAGTAGCTAAAGAGGTAATAATTTATTAATTAATTTCAAATTTACTTAATTTAATTTATAGTGAATAAAGATTCTATTTTAAATAAGTAAAGTAAAATGAAAAATCAGTCACCAGTAAATTATATTTTATAAATTACATTAAGTGTTTTGCTCTACATAGATTCAGCAATACTTTTCCCTTTTCTTAAATAAATAAGGATTCCCAAAACATAATTAATTCAGCAATATTTTTACTGTTACTTCAATTAATAAATAAATATTGAAATTGTTAAAATATATTTTTACTAATTAAAAAAGGCTATATATGCTTAAGTGACCTATGGAAATTTATTTCGGATGGAATCCATTTTATTGAGTCGAAAATTTGAACATGTGTGTCCCAATTAATTTAATATTCAGAAGATGGTCGTATAACGATTTGAAAATATTACAACATCGCCTATGTAAACAAATGCAAATGTGTAAAGAAAGTCTTTTAAATCTTCATAAATCCTTCGCTGGAATGTGGCGGGGACGATGCGTAGACGAAATGGCATTCGAAAATATTTATAATGACCATTGTTTACAGTAAAAGCGTCTTATTTTTATTTTCGTTTTTCCATCAGCGTGGTTTTGATGAAAACCTTACGCAAAATTAAATATCATGAAATATTTATGTTTTTTATCTAAAACGCAGTTCTTGGTAATAATAATGATAAATTACTACACTTATTTAACATCATGATTAAACTTCCGATAAAATGTTATACTGCATTTTTTACCACTACTTACTATTTTTAAACGATTTGTACAAGCAAGCCGCAAAATAGATAGATAATTTATAATAAGAGAAAACATTTTCATTTACATCATAATAAATTAAATAAAAAATGGTCATTATCTAAATAAAGAAAAATATCTAGGCAATGACCATTTTTATTTATCTAAATAATGATCATTTTTATTTCATTTATTTAAAATAATTTTTACGAGGTAAATGAAATTATTTTCTATTATTATGTTCATTGTAGATCACTGGATATTAGCAGTGTTTACCTGGGAAGTAGTTGTTTCAATCATGATTTGTTTTTAAGTATTTACAAAAATCGGCTTTCTTTTACTTCGTAATTTAAGTAAAATATAACGATTTTTACTTTGTGTAATATATTGTACGTATATTAAATACATTTCATATTCGGCTCATTAGAAAAGTTGTGTATATGATTCCTTATCTTAAATTTTAATTCATATGGAGCAACTTCAAGAAAGGCTCAAATATTCGATTTTAATCATGCAAATTATTTATGCAATACAATTATTATAGTGTAAATTTGTAATTGAAATTATTTTCTATTGAGAAATAAAGGCATTGTTATTATTATAATTACATTTTTAAGGGTTATTTTTTTATTTCCGAGAAATATGTTTCATACATATTATGAAACAATTTGTTGCAAGAAGTACAACAATTAGATCATAATATTCATAAATTCCATTCAAAAGCGAATCATTTCGTAAGAATCTGTTGTAATATCGAATCATGTTTAATTTCAATTTGAAACTGTACATTCACCGCATTTTCTATTAAGAAAACCTGAACATATGTAGGGCTCTTTTTATTAAGAGATATACTGTGTACATTTTTTTGTTTTGTATTAAATTAAAGACGAGTTTTAACGTGCACATTTTTAATAATTCAACCACCTCTTTATTGAACTCCATCAAATTATTGGATTTACGAAATTCTTGCGGAGTTCCAGTTAGTAAAATTTCGAAATAGTTCTGCATGATTAAACCTGATACTACTGTGTTTAAATTATTAGAATTATTTGGTAACGGTGTTTCGTGGAGTTTATTTCGAAAATGTGATTTATATTTTTATTCCAAGAAAATGTAGTGTAAGATCAAGCATTGCTTTAACATCGTCCATGCCCACAGGCTTTTTTCTAAATTAACGAAATTGTATTTTTGTTTTTAACAGAAAGCATTTTACATACATTTCATTTGGATCTAAAAGAAATTAATGTATGCGTTTTCACGGAAGTTATTTCCTATTTTAAATACAGTATTCTACTACTATAGATCTTTATTTAAAAAAAAGGAATACAATAAATAAACTTAATACATTTCTTTAACAATGTTTCGTTTTCGCAAGGGCTGTCGAGCAGTATTCTATTTTTTTGTCTTTAAGTTTCACAAAATTCATCTTAAAGACACTGCTACAATTGTTTTGCCAACACAGTGGTATCATCAGGCAGATGATTAATAATAATAATAATAATAATAATAATAATAATAACGTCTTTATTCAATATTATAATAGGCATTATAAATTATTACAAAAATTCAATATAAGCATAATCATAACATTAAAGTGGCGAAGTTCAGCATAGCAATGAAATATGTGCTGCTTTTCAACCTAACCACAACTATAACTAAAAATTAAAGCTAGAATCCCACGCATTTATGATTTTTTATTGGAAATTAAAATTGGTGCTTTAAATTGTTATAAATTTATAATTATTAATTATCTAATTTATGAAACTTAAAAAAAACCTGTTGTTTTATTTATAAATAGTGTATTATGAACTTTCATTAAGTAAAAGCCTCATCGTTTATATAATACAATATTAACACAAATATGATTATATATGTGTTTTTTTTTAATAAATGAAAGAAGAAAATTCAAAAAATAATAATATTAATCTATTTATTATATAAATTATATTACCACTGACGTATTTGCGCAATATTAAAGAAATAATTATTTGTTTATATATTTTACTGTTCCTAATGGATCTGGCCATTGATGCGTAAACACAACATTATTGTTTAGAATTACCTTGCAAAATAAAATTTAAAACTTTGAAATATATTTATAGTGGATCATACTAAGATACTTTAACTGAAATTATTTTTTAAAAAATAATTATATTATGCTTGGCCTTTAATAAATTATTTATTTAATTTATTATTAACACTTATTTTTATTTCTGCAAAGTGAATGGACAACATTAAGGAATTTTACATGTTACATATTTCCTTATTTGAAGTTATAACCAACTATGATTTACATTTAAAAAATACAACTTTATCTTATATCTCGGATTTTTTAAACTAAAGACTAAATATAATAACATCATCGTATTCTATTAAAAAACAAAACTTATAATGACAGAAATATAAAAATCAAATCGAGTCGTAATTAAATTAATAAATAGTGGTAAAAACACAGTATATATTAAATAAAAATAATTTGAAAATAATTAATAAATTATTTCATCTTTAGCTACTTTTTGACTTATGTCACATAAGTAAGTCAAAATGTCAGAGTAGCTAAAGATGGAATAATTTATTAGTTATTTTAATTTTTTTATTTAAATAACTGTGACCAAGTGAATAAATCCTTTTTTTATTACAGTAAATATATTTTATTACTGGCAGAAAAAATAATGGTCAATAGCTTGACCAGTAACCTTTACATCTTTAAAATATTTTTATTACTGTCAACTAAAAAGCTTGTCTATATATTATTATTATATTTGATTTGTTATAAATGTTTTCTTTTATACAGCTCCAAAAGAAAAAAAGAAAACTTATCTTAACGTGTTAAATAATGCAACAAAACGGCCTTTACAGCAAAATTAGGTCAAGTGAAGATTGGCGGTTTTACTTTTAACCGCCTATCTCCACTAGACCTATTTTTTAACGGAAAGGCTACTTTGTCATTTGATTTTGCATAAATGTAGATGTTAAACCGGTTAAAAAATAGAATTAAAGATCTTTTCTTCGAAATATGTGGTTTATTTCACTGAAAAACAGCAAGAATGAAATACGCGCTTGTAACAGCAACATCACACAGCAAACATTCACGTAGACCACCGCTCATTTAATGTGTTTAAAGACATTCAATTTTAATCAAATCAAGATTAATTCTTTATTGCGACAACGCAATAAATCGAAGGTTTACTGGCCAGCCAACCATCGATAAACCTGTTTTTTCAGGTTACAACTAAGTTGTCTTAAACTATGAAATTTACATTTGTGTAATACAAATGTGAAAATTTACATTTTAATATAAATAAATCAAAGGATGCTTATTCGATTTGGAAATTTGGAAAATTTTAATTATCAAAATATTTCATTTTTGATGTACAGCGTTATTAATTCAACTCATGAATAAGATACACATCTACTGTCCATTTTTAATCAATAAACTTATGTGAATTTTTCATATACACAAATTATTTATAATTAAGTATTATTATTCTAACTTATTCTTACTTTTAAACAGTTGTTACATACCTTGAATAACTTGGTAAAACATGTTGAAATATTTTGGTATCCGTACAATTAAAGAACACCAGGTTTAATTTTAATAAATTAAATACTTTTTTTACTTTGTATGTATAACTAGGAATTATACAAACAAAGTAAAAAAGTGTTTCATTTATTACAATTGAATTACAATATATAACAAAATTATTGAGGCTTCTACAACAATTAACAACACTTGATTTGTTTCACAAATTAAACACATAATAATTTATAAAATAAACCAAGTATTCTTTATTTTTACTTATACCAAAATTGTTACACTAATAATCGGGGCTATTCCGTACGGGTAATGTTAAGATTAACTTGTACGCTATTAATTAAATTCACATTCTATGAATATATATATCTATTACATAAGCTTCTTAGACTGTGAGAATATTAATTAACGTACAAGTTAAAATTAACATTTTTCTTATAGAATGGACCCGAATATCGAGCTAAATAAAATAAGAAATACTTTTAATGGAAATAAAATGCATTTAATAATAATAACAATCATTCTTATTTCCTTATGATTAAAAAATATTTTCAATAATTTATTTACATAAATGAATTAGTAGGAAACTGACTATCGATCAGTGGTCTTTCAAATTGCTTTTATGAATTATTTCTCTGTTCTAAACATCACGATAGCTGACATTCTTCTCGCTGCTGAATTATGTGATAAATTCATAAATTATCAAAGTAAAAAATTTAATAAATGAAATAGAATTTTGAAAAATAATTAATGAAAAATAAATAATTGTAAATATAAAAGACTTAAAATTAAATTAAAACATTGCTAGTCTTTTAGACATAAAAAAACAGAAACGAGTATTTTTTAATCAAATTAATTAAAGAAAGGATTATGAAAAAAATAAGTCAAATTAATTATTATCTTCTTTTCCAACTACAATTACAACAATGTGAATCTTTTAGACTTAAAATACTAACAGTGTAAGTCTTTTAGACACCACAATACAAAACAGTCCAAGTTTTTTAGACTTATAATGTTTTAATTATAATAACAAAAGAAGATTAAAATTATTTTCAATATATATTAAGAATATTCCTTTCTTTAATTAATCTAATAAATACTTTTTCTTGTTTTCTTTAATTTGACTTAAATATTTTAATTAAGGAAATGCGTTTTTTTTTCAGTTTTTAAATAACATTATAGTTTTTATACAAAAATATAACAAACTACTTCCATAAACTAGTTTGTTATACTTTTGTATATAATTTTATTTATAATTTGTGATTGGTAATTTGCCTTTTTTTATATACATATGTTTTATAATCTTTTTAGAGCGTCACACTTTTCTTATAAAATTTTTAATATGTAATTATAATTGTAATTTGGAAATGGAGATTCCGTTAATAAAGTAAATTGAAATTGAAATTGAAATTGAATAAAAACTTGTTTATTCTTAATATTTTCTCCTTAGCTATTGCAAAAATAATTAATTAATTATTCACTTGAGTAAATTAATTATTTTCAAATTCTTTTTATTTAGTTAAATAATTGTGACTAAGTGAATAAATACGCATTTCTATTATTTATTGTTTATTGTATCTATACATTTAATATTTAACGCATTAAAAGTTTCAAAGTAAAAATGTGTAAATTCTTGAAATTATAGTTGCAATAAACAAACTTTAGTTATACAAAACAAAGTGTTTTTATTCGTGTATAAGAGTGTTGAAAATATTTATGTTTCCGAATTGTTTGAGGAATTTCATTCATGTTGAGATAAATATATATTCTATAAAAACGAAATTTATTTCACCTTCGATTCAATAAAACTGGAGTAAAATCCTACATTGAGTCATCATTATGAAATAATTAGATATATTTTTTTTATAAAATGATAATACAAAGTTTATTTATTGTAGTTACTTAAATAATAAAATAGGAAAATAATCAATAAAACATTTTTGTTTTTTTTATATTTAATATTCTGGTATTAAAAATCAATCATTTGTTATGCAATGGCAAGCGTCCATTGTGTAGTCGAAAGTCCGGCGGGGTATTTACCCTAGACAAGAAGTATTTGGTTTAATGAATATTTATTTTAGTAAATCAATGTTGCAGTGATTACATATATTTTATTAACTATTTTCATCAAAATTATTTTCCTATTTAATTCTATAAAATACATACAAATGAAATACAAATATCTAATGAAACAACTACTTCCCGAGAAAATACCCACGCCGGAATTGAATTACACAATAGATATTTGCGGTTGCATCTCAGCAATGATGATAATGCAACTTTTTTTAATCAAAAATATTTCACACAAACAAAATGAACTATGTATAAAAGATCATCTGTAATTAATTAATGAATTAATTTCAAATTATTTTATTTTAATTCAATATATAACTACAATGTGAAACATTTTAACCGTTGAAACTATAGTCACTAAATAATTTTCAGTTATACAGACAAAGTTAAATGTGTTTTTATTAATTTACCAAATGGTTATCGACAAAAAGGCTTTCTACCTGGTTTAATAAAGTAAATAAATGTGGATAATTACGAATTTAAAAAATCCGAATTAGCTCATGCAGTTAACTGGAGGCGTTATAAAGATAGAAAAAATATGCATCGCCTCCCTACTACATCACTCATGAGCGAATAAATATTTCTACGAATCAAGCTCTATAAAAGACGTATCCATCATAGTACTTTCTCCCTGTGTAATGTAAGATGCCTCCTCACATGCAGGTACTGACCGCGCCCGACCTTGCTCATAAGGCATGCGAAGAAACGTGTCTTTTATATCTTTATAACCAAGATTACCGTGACAAAATACGAAAACTATTTAGCTTTAAGTCGTCACATTCATATATTTAAAAATACATAAATATGTTTATTTCTGCATTATAATTATGTAAAAGTACTAATCACCATTGTGTTCCATTACATCATATTCTATATTTTCGTTACATTGGTATAAAACATTCATTAAATATAAACAATAAAACACGTTATATTTTTAGTTTCACATTTTTTATAGGAACAATTGGGGCTATTTCCTATGGGTAATATTACGTTTAACGTGTATATTATTAATTAAATTAACATTATACGAATACATATCTATTACAAAAGTTACTTAGACTGTGATGATAAAAATAACGTACACTTTAAACTTAACATTTTCCTTACACAATAGCTCTGGATAGCAGCAATGTTTGTTCTATATAAAATTAACGAAATTAAAAATCTTAAGTGTTTTATTGTTTTTATATAAAATGGAATTTCACCAAGTAACAACCTTGACCACAGAATTTTTGAAACATTTATATAAATTAAAGAAGTGTAAATGTATTTTTAAAAATCTTTCTATTATTTTTAATTACACTTTTTTTCATTTCTTAATTTTATAAAAAAAGCTTTACACCTCCGGCTATTTCTACTGTACAAACACACACGTCGTTTCAAATATGATCTAATAACCTCAGGCGACCTCATAATTATAAAAAAAATAGTTTTAAGGATCTGCTTTCGGTAAAAACCCAAAAACCGGAGGCGGAGTTGTTACATTAACATCAGGAAGTATTAACAATAATTATAATTGCTTAACTTTAAATCGCTACTTCTTCAGCGTACACGTTCGTGGTAATTCGTTTATTATTCAAGGAATTTAATAACGAAATCAAATTTATTGCAATATCTCTGCAAGTATTGACAATAAATAAATAATCAATGAATTAGTGTTGCTCACGCGATCTAGCGGATTTACTTAGGGTTTAGACTACTTACAGCGACTGCCCTCCCTTTACGTTGACCTCGCTCCACACATCAGATTGTCCTAAATTTCTACTTTTAAAAGTAAAAATCATTAACGTAATGATTGGCGAAATTTTTAATATAAAGCGTTATTAAATTCAATTTAAAAACAATTTGATTAATAATTGTACTTTCAACATTTTACACTTCTTAAATTCTGGATTATGGAGGCTTTTACTTCGTTATACATGATAATTAAAAAAATATTATTTTTATGTTTCTTCTTTTCATACTAGAAATATCATTTCACTGTGTTATTATTAATCGCTTAGTGAAACATGATTAAATTGACTTGATAATCCAGTCCTAAAAAATACCAAAATCCTTAATTTCTTATTTGGATTTCCTGGGATACATAGCCCAGGAAATCCAAATGTTATCCAAAAATTTAAAATTACAAACATTACAATACACCATTTACTTTTCTAAATTCGGAAAATAATAAATTAAATTAGTTTTTATTGTAGAATATTCTTATCGTTTATCTTTCTTTGTTTATATTATAAATATATTATAAATATTGCCAGATTCATTGTTTTATAATAAAGATTAGGTCTGTCTATAGAGGCTATTTTGTACGAGAACTGTTAAGTTTAACGTTATTTTTTATCATCACAGTCTAGACAGTTTTTAAT
This sequence comes from Philonthus spinipes, assembly GCA_963082785.1. Classification (NCBI taxonomy): domain Eukaryota; kingdom Metazoa; phylum Arthropoda; class Insecta; order Coleoptera; family Staphylinidae; genus Philonthus; species Philonthus spinipes. Next base: position 21,830,965 of record OY720301.1, read on the forward strand.
TGATATATATACATAGAATGTGATTTTAATCAATAACGTAAACGTTAAACTTAACATTTATAATACGGAATAGCCCCGTGTAACTGATAATTAAAAAACATTTATAGTTAGTGAAACAAAGCAAGTATTTTTATTTAAATTGTCTTTATTTTAAAATCATTTAGTGTTTTACGCAATGTTCCACCCAGAAGAAATGTTACGGAGCACCTATGTTTCTAAGTTCATATTAATTCTTTTTAATTCAACTGCTGGCTAATCGTCGTCAATTCTATACATATTAAAGAAAATGCACCAAATTCATTGACCATATACAAAAGATTATAGTTTACGCATAACATTTATTTGTAAATACGTTATTCAATATCAAATTTGTAAGTGGATCAACGGCCTTATTTATCTCGTATACGTCACAATATATATTTTTGTAAAACGTGTGACTCACTCACTCAAGGATATAATATAGGATTTTAATGCCAGATCATTCCTGCCTGTAAACACAGGAAAAACGATGGGGGCTAGAGCATGTTTTCGCCAATAAACGCTTGAATTAATTCGCATTTTTGTGTCTCAAAATCATGTCGTTACAAATTAAGACATTACATTCCGGATTAAATATTTACGACCACACACAGTGGAATTTCGTGCTAATTTTGACTTACATTTTATAATGTGGAAATATGTATGTATTAAAAGTGTGTAATTAAGTTATGTTACATAAATAATAACGATTTATTGTATGATTCACAGTAGACGTAAGAACAATTTTGTAAAATAAATTTTACAGAAATACGTTATAACAATCTGTTGTTTGATTCACAATAGACAAAAACAATTTTCCAAGATAAATTTAACAGAAAAAAAAAATAGTTTCATTCACAATGAAAAAAAAACGTAAAAACAATTTTACGAGATAAATTTAACAGAAATACATTACAACAATTTATAGTTTCATTCACAATTAAAAAAATGTAATAACAATTTTACAGGCATAATCGCAAATGATTAAAGATGTCGAAGCACTCTAAATCTCATATTTACAGATATGATTAGGGATTCATAAAAAAAAACATTTATTATTTACAAAATTACAGATTTCTACGAATCGTTAGTATTTCTGTCTCAAATTAAAATTTTTGTATAATAAAACAGAGATTACTAACACTTTTGCAGTTATATAAATTAGAATAAAATTAAGCAAGGAAAAATTACTGCCAATGGTCAATAAAAATCGACCATTCCCTTTTTTAAACATATGTGCTCAGAAAGTAGTTATTTCAGTAGATGTTTGCCAAAATCTTACAGTGTAAGTAATTTTTGCAGTTGGAAAAAGGGAATGATCGACTTTTATTTATGTTTGATACTAATTTTATTGTTAATATATTTGTAAAAAAATGATTGAGGTGTCTATTAGGTTTCAAGTAAAACTTTTGTATATTATGTGACAGATAGTCCATTGGGCAACTTAATATTCGGCGGGGTATTTGCTCAGAAAGTCTATACACTGCGATCGTTTTTTACACAAATATATATACACAAATATTTATTTATTTTTACAAAAATATATTTGTTATACAAAAATTTTAATTTGAAACCAAAGATACATCAGAGTCTTTCAAATATGGATGTGTTAAAACGATGCAAAATGCAGAAAAAGTGAAAACTTCTTATTTAATAAATTAGATTGAAACGCAATTTTCTAAACAAATTGCAAAATTTTATTTTAGTCATTTTTTATTAAATTTTCGTATAAGAAAATTTCAATATCACAGTGTCTTTGAAATACTGATTTTTTAAACATTTGCTGTGTTACAGTAATTAAATGACTTTAAAATAAAAAAAAATGCATACCTTTTAATAAATCTATATTTCAAAGACAATGTGATATTCAAAACTTTCCTATAAGACATAAAAAATTAAGCTATGATCGATAATCATTTTCTGAGGCTTAACTATTTGTAAATAATTATAATGATGTAAATTTTGTGATGTAATTTAATGTAACTTTCGGAACTAAAGCTTTTATAAATAAAAAAATACTTTGGATATCAATTAAAATATTTTCTATCCTATATTTACAATAAAATTTTGTAATTTTGTATAGAAAATTGCATTTCCTTCTAATTTATTTAATAATAGGTTTTTGCTATTTTGCGGTAGTTCGCTTTTTTTGATAATCATGCGGTCTTTGGTTATGTCTAAATATTATTTAGTCCAATGGAGCGTTACGTTTAAATATACAAACAATTACATTCTGATTTATTTAATTTGATGGTAATTTACGATTTTTTGCTAAATCTAAACATGGAAATTTATAAACAATTTATTCCATTTAAAAATTTGTAATTTCGAACATTTTCCGCTCCAGCTGAATGAATACCTAGAAATTATTGTAAGTGAAAATAATGCAGTTACACAAATACTTTAAATTTAGTAACAATTCATCTACAAACGTTTGTAAACTATCAATAATATTTATAGGACATACTGTTTACGATGTTCTTGTTTGTACTGATATTAAATATCCATAATCTTTAATGACGACATATTAGGGCAGAAAGACCTCTGGTCGATAGCATAGGTCAGACAAATACTTTCATTTTATTGTGCATACTTTATGTTAATAATTGTAAAAATGGTAATACATATCTATATCAAATAAAAAGTATTAAGAAAATAATTAATTAATTAAAATTAATCTTCTGTAAATTCGTCTTTTAATTATTTAATTCAAAATTGTTGTCCTTTCTTCTACTCTTTTTAATGAACTAAATATATATTTCGGAAACTATGTTTCCATCTTCAGTGGTGTGTAATATAATCATTATTTATATTCATAAAAAGTACATATACTATTGAAAATGGAAATATAGTTCCCGAGATATATATTTAGCTCAATAAAAAGAAAGGGCAATCATTTTATTTGAATAATTAAAATTAAATAATTATTTTCTCTTTAGCTACTGCAACTTTGAAATAAATAATGTAGTACTTAAAATGGACAAATATTCATTGAAACAACTATTTTTGTTCTAGGGTAAAAACCCCGCTTAACATTAGACTACACAATGGACAATTTTTAATTCGAGTATATTTAATATGGTGAACAAAAATGAATTAATTTCTTTTTAGCCATTGCGATAATGCCATACGTAATGTTTATGAAAAAAATGTTTGTGAGAATACTCCAATGGACACGTCATGTAATGTTTCAATTGATATTTGTTTTAGTATTTATACTATGTAAGTTATTTTTGCAGTGGCTGAAGAGATATTAATTAATTGTCATTAAAATTCTTTTTGGATTTATTTTTTCAAGAAAATATTGTTTTTTATTAATATTTCTTTATGGCTGTGGAAGGGGAAAATCCATTTGCGGACTGAGTGTCGGATTCCTCCCAGATTTTGTCCAGGAGACTACCAACTAAAAACCCCTCCCACTTTACCGGCTTCGACTACTATGGTCATTAGCCAGTCAGATCTGAATAAATACACTGACTTTTTAGGATTTAGCACTGTCAATCATTGGCCAAATTAACTTAAAATTGATATCACAGCTAACCTAAACCTAGAATAAAGAAAATAAGACCTAATTCTAGAAAAAATAAATTAAAACCTAATCCTAATATCACAGAACGACGACATCGAGGTTGTAAACAGATCCCAATGCCGAAACCTAAAAACACCTAACCATTTAGTTAAGGTTGTAAACGGATCCCGATGCCGGAACCTAAAAATATCTAACCATTTAGGTAAGAGTTGTAAAAGGACTCTTGAGCTTTTCTATTATTATTATTTACATAAATTATATTGGCTGTCGACCTTTCATTCTCTATGCGTTTTATTTTTACTAAAATGGAAACAACTGATTTTTTTAAGTATTACTGACGATTCCATATTATTTTGCATTTTTTTTATTTTCCCGATTTTTATCTGTTTTTAATATAATAAGAGATAGTTTAGTAAAGAAAACTGTATTTGCGACTGAAATATTTATTTCAATGATATTTTCACATCTTTAGAGTGTCAAGGTTCTTACGGCGTTTAAATAACTATGTCAATCGTAGATATAGTAATACCCCACTACAGCAAAAACAAAAGAATTGTTTACAATATTAGGAGGATATTTTGAGATTTTTTTTTGATAATATCCTTGCCAACTAAAAAAAAACAGTTCCAGAAACCCACTGTTTCCTATTTGCTTCGGAGCAAAGTTTCAAAAATTGCGCAATATTATTATGCGACGTTTAGTCCATTTTGTAACCCAATATCCGGCTGGGTATTCACCCGAAAAATGGTCTATTCAATTGATATTTGTTTTAGTATTTACGTTACGTTATTGCATGACTAAAGAAAACATATATATTTCATATTTATTAATAGGAAAATAATTTTTAACTGCTACCAAGTTTTTTTTGCATAGGATTTTCTCCAATCAGCTACTAACGAAAAATGTATAATTTATAACTAAATCTAAAGAATTAACATAGGGTACTCTTCACGCCAGGGGGTAGTTCAAGGCGACTTTAAAACAAAACAGGTATACCACGGTAAAAAGATTTAATATACTCACATAGGAAAAAACAAAGGGTAATATTAAATGTTTATTTTCGAAGTATTAATAAAGTATGCAATAATTTTTAAAATATCAATATCATTAAAACTCAATAGGTAATTTTAATTCAAAGGATAATCGAATTTAAAATCATTGAAAGAATTATATAAATTAATAATATTTTGACGATTAAGCGAGCATTCAAGAAATGGATTAATGTCACCATAAGATCCACATTCACAAAAGGATCAGTTTTTATTTTAATGAAGTTAAGATGTGAGAGGCTTAAACAGTGAGTGGTTTTTAGTTTGCGACCAAGTTAATCAACTATTTTGTATTAGTATTAATAATATAAAAGAGCTGATTCACTTGGTCAAAGTTCAAAACGATCTTTGAAAATAATTAATGAAAATTAATTAATTTATATATGCAATATATTGTGATGTTAGTCTATCTGGGCTATTTACCAGGAATGTTATGGCCATAATTTCTATATAATTAATTGTTATTATTTTTTAGAAAATTATTTTCGTATATAATTATATAGATACTTATTAGTGTAATTTAGCATATTAAATGATTACTTACAATACATATATGTAACGATTTTATGAAATTGCTATCGAGCAGAGGTCCTTCAGCCTGTTTCTTTTCATATTTAAAAATTGAATGTATTTTCTATCACCATTTGTAAAAACAATAATCGCATAGTATCACTTGATCAATATCAAATCGTAAGTAATTAATAGTTTTAATATTTAAACATTGGTAGTTCATATTGTACTAATAAATATGAATAGATTAGTAAAAATCTACCAACAAAATAAATAAAACACAGATTAAATTGAAATTGGGCTGATAACCCGAAACTAGTCGAGAATTTAAGGTTATTCAATTTAATCAATGTTTTATTTATTCTATTGACAGATTTTTAATAATCTCGTCATATTTATATGTACAAATTATAAGTATTTAATTTATAACTATTTAACATTCCCCTCTTATATCAATGGATCTAAAAATAACTGAATATCCATCGTAGTGATTAGGTGCTGGCCGCACCTCATTATTCCACTTATAGCATGAATGGAAAAGTGTTTATACTCATTCCGAGAAAAATAAATTGCAAGGGATTCTAAGAGAGATCAATTCCATAATGAGTTGACATTCATTGGTTTGATTACTATGGGGAAAATAATGTAATAAATTACTTTGTTTTATAACCGGAAAAGTTAATATTTTTGAAATATCCGGCTATAAACGTTTGTGAACATTTGTTTCCAAATTTATTAAAATAGATTTTAAATAAGGAGAGAAAATAATATCTTTATTAGCAGACTGTCAATCATGTTTAGTACATGATTAAATCACTCGTCTGTAATTCTCTTCATCGCTGTCAAGTGGCTATCGTCTTTCTGCCTATATTAAATAGTCAAAACTCACGTCTTTCACCCTTTGAACCCTTCACGCATTCATAACATACGTAGGATATGACTATTTAATATAGCAAAATTACTTCTTATCGATGAATAAAAACTAATGACAATTTTTTTTAATTAAGGAAGTATGGTGCGATTTAGACGGTACGACATTATTAAAATGTGTGTATTTTTTGTAATATCTAATATACAATTATTAGATATTACCTAAAATACACAAATGTATACATTGTTTTATTAAAAAAAAAAAGAATTACTACATTCACTTAGTGTGATCCATGATAATCTCAAATAATAATTGAACATATTTTTATTCACTTTTTTATTTATTTATTATTTATTTTGGAAATAATTAATAAAAAATGTATTCATTATTTTTTAAATTATTTTCTTCTTTATATAGAATTACATCTTTATTAACAAATATGTAACTTTACAAAGATACAATTGTACACAATATTATTATTTTAAATATTTGCCAATTAGTTATCAACCATAGGTCTTCCTGTCTCATTTTTCTTTGTTATTCTCCTTGTCTAGTCCTTGTCATATCGAATCGTTATTTAACTGACAAGGTAAATGCTGAATTATGGTAGAAAAATTACATTTGGGATTTAAGTTTTTATTTCTGGGGATGCATAAGGAATTAATGAGTTCAAATTAGAGAAGATTCAAGGCGAATTTGATTACTAAGTGAATGAGTCTTCAATGAGGATTATTTTCGTTAGGTCGTACAATAAGGACTTTAATGGAAAGTGTAAAGGATTTAAAGGATGTCTGATTTTTTTAGGGTTCTTAAGGCTGAATTTTAGACTACTCGGAAATTTCGAACCACCCTTTGGTTATGGGGAAGTATAACTGGAAAATTAAGTAAAGAGTGGCATATTTATTTTCATATTTAATTAATCTCTGCTATTTTAAAACTGCATTATATATTAAAACAAAAATGAATACACCAAAAAAATATATTTTAATATGTATTCAAAATGACAACTCGCTTGTATCTACTTTTAAGTATGGATCTTTGGTGTAGTTTCCTTATTATAATGTACATATACTAAAATTGGAAATGATACAAAAAAGGTTTTGTATAGATTTAATGATATTAATATCAACCTGAAATCAATTCAGGGGCATCAAACAATTTCAGGCATTTGTTTTATCCACAATCTTTTAAATGGCTATGTTGATGTCCCTGGCCTCGTAACCTTAGTGAATTTCAATATTTATCCGCATAGTATAAATCCTCAGGAATGCTCCTTCATTTTGAATAAATTTTCATCGAACAAATCATGGATGATATTTTTCACACCTTGTAGTAATTTTCAGAAACGTAAATATAATAATCCCGATTTTGACTTATTTCGGGTGTCACTACGTTTATGTAAACAACTAATTAATTCAACATTTCATTGATAAGTGATAGGAACGATTGTTCAATTCCATCAATTTAATATCAATTAGTCATTTGGTTATGTTAATCAATTTATATAGTATATTATTAATTGTAATTTTAGATTCGATCATTTTATCTATTCTAGTTTTTGTATATATATATATATATATATTTGTAAGCAATTATAAACAAAGGTGTATCCGTTAGATAAATAAATAAAAGGCGTATTTTAATGAGGATGTGTTGTTTTTGAATAAGATTCGGTAAATAATAATTAACTGCAATTCTTTTTTATTTATTTAGGTAAGTATATTTATTTTTTTAAAATTGAATATGTATGTGAGATATATATAAATTTGGACTCACAGACTTGCTCCGGCTATTTACTTTTGATGCCGTTGGATAACAATAGCAGGTAGTTAGAAAATAGCATATTTAGTGACGTAGCAGCGCCTTTGCGTTGGCGGTTACTTACTAAAAATACCTATAGAATTTTAAAAATAACTTTTTCGTCATATTTTAGATTCGTTTGAACATAGGTCACCTCTCAATAAAAAATATATACACACATTCCGTGCGTGCTATTAATGTGTTTTATTATAAACACCCAAATATAGAGGACATACACTTGTTCTGATGTAATTGTTGGATAAATTGCCGACAGCAGATCTCATCGATGATTTGTTGAAATAATCTGATACACCGCACCTGCATCACATTACTATGACGTAAATTGCGTGGCCGTTGCCCCCAACGTAGATGGAAGCTGCAGCTCGTATATTGATTTATTTCGTAAAAGTTGCATTCAATAACTCTTCCTAAATTTTATGCACTGGCTAAAAATACCAACTCGGAGCCCAGTTAAACTCGTCCCAGTATAGGGTAAGTTTTGTGCTACAAAAATGACAACTTTTATATATATCCGTGCGCTGCAGTTTCCAATCACCCAAGTGACAGTTGGTATTTATTATATACCGCTTTCGGGGTTGCGCATGAGTAACTATGACTCAGTAATAAGTTCAGGTAAATCAAACCTGCAAGCTATTACATTTATAGTGCATCGTGAAAGGCTTATCCACATATATTTTTAAACAATGCATTATGTCATCATTGCAATGCTATTATTTTCTCAACTTGTATGTACTTGTTTAACATCCAGAAGACATATGTGCACTTGAGACTTATCCAAAAATAGTGATGTGTCCATCATGGTGCTTTTCCCGTGGGCAATATGAATTAATATAGAAACTGATTTTTTTGTTTCGGAATTACACAGGATGTCTTCAGGCTGTTTTTCCATGACTTAATAAAGTTTTGTTTTATTATTTATTTAACATTTAAAAGTAACTATATTGAAATTATGTTTTTATCAGTGTTATAGAGTCGTTAGATTGAGTAATCGACCCGACTCTTTAACTAAAAAATAAAACGACTCATACCCCGATGAATGAATAAAAAACGACTCTGACTCCAAAATTACGATGCTTGAAATTTAATATATATGCTTCATTTAAATCAATTGTTCTTAAAGTAAAAACTTAAAAAATGTTATCTAATAGATGGGATGAATCATTTTGTAATGTCAAAGATTTCCGGTTTCTGTAGATTTCTAAATTTTCTTATAAATTCTATTTTGCACTTTTTTATTTGAAATGTAAACTTTTTATTAAACAAATATTTCTGTACTAAAGAAAGGTCCCAATATGTCTGACAACAATTTCAAAAATTATACATTAGGAGTCGCAGTTGTTACTGATTTTCGACTCTACCTCTTCAAATTAAAGACTGCGACCCCAACTCCACGACCCTGTTTTTTTATTATCACTTAATTAAATTTATTAACTTCACAAGAAAAAACAAATCAGGTAATCTAGAATCACTATATGATATTTTGAGTTTACGTGAAGTCTTTAAATCAACAAGCAAATAAAATTCAATTTCTTACTTCACTTTTTATTTTTATTTATTTATTTTTAATAATAATAATATATCTTCATTAACAGTTTTTTTTTTTTTGAGTTCACAATAATGAGAATAATAAAAATATTTTAAAAATGTAAAGGTTACTTGTCAATCGGCTATCGACCATTAGTGTTTCTGCCTGTCTTTTAAATTCGTGGTGATTATCTTTTTGTGCAAATTATTTCGCCGTTGATTATCATTGTTAAACTGTCTTTTGAAATCGTCAATATCAATTCAACTGTCTATGTCTTAGAAAGATGTAATGAATTAAAATATTGTTGTGAAGGGATTTTTACGGATGGTTTTATTTTTTATTTTTACTTCATTTTTTTATATTCACCGTTAGATACATTTTTGAGACAATAAGTGCTTATAATCAATAAGTAAACTAAAATTGTTTTATAATAAGAAACAATATTTTATTAAGCCTTGAAAAATAGTCGGAAAAAAATGGATTTCTATATGAATTCTAAAGTTTAATTGTTGGTAAAAAGCACTTGGTATCTCGAAGCGTATATGTACATTTCGAGACACACGGTGAATATAAAAAAAATTGTAAATAATAACTATGAGGGCGGAAAGACCTCTGGTCGATAGCCGATTTTCGAACATGGAGTCAAACACCATATACAGAGTGATCAACAATGATTGCTGATTGATAGGTAGGCAACGAAATACGAACATTGGTACAACTGATAATATGAAAAGAAAATCCTCTAAATTGCCATTGACGTAGCAATTTTTTTTTAATTTTCTACTCAAATGTTAACTCTACGTTTTTTTTTTTCATATACAAATTGAAGCTGCTCCGGACTTGTGTTAGTTATCTCTTTTTCAATTGCTGATTCCAGTGTCAAATATAGTTACTATATTCATTTTTCCTTGGCATGAACTTGGAGCGATAAAACTCTCCAGATTTTTCGACAGGAAATTTAAATTGTTTGCAATTATTGTTGATCACTCTGTATAAATATACGCACTGAAAGAAATAAGTGATCATTTTAAACATGATAATGATTACGCTTCCCATTAAACTTATCGACTTTGTTGAGATTTAATAAAATGTATTGCTTAACCCAAACAAGATCATGTTTATAGTAAACAATATTCATTATAATGTTACTATAGTTACTTGGTCAAGAGAGAATATTTGGTGGAAATTAACAATTAACTTAGTACCACGTACCAAGATATTTTAACCATTTTAACTTCATTCCAATAATTATGTTTAGGTGTTTACTTTAAACGCTTTTGTGATTATTCCATTCAAGAAACTGCCAAACAAGTGAAAATCCAACTTGTTTGGAAATATTTCTTTCAGTGTGTATTATAAATATATTAATGTTCTGAAATAAAGAATGTTATTTGTTTGTTAAGGTAATTTACGATATTGTAGATAGTAATGAAGCGATTTGAATTCATAAATTTAAAACTTGTAGATGCCGAGAATTTTGTTGTAACAAAATGTAAGCTACTTTTTTTCTCGCAATTTCTTATAAAGCAAATTTGGATAACGTGTAGCACATTCGTCTTTATCAAAAATGGTATTGCCTTCACACGTGCCATTAACTATAAGACATGTCCGCTTATTATGAGGACGTGTACTTCATAGCAACATCAAAACAAGAACATTACACAATGAAATATGATGTGCGGAAAATAGCAAAATAAATACGATGTATTATATCACTATGTGAGGTTTTTGAGTTTACGTGAAGTATTTAAATTAAACAACAAATAAAATCCAGTTTTATTCCTGACTTCACTTTTTTATTATCACCGTTAGATGTACAATTCAAGACAAGAAGTACACATTATTAATAACTAACTGCTTCAACTTTTATTTGAAAATAAAAAAAGAAACGTTGTTAACATTTGCCTGGAAAATAAAAGTCATCATTTTCAACATTTGTTATAAAATTATGGATGCTAACTCTACGTTTATTATTTTTAAATAGATAAAATCTTAGCTTACTTCAATTTACAAAGCATATTTAATTAAAATTTTAAAAATTTAATATATGATAATCATTAAATATTTAATTTATTTTGGGAAACAAATATTTTCTAAGTCAATGGCAATCTAGGTGATTTCTTTTCATATGATCAGTTGTACCAACGTTCGTATTTGGTTGCCTACTTCTCAATCTGCAATCATTGTTGATCACTCTGTATAACAATATGTGCAAAAATGTCTAAATTAATGAAAACATCCTAACAGAGAAATATTACACATATTAAAAAAATATATACTACATATTAAAAAAATCTGTATATACAATTACATATGTGAACATAACATAAATTTATAAAAATAAACTACAATATTGCATAGAAAACAAATATCTAAAAAAAAACTACAATAAAAACTTAAGTATCGCATTCTAAAGTTCGTTGTTTGGTTACTTTAATATATGTATTGAACGAATCTACGTCCCTGCATTTCATTTATCGCAAAAAGCATAATAAATCTTATAGAATTAAAACACTTGCTATTCTCAATGTTGCAATATTATTATTATTCTGCAATTAGTATTCTTTGCAATCTTCTTTTATTGTGGTTGAAATACAACTAAACACGTGTCAGGAAACAGAATATGTTGCGAAATTGAATACACCAACATGGAAAACAACAAGTATTTTAATTACAAAATATCAATTTTCTCTAATTAAATAGTAAAAGAAATTTGAAAATAATTAATAAAAAAATATGTTTTCTTTGGATACTGTAACAATGACTTACATAATATAAGTGCCAAAACAAATATACACTAAAATTATTACAAATACTTTTAGTACTTACATTACGTAATTCATTAATACGGTGACTGAAGGGAAATAATTAATATATATTATATCTTTTTTTTATACATCAGATAAAAAAAAACAATATAACATAAATAATTACAATACATATAGGTATTTGTCTGTTTTGCTATCGGCCAGATGTCTTTCTGCCCTTAATAATTATTGTTAATTATTTTCAAAAATTGCAACAAAATAAATAAACTACAGGTTGAAAGACCAATGTTCGATAGCCGATTGACAAGTATTCTTTACATTTTTTAAATATTTATATTATTCTCATTATTGTCAATTCAAAAAAATCTCAATAAAGATATATATTATTATTAAATAACTATTTTCTGTTACTATTGTCAATTCTCTTATGTTTATGTTTCCCATATATATAATTAATTTCTCGCTTAGCCCCTAGTGAATATGTTTCACTACTACTAATATTATATATGTTATGTCATTATAAATTATATAAAAAAATATTTTAATTTTTGCATTTTGATATGCATATATTTTTATTATGTATTTAATTAGTCTTGCAATAATGTTTCTCTTTAAAATATATTACAAATTACAAGCATTCATGCATCTTGAAATTAAAACGATAAATAAATGTAACAGATACATGTTAAATTAATTCATTACCTGTAATTAACACCGCTAGAGTTTGCGAAGCCGTGATAGTTGAATATTATAAAAAATATATATCAATCGGTTGCATTCACGTTGAGCAGTAGCTCAAGGTGTGTACGAATGGATTATCAGTAGCGAACGCCAGTCGGCATAATCATTTATATTTGTTACAGAAACAGAAAACAAAATTTATGCGTTTTTCATTATATAACTACTTTTAAAGTTTACATCTTATTTTAATATTACATATAAATCAATATTTTTCTCGACTAAATAAATTATTTAGGAAGTTCCCTTTCTAGCCAACCAATTTGTCAACATAACCCATTTTTGATAAATCATACTTTTTATTATTGAACTGGTTTATCGGTGTTGTATCATATTTTCATTGCACGAACCGTTTATTATCACCAGTTATCATTGATTTTAAAAATGCTCTGTTTTATTTGAACAAATCATGAAATTGATTAAAGAATTTAAAAAAACCTTTTAAAATATTTGGAGGCTTTTAATTTATTCAATATGTTAAATGATTTGCCGTATATTGAATAAATAAATGTATTTGATAATGAAAACAGTTTTAAACTTAGTTTATATTATAAAATTTATTAATAAAACCACCTTTAAACTTAGTTATACATTTTATGGAAAGTGTTAACAAAACAACGTTTAAAATTTATACGCTTATGGAAAGAGTTAAACACAACAAAGTTTAAAAGTGTTTTCATTATTAAATCATTTAACATATTGAATGAAAGTAGTAAGAATTTGAGTTTTCTTGTGCCCTAAAAATAGTTTTTTTTTTATTTTATTTTCTATTTTTCAAATATTGGAAAATATTTAATTTAAACTTACCGCCAATTTGCCAAATAATAATAAAAGCAAAGAAATGTTATCATACAATAATTTATTTTTATAAACTTTAAAATCCAATCATCACTTGTAATTAAAATCTCAGATAAATATTTACTTTTCATATTTTATATATTTTCAAATATCTTGTTTATATCATAATATTTTTTCCATAACTTTGTGAATTCGTTATCATTCCAATATTTATGTAATTACTTTTCTGAACTGCTTATTTCAAATTGTAATAATTAATAGCATAATATTATATGCTATTTTAGGTCAGATAATTTTTGAAAACTTTTGTAAATGGTGATTTCTGTAAATTAAATAAATGTTAACATTTTGTCCCTGCCTCATTTCAATGAATTTACTCACAAACGAACATAATAATTATAAAAGAAGCCTTAACTTGTGTAATGTTCTATTTTACTACACTGTGGAGTAATTTTATAATGTAATCAAAATAAAATAACAACGTAAATATAGTTAAAGGTGTTATTATCTTTTTTATAGCAATAATTAAATTTTATGATTATAAATGTTTTTTAAACTAATAAAACTTTATAATTCCTAATAACGTACCGGGCATCATTAAAATGGAATGAATATATGCATAAAAATTGTATTAATTGGAAAATTATAATAGTAATAATAAAATGAAAATATACACTCCAAACAGATAATAATAATAATATATACAATATTTATTTATGAGAATATGTATAACAGACAAATTATATACATTTTACAATTAAGCTAGCCGGTTTAGGGAAAAATATGTTCACTTTTCTCCTAAACTGGCTTTTAATAATATTTATTAAAAGTAATCTCCAGTATATAACAGTATATACAATATAAATAAATATATAACATACAATACGTACAAGCCATGTATCATAAAATAAAACATTTGGTTTTATTTCACAATTTCAATATATTATCATTATTTTACTAGAATTATTATTAGTAATAGTAGTCGTGAGAATAACATATTGAAATTATTGAAATTGTTAAACAAAACCAAGTATATTATTCTATCAACATTATATTCAACGGGCAAAGATGTTGCACTAAGTTGAGTTAATAATCAAAAGTTAATATTGTATTATGTTTAAATAAACAGTAATATAAAAACACTTACGAATAAAACACTTTCTACTTTATTTAACCACTGAGTTTTATACTTAATTATGTGAGTGTAGTTTTTTCACTATCTAGTAGTCATTTTCAAACAAATGTCGAAGGGATAGTCATATAATTATGTACAAAATACACTGGCTACACCAAGTAAAAAGTAAAACACTTTAAACTTTTGTTTATATACTACTAAACTATTCTATAATGACTATAATTTTAACAATTTACATTTGTTATTATTAAACTAAAAGTTAGTCACAATAACAATGTATAACAAAGTTGAAGCCCTAGTTATTAACAAAATAAAAAGTATTTTATTTACAAGTGTATTTTAGATATACCACTAAGTAAATGCCTGCAACATAAAACAGAAATGTAAAAATATCACAGAAATATGTACTACAATTTTGTCTGAAGTGTAATAACATAATAAGGCAGAAAGATCTATGATCGGTAGGTATTGTAAATAATATTATATTATATATTATCTATTTGTTAGAAGATACATATGTATAAATATTAAAAAAAATATTGTTAATGTTCTGACAAATTAAAATTTTAGCAATTTTTGTAATTATTCGAAGTCGAGTAGGTTTTACTGTCATTAATGAAAAATTGATTGATTGACTTTAACGTTGTGTTGGAACATATTATTGGGACAAGACCTCCAGATTTTCTTTCGTAATTTCAATGCGTTACGCACTAGTAAGTTTAAGCAACTTTTGGAATTTAAATTACTATAATTTTGATATTGTAAATCATATGATTTGATATTTGTTATAAATTTTCCGATAACATATTTTAGCTGATTTATTAATACTATTTAAAATGAAGAATTTATTATAAGTGTTTTGTTTTTAATATTTTGGTTACACAACTTCATTTGATTCAGTTTCATGTTTGCTTTTGCATAAATTAATTTTAAAGGAAATTTCATAGATTTCAAAAAATGTTTTTAAAGGGTATTAAAAATAAACACAATTTCGCCTTTCTTTAGTGGATAAAACAGCGAATCTCGTTTGTGTACCTTGTAGACCCAAATCGTTGATGATGCCACATGAAATTAAGTAATAGATGGCGCTTGCGTTATCTTCCATTTATTATAAATCATAATAAATCGATAGCCATTATGGGAACTATTCATTTTAATCAATTATATATTATTCATTTAATATGCAAGTTTATAAATAAAATTTATATAATAGTAGTTTATTGATGTATATCACAATTGTGGTTCATGTTGTGATATACATCAATAATTTTGATAAAATAGTACAAATATGTAAACAAAATAAATACACAAATACAAATATATTTATATGAAAACAGATTTAGATAACATTTGTAATATGAAAACATTTCCGCAAATATTTATAATTAATTAGAGGGCATTAATATTCGCATTAATAGTATTATATTATTTTAAATAATAATATTTGTATATTAAAAGATTTAAAAATTTCAATAAAGCATAATTTTATTTTAAACTTTTTATCAAACAATCAACTTTAACGCCGGTCACTTTTAATACACTCCTGCATTTCATAAGTGAATGCACTTTTACTTTCTTTATCAGCAATAAAAATTTCTTGATGACACGAGTCTTACAAGGATAATTAATACTTCCTTAGTATATCCCATATCCACGAATTACGTAAATGACACGGTCATTAGCAATTTGCATTACGTTGCACGCCGGACTCATATTTATCACTGTCAGTACACATTCTCTTGTAGTACATTTTTTGCTCAATTTCCTGGATATAGGTATTAATTTTAAGTACTTTAGATTAACTTTTAAAATTATAATTGCCACAACTCGCCTCTGATCCGCATGACAAATTTATGAGCTTTCAAAAATCTAAGTAATATAAAATAATAAAATAAATTATTTTTTTAAACATGATATGTATTCAAGAAATACTTTATATTATTTATATGTATTATGGTGGGTCGAAAATAAGTTATGTCAGCCGTGCCCCAAAATGAAAGTTTCTTAGAAATATTGAATAAAATAAATAATTTAATTTAAAATTATCGCTAATAAAGCAAAGATTTTTTTTCTTGAATGACTTTCTCACTTATCACTTGGTGAAACATTTTGAATATTAAAAGGTAAATAATGTAAAATTAAAATCACTTGGTTTGTTCCACAAAAAGAAAGAATTTATTGTTTCATTTCATTCCATTTTATTAATTAACGGAAAATCCTTTTTACACTAAATTACACACTGACAGCAAAAAACTTCAAATTGCCATAGAAAAAACTGTACAAAAATTGTTACAGGAGGCGCGCGAGAGCTTTAAAAATGCCATTTTAGCACTTTATTTTATAGCACTAATTTTTTTATAATTCGTTTGGTATTAATTAAAATTGATTGAAATTTCGACATTCCTTCGATCATTCAGTTCTAGAATTTGAATGCAATCTTGCATAAAAATGCAAAAAAATGTATCTTTTAAGACCTCGCACCAGTTTTATCAACATTTCTTATGTTTTCATTTTGGAACTCAACCCACAAATACTTTTTTTCGACCCAACCTAATGTTTGTATATACATTAGGGCGGGTCGAAAAAAATCATTATTGTCAAGTTAGAATAAAGCATAATAAAGTATTTGTTAATTGTTGAAGCTTATACTTTGTTACACATTCAATTTTAATAAATGATACAATTTGTTGATTGTTAGGGCTTTCACTTATTTATAAATTTTGAGTTTATTAAATAAAACACATTTTTAACTTTCTTTGTATAACTTGTTATTTTATTTTAGTGACTATAGTTTCGAAGTATAGAGTATCATTATGAAACACCTTTAGTTCGATAATGATAGATGCTCTATGCTTCGAAACTATAGTCACTAAAATAAAATAACAAGTTATACAAACAAAGTTGAAAAAAGTGTTTTATTTAATAAAATGAAACATTTTTTTTACTTTTTTGTATAACTTGGATTGTTTTATTGTTGACTATAATTTCGAAAACCTTAGCGTGTCATTATCAAAACATATTTTTTATAATTTGACATACAAAGTAAAAAAGTGTTTCATTCATAATAAAATATTTTATATAATTTGTAAAAAAAGAACAGCTTGTCATTCAACTATGGAACAATAACCTTTCCGCCCGTCTTTTTAATTTTTTTTTCTCTCATTGTCTTTTTTTGCAAGTTGTCGCGTCATTCAACGTCATTGTCTACTCTATCATCTGAGGATAATCTTAATTTTCACTGTCTCTTCTTAGTTGGTCGAATAAATTGAAAGATTGCGATGGAAGGATTTTTACCGATGCCTTATTATTTTATATTACTCTTTAATATAAAAAAATCACTTATCCTTTCTCGACAACTAACATTCAATATTATTTCTTACGAATGCTCATTATTTTATATTGCTTTTTAATATACAAACAAATCACTTGTCCTTTCTCAACAACTAATATCCAGTATTAATTCCTTCGATATAACTTTCAGAATAAACACCTCGTATGTCTATAAAACGCGTGTGGAAATCCTTCAAAGTATTTTTGTTCAAATTGCACAGAGAATTGCAAAGAAAATATGAGATTTATGGTCCTTGCAGTCTCTTAACACAATAATCGCAAACATTATTTAACATGCAATAAAAGCTGCTGTATTAATATTTTTAATTCTGCAAAATTTCATAAATTATTGTATGTCTGAAATATCAATGATTCCATTTAAATATTTTTAGAAATTTTAATTCTGAATACATTTAGCTATAGTTACGTGAAAAGTTGAAGGTAATTAAACGTAATAAAACACTGACGCTTTCTTTAGTGAAGAAAGTGTTGTTAAGTTACATAAATTCTGAATACTTTCTCTAATGCATTTGTTTTTTCAATTTATCCAGCATTAATTAATTAATCGTTTTGATTAATTAATCTTGATTAATATTAAAACAAAATTAAACGATACCAATAATTATAAATGATTTAATAATTCGATGATTATGATAACGTCGTAAAAAAATATGTTATAACGTTATTAATTTGTTATTATAACTTTATATGAAATAAATACTTTTCATATAAAGTTATAATAACAAAATGATAACGTTATAACATAATTTTTTGGTTTACTATAATAACTTGACATAGGGAATTATAGTATACAGGTTGTTCTAAATTAAGTACGTACCATTGCCAACTTTGTTATTAGTTGAGCTAGAGAGTCGGTTAAATTAGCAAAGTAGTAATTTCGGGGATTACAGAGGTGAAATCAGAAAAATAAAAGAGCATCGCGTTTTCAAGAAATTAACAAAACATTTTATTATTTTATCATAATTTGATAGGGAAGATTATACTTAAGAAATAATCACAAATAAAAAAATTATTCATATATCAATTTTGTGTTTTAAGTTGTTGTAAATAACAAAATAGCAACAAATCATGAAAACAACAATCTGTTAGTTAATTTACCATCTACTCAATCGATATAAACCTTGTTTATGATGTATTACAACAAACAATGTTGTTTTTCAATATAAAATGTGTAATATGTAAGTGACTTACATTGTTAGTGCAAGGCATTGACGTTCGATCTAGAATTCACATTTTTTTATTCAATACACCATAATTGACATTCAAGTCTATTAAATTAGTGGTAAATTAACTTGTAATAAACGATTTGATCATTATTTGTTAGTGTTTTTTTTATAGTAACTTGATTTCATTGAAACTGAATATTAAAATGCCAATAATTTCGTTATTTGTGATTTTATCGAAATAATCTATTATAACTTGTTTGTTAAAAATAGGTTGTTCCATTTAAAAAAATATTTGTTTTGTTATTATCTTAAAAACGCGATATTCCTTTGTTTTTTCTAATTTCGAGGTTGTAATCCCCGTAAAATTTACTACTAATTTCCTAATTTAACCGACTCTCTAGCCCAACTAATAACAAAGTTAGCAATGGTGTACACTTAATTTATAACAACCTGTATACAAATGATTATATGTATTTTCAAATCGAATACTTCATAAACATCTATTTTTTTTAGATAGTTTATAATTGTATAGTTTTTATCAATTATAGAATACTTAACAGTTAAAATAATCATTCAATAATAATGATGTAAAATAAATATAAAATAATATTAAATAAAATATGCAATGAATCAATCAAAAATCGAACTTATTTTAAACGTTAGTGAATAAAAAGGATTAAAATATAAAATAATAGTAAATAAAATATGCAATGAATCAATCAAAAATTGAACTTATTTTAAACGTTAGTGAATAAAAAGGATTAAAACTGTGTTTTGTTATCTGTTAAAAATATTATTTCGCGTCAAGCACATAAACACGAAAAATCAAGCGGACCACTGGTCAATAGCCAATTAATAGATGTAAATTATATATTTAATATTATATATTTATTATTTATTTTATTTCTCCTAATAAAAATTATTATATATAAAAAATAAAATGTTATTTATTTAAAATTATATATTAACAAAATAATGCATTAATACAATCAATGCAATAGTGAAATCTTAAAGAATTATACAATTAACGATAAATAATCTAAAGGTATAAAATACAGATGTTTATATACATAATAAAAACACTTTTAAACATGGTTTTGTATAAAACTTTTACGAAATATTTAAAAAATGTTTTAAAGTATTTTCATTATTAAATTTAAATTATTAGAGTTTCTCTCTCGTTTTATTATTGTTGCTTTATATTTGTATTATATTTTTAATACACTTTGACAATTACAAATAAAGTTTATTATTGTACACAATAGAAAATATTATTTTGAAATTTAACTAAGTAACATATTAACTAAGTATGCATCAATTATCTAATTAATGCAGTCATTATAAGATAATCAAGTTAGTAACAAAGATATTTTATTTTTAGTTTTGTATAATGTAATTTAAGCAATAATAACGAAACAAATAATTAATATATTAAATACTATACATCCTAATTATATATTTATATATATATAACCATACATATACTTGTCTTTATTCAGACTAAAAAAACAAATCAATATAACATAAATAATTACAATACATGTAGCTGTTAGTCTATTTGGCCTATCGACCAAAGATCTTTCTGCTCTCCTAATTATATTAATTCAAAAATATTTTTATTTCGTACTATTTACATTATTTAGACTGTTTTCAATAATCTCATTACATACCTTTTTAAAAAAACTCTCTAATTTACTTCCACTGCTATTCTGCGGTGCTGTCGGTGAACCACAGCTGATTTTTTTCAGTGTATATCCGGAGTCGAGTTGGACTCGTTATTGTTTACACGTATCTGGTGTTGTTTAGATTATGCTTTGATCCGGATACGTCTTCAAGTGTAGAGGTTGCTACTTGTTTGTGTTTTAAACGTAATACAATTCTACACCCACCATAACACGACGATGGAAATACAAATGCACCAATGATATAAAACATCCACTTTCGAACGAAATTTGAGTGCTGCATATCTAAAAATGTCTTTTTTTGATAAAATGATCTATTTTATCATTTCGTTTTTGTTTTTTAGCTCAAATGCCTTATAACACGGTAATTAGATTAATGTTATTAATTATTAGTCTTATTCATATATATTTACATACACATAGTTTAAAAGTATGCATTAGAAGTATTCTCGCTTTTGGATGCACCTGGAAAAATTATGTTGCATTCAAAATGTAAGTACAACAGTAAAACATCTTTATTGTCACATTAATTCAATATATAGTACAATGTAATACATTTATGGTTGATTAATGGTTGAATGGCTATCGACCGTAGGTCTTTCAGCCAGCAGTCCTTGTCTTATGTCGTTAGTCTGTCGGTCGATGAAATGAGATGAGATGAATTCATGTATAGTGGGTTGTGGATATTGGAATTTGGGAGGATTATTAGGGTTTCTTATGATGGAAAATAACGGAAATATTTTACTCGTTTTTTAACTGCCGGAAAATATAACAAAACGCTTGAAGATTTATAGCACGCCAATTTTGAGGGGAAATGGCTGCTATTAATAATTTGATATCTTTGGAGTTTTGTAAGATATAAATCATATTTTAATGTCTAATTAAATATCTTTTGTTTTATGAAAATTTATGGTTTTACTTGTTAAAAATTCAATAAAAAATATTAGCGGATGCACAAACCGAAAATACATCAGTAATCCCAAATATTTACGGCGTTTTCATCTATTTCAAAATATATAACAAACCCATATTTCTACAAAATACTAAATATGTTTTTATTAAAATTGAATTATTTTGTAATTAATAGCCAATCGTATTCAATTCACTATACAAGTTTGATTCGTTGATTAATTTCGGAAAAATTATCTAAATAAACATATAGAATTATTTTTCGTAACGTCTCACATGTCCGTTGAAACATTAAATAAGTGTCTGGAAATTAGTATTATTCTAAATATTTTGAATAAAATCAATAAAGCTTTCAATTAATTATAAATTTATAAATTGTTAATGACATGGGTTTAAATTGGAAATTAAATCAATTTTATAACTTCTTCAGAAGCACTTCTTAAAAATAAATCTGATAACTTTGTATTTTCATGTGCAATATTTTGATGTATATTTGAAATATGACACTTTTAGTAAAATTACACATTTGTAATTTTTTAATAAAATAGTTGATGAATTTAATCATTTTTATAACTTCTCCACAAGCATTTTTTAACAAAAATTCGTGTATTTTTATGTATAAACTTTCGATATATATTTAAAATATGACACTTTCAGGACTTTATAATTATGTTTTATTGCTTGCTTGATTCAACGTTGCCAAATTTATATTTTATAAAATTGGTTCGTAAGCAGTTATAAGCAACAACACAAATTTTTTTTCTACTAAAAATAAACCAATACCAATAAACCAGTGTAACTAAAGATTATCACACCTTTTCTGACCATCTTGTATATGTATATTTATAAATATAAATATATAACATCTTTATTCATGTAAATTTACAAAAATAAATGTTATTTACAATACATATATATATTACAATTTTACAAAATGACATATTTATAAATATTTGTTTTTAAACAAATGTCTAACTTATAAAATATTAATAAAGAGCAAAAAGTAAAGGGGCCTTATTCCTGAAATTGATCGCACGTTTCGGCCGTATGCTACTGTCAAATTCAAATGAAAATTCCTATCTAAAACAGATTTCGTACAGTCAAAAACCTACAAAATTTCAGGAATGACCCGTATTCCTATAAATAGATTAATATCTAAATGTATAAATGAGTGTTATAAACATATTATTTAAGTTTCAACTAAAAACTTTCACTTTGATTAAAGATTTATTGTAAACTGATAATTAATTGATTATATACATATATAAAAATCGTTTTGTAATTAACAAAATAGCTACTAGTATGGTAGCCCAGGACAGACACTTTCATTTGATTGTGTATACTTTAAGTTAATGTTAGTAAAAATGTATACAATTGCCTGAATAAAGATTTATATATAACAACTGCTATTAATGCATAATTTTAAATTTAGATTATATATTTACCTGTTTTAGGAGAAACGTTCAATCTCGTTTAATTAATATGTTTACTAAGCCAATTGTACTTGAACAAATAATTTTAAAATTATTAAATTGTCTTTTTCTATATGTAAATTGTTTTTTTTTTTTGTAAATAGTGATTTCGTAAATAAATTAGTTTTATTATTATCTTCCTTCAATGCAAAAATCTACTTTAAGAAAGTAGATATTTTGAAATTATTATTTTAAGCAAACATCTGCAGTATTCACCCACGTGTAGGCATTTCGTCCTTTCCTTTAAAATTTATACGGAATTCCTAGAAAGGAGAGAACGCAACCGTTCCGGTGAAAATTAGGGTCGAAATAAAACGGCTACACTTATTTTTACCACCGTATGTGAGGGTTGTTCGCGCTCCAAGTCAAATTGATACAAATTTATGGGTTTTAGGAAAAATAATCACCGGAAATTGCTAGAAGTTCGTACCCTCGTACAATTTTCTAATTAAATGTACTATTTTTATTGTAGTTGTATAAAAACGTTGTTGGTTAACGTTGGTAATGACTATCGACTATAGGTCTTTCTATGCATTGTTTATTTGCGATATATCTTTTTTATTTATGTGTTTGTTACCCAATGAATAATAGAATAAATTAAAAACTACATTTTTTTGAATTTTCAAAAGAATTCAAAATTGAATTTTGATTTTTTAAATGGGTTAATACGCGAAATTAGTCGAGAATTTAAAGTTATTATAGTTATTTTAAATAATCATTTTTTTATTTATTTTTACAATATGAACTGCCAATGTCTAAATATTAAAACTATTAATTTAATAAAAAAATTGTATTATATTGGTTTATTTTATATTTTGAGTTAGTTGAAATGTAATTATTTGAGATTACTAATATATTTATGTTTGGAGAGCTTCATCAAGGTGGAGTAGAGGAATTGAATGAGATTCAGTTCAGCACGAAAATCTTTTATAAAACAAAGCTGAACAATTAAAAAACAATATAAAATGAGTTTCGTTTGTCGAGATTTTATAGCGAGTGTCCTGTTTGAAAACGCATCATAGGGAATTCCCATCAAAAACTTTCGTTTTAATACCAATTATAATATATTTTAGATTATTTTATCGCATGTACATTTTTGTGGCATTTTCAATCGTAATAAATATAAACATGTTTTAATTTTTATTTAGTTCTCAAAAAACTAAAATTTTTAAACAATTAAGTTATCGTCATTGTTGTTTTTCTATAATTATTAATTTTAACATTTTTGGAACGTCAGAATAAAATCGAAATTATTTTATGACATTATCACATACAAACATATTTATTAAGAGAAATACATTTATATAAATACATTTTGATGTTAGTCTATTAACCAGAGCTTTTTCTGTCCTGTCTTGAATTTATGGTGATGCAAAAAGAACTCTGTGCTAGCTAGCTAAACCTGTGTATTCACACAAATGAATTGATGAATTGTGAGAGGAAGGTTATTATATTTGGAAGGGATGTTTACGTTTTGAGGGGCATCAAATTTTATGAGGTGGCGTTATTATTATGTTATTTCAATATGAAAACTACTAAACAGTTTACGATAATAACTTTATAGTATATAATAGTATATACGAATAATAATATATGACTTCAATTCGAATTATATATAATTTGTAATTCGAATACCTCATAATTGTCCATTGTTTTTTAGATGGTTTATAATTGTATGGTTTTTATCAATTATAGAATAATTTATTATTGATAATTAACATCACCATTCAAAAATAATGATGTATTAATACAAAATCAATACTCAATGTAATTTCTTACTTCACTTTATTAGTTGTCCCTGCTGTTAGATGTACATTTCGAGACACAACGTACTCATTATCAATAACTAAACCAGTTTTAGCGCATTATCAATAACTGAACGAGTTTAGTTATTGATAAGGAGCACGTTGTGTCTCGAAATGTACATCAAACAATGAAAACTAATAAAGTGAACAAAGGAATTAAATTGAATTTTGATTTTGTATTAATATTAAAACATTTGACGCAAACTTAAACATCTCAAATATTGAATAATAATGTATCTAATATTAGTAAAAAAATAAAAATATACAATAATAAATAAAAGGGCAGAGTATAATAAATTAAAATATTGAACGATTGAATAATTTAAAAAAACAAACCTATTTTAAATATTGGTGAATAAAAATAATGAAAAAGGATCAAAATGTATATTTTTATAAATAAAGATTGTCAAATATAACTGTAATATTATTCTATAAACGTAAATTGTCAAATATATTCAAGATTTATTCGAAAGACATATTTGCCACAATCTATGTAACTATAAAAATATAAACACACAAATAAAATTCTTCGAATTGTTTTACGAGTGTTATCAGTAACCTGGTGCAATAAATCGTCATTGTTTTGGAATTTCTTATGTATTTTCGTATCTCGGTACATAATAAAATTATTGAACGAGATTTACCGAAATCTTGTTATTTCGTATAAAAAATATTTCAAGGCTAAAAATTACGAAAAATTGTGTAAAACACAGAAGCTATGAGTATTGTGTTAATTAAATTGTCACGAAATTAAAACGGAGAAAGTAAAAAAAACGTAACTGAGATCAGAGCAATTTTTGTCTCGAGTTCATTTTAGAAAGTAATACTTTAATAGCTACTGCCGTTAATTTTCTGTGCATATAACAAATTGGGTGATTACAACTTCATTGAACATCCGTTAATTTGTTGTTTTATAGTAATCTCTGAAATTTGCTTCTGTCATTGATGGCAGGCGGATATTAAAACATTTACTAAACCTTAATTGTATTCGTGTGTGGTGTGTAACAGTTAATTCGCTTTCATTGGAAAATATTTTAGTGGGTTAAGAATTTCAAGTCATTAAAAAGGCTGAAAGTGGAATTCAAATAAATTCATCTCATGTGAATCATCAACATAGCAATGTATAATTTTATCCGAATGCTTCTAGATTATTTGCAAGTGATGAATAAAATGATTTATTCAGTTGCATTTCTCCGAGCGGGACTATTTAAAACTTTTATTACTTTTTCTATAATGCAAATGAGTGCATGTAATTACGGTTCATTGTACATTTCTTTAAATAAATGTTTAGTAATGAAAACAAATATTTGAAAAGTGTGGCTTGCACGATTATTTACATGCATATAATAAATTTTTGGAATATAAAGTAGTATTACTATTAATAAACTTACATATGTGTGTAAGATAACACACAAATTTACTATATGATTATACAATCTTGGCATTAAACCAACAATATTGAATCGGTTAGCATATGAGATCCTTAAATAAATTAATTACATGCGCGGCTTGCTGTAGAAGTTCTGAAGCCGTTGCTTCAGGTTTAATAGAAATCCAGAAATTACAGCGGACAACTCATTAGTGTATATAAAATTAGTTTTAAACAGGAAATAGCTAATATGATTAATTAACACTGACTTTTATTTACAGAAAAAAAGCCATGGAGGTGGGCCAGGGATGCTAACACCAGAATACGTTTCCCGATAAAGCCTTCCATCCGCGATTTGGTCATCCAAAGCGCGTCCTTGCGCTTACTTGCACCTACTGCAAAAAATAGTATAATAACAGTTAGAGTATATCAAGTACTAAGTCCTCGCCGAAGAAGATTACTAGACGAGCAGTTAGTATATCTTTCTGAAGTCGGACCTAAATGGTGTGAATTCGACGTGACATCCGCTGTTCAAGATTGGATCTTAGGAGTTAGAAATTTAGGCTTTCTTCTGGAGTGTGTCGACTGTCATTCGGAGACGTTCAGGCCAGTCGATGAAGCTCTAAGCGTACTTGTGCTTCAAGAACCCAGCAGAAGGAAACGGTCACCGCGGACTTACGAAGAAGGAAGACGTACTGATTGTTCTAATGTTAATCCTAGAAATAATAATAAACCACGATGTTGTCGCCATGAGATGTTAGTAAATTTTAAGACGTTGCAGATAACATCGATTATCCAGCCTAAATCGTACGAAGCAGGCTTCTGCAAAGGAAGATGTCCTTTAAATTATAACCATGCTACAAACCATTCACGTATTCAAAATCTAGTTCATAGATTAGATCGCAATGCCACTCCGCGGGCATGTTGTGCACCATCCAAGCTTGAGCCACTTGAAATATTAAGGGTGGATCCACACGACGCCACTAAATTATCTGTAGAGAAGTGGGATAACATGAAAGTAATCGAATGTGCATGTTCCTAGTATCCGATTGCCAAAGAAAAGACATTAACGGATTGTACGGGTCGATTTAGCATTTTTTGCATCAGACATTTTCATATTATTTCATTGAAAACTTAAATTATATCTTAAATCACTGTACTAAAATCAAAGAATATTGCTCCTGAATAAGCTTTAAATTGTACCACGTATATAATTGATGTGCTTCGTAAAATTTTCAATGGAATAATATGTTAGACGTTAGATACTCGAAATTACTGTGATATTATACCTATTTGTAATATTATATTTATACCACATGTAGTATTAGCTAAAAATCACTTGTATATTTACATTTTAATATCAGTAACTGTATTATGAACCAAGTATTATTTGAATGTATTTACCTACGTTTATTTATTTATTATTATTATTAAATGACTATTTATAATATTCTTATAAATAAAAATATTATGTTCTTTTTATGTTGTACTCCTTTTATACTTACCTTTTCAAATTTTAATTTTCTTTTATCTGGATTTAATTTTTATTTAATTTCCTTCTTAATGTTTTGTTGACAGAATTATATTGCCAAAAATTCATTAACAAAATAAAAAAATCCACTTTAAATTACGAAAATTTATATATAAAAATGAATTAAACGTATAATCGAATATAAATAAGAAAACCCTTCACGTTCAAAAATTAACAATTTATTAAAATCACATCCTTGGTAGCCCCAATGACCCAGATAATATTGTTATTTAAAATAAAAAATAGATTTAGATAAGATAAATTTAAATAAAGATGTTCGAAAATGTGTACTGCTTTATTGTACTTCCAATATGTATCTTTATCCTTTTCCCTTTTCTAGAAGATATAATCTTTGGAATTTCTAACTTGAATAAATATTTAATATAACTGTTTTTGTTTATTAATATTTTTATTTTGTGTAATTTCCCATCAAATTGAATAATCAATAATTTGTTCACCATTTTACAAATTAAATATTAATTTAATTGGATAATAGCAGTTACAGAAAAATGTCACCCTTTCCCCAGGTATGAAAACAGGCCATAATCACATTCATTTTGAAAAATGACAGTGATGCATTTGACGCATCGAGCCACCCTTGATTCAGTATTGCACAAGAATCTCCTATATAAATAAAACTCCCTAAATATAACTAACCCGAACAAATTCATTAACTTATATACTTCAATTTGACAACAATACCGCCCTAATAGTCCACCAATTCACTCTTCCCAATGTACATAAGTACAAATGTTCAATAATGGACTTTTGAATCGAAAATATTTAATTCAAAAAACACAACAAATAATTACGTAATTTAAGTCTATCTTCAGACACATGTTTGAGGATTTCAACCTCATCAGTACAGCTGTACCTTATGTAATTACAAAGCTGTTAAATAAAATCAATCAAACGTACCATCACGCTCTC
Source organism: Philonthus spinipes (assembly GCA_963082785.1). Lineage (NCBI taxonomy): Eukaryota > Metazoa > Arthropoda > Insecta > Coleoptera > Staphylinidae > Philonthus > Philonthus spinipes. The sequence goes on from OY720301.1 coordinate 21,859,942, forward strand.
GATCTCCATCTAAAGAGGACATAATTTATTAATCATTTTCAAATTCTTGTTATTTAATTTATTTAAATAACTGTGACCAAGTGAATAAATCTTTTTTTTTTTTCTATTATCTTGGAATCATATTCGACCCTAAATATTCCTTCAAAAAACTCTCCCAGCTAATGAAATCCAAAGTCTAGAACAGGGCACGAAACTTCTTCAGGTCATTAACGTATGTCAACAAAGACATCTTGATCCAAATCGTGACGCATTTTATAGATAAATGATCTGTCGCCCTCTTCTGGACTATGGTTCAATCTTTTTCTGAAACCCTAAACAACATCGGTAGCTAAACAAGCCCTTCGTATCCTTACCAAAATTCACGATCGAAACAATTCCTTGCATAACCCATCCAACACACTTATATTCGACGAAACTGGCATAATCTCAATATCCCAAAGACTGGCCCAATTATCACAAACATTTGCAACTAATTTCCAAGACATATTAAACCTATTCTGCCTAAAACGAAATCAAAACATCCAAATAAATCCACTATTCATATATTCATCTGATCTCTCATCAACAACTATAAAACAGACATGACATATTAAACAGAAACTTCTGGTTGAAATACCGATGGGCACTCTAGTATAAAAATTAAAAAAATGTATTGTATTTTACCCTATACTATATGTCTATATAATGTGTGGTAATTGTGATAGTTTTTATATAGGACAAACAGCAAGAACTCTCAATAAGAGGTTAAAAGAACATATAAAAGCGATAGAAAATAATAAAACTAATTCTACAGGACTAGCTAAGCATTGCATAGAAAATAATTATTTTTTCGATAATATTCACGTTAAATTATTGTGGAGAGGTAACAAGGATCAAGATTTAAATCTAAGGGAAGGGCTACAAGTAAATAGATCTATTAAACAAGGAAACACGATTATTAACAACATTGAAGAAATCAGGAGCTCCCCCATCGCGACCGCTCTTATGACCTGACACTACTTGTCTTGAATGATATTGTCAATGTTCTCTTTATTTATATCGACATATTTGTGCTTTTAGTTATTTCCTTCAAAATGACTACTCGTCGAAACTAGTAGGAACTTAAATATAATATTAATGAAACTAATAACCAAGTGTCTTAATTAAAATACATCCTAATTATTAATTATTATTAATATAACTGTACAGCACCCTGTCTATATACAATCATCTTTATTGAGATATGTTTACACCTATAGGGTAAAATACAATACATTTTAATTTATATACAGGGTGAGTTTTTTTCGATGTTCTCTATGGGGATCTCGGAAACTATAAGAGATAGAAAAACGGTTAAATGGGGAAAGAAGTGTAGTTTTATAAGATGAATAAAATGACATTTTCAAAATATTTGAAAAAGTCAGGGGTAACTAGATATTTTTAAAAAAGTAAAATGTGTCAAATTTTTGAAATGAATATATCTCTATTATTATCCTAGATAGAAAAAAAAACTGTAAAGGATAAAGTTGTAGAAAATTGTACACAGATTAATAACAAAAAATCAAAAAAAAAAATCGCCCATATTTTGGGAGATATTAATGATATTTAAGTCTCTTTAGTTCGAGATAGATATAGAGTGTAATATGTGGTTGGAAAGTTGAAGTCATGGCAATCTGATAGGTAAAAAATATACAAGATAATCCATTAGAAGTTTTCTAGAAACACCAGAAAACCAGAAATTCTGGATACAGAATTAACTGGATGCAGTTTAAACATTTTACTTAAACTTTTGTTTATATGTACATTATAATGTTTCCCTGTTATAAGATCTGTTTGGAAACAAAAAATATCCTTATAATAATATATATATATATACAGGGTGGCGCAAGATTCCGATGAAGTCCAATATCTCAGTTATTTAGAAATTTATAAAAAAATGTTACTAATATAATTTGTAGCTACTGTAAAACTTCACATTTTAAAATTTCATATATACAGGGTGTCTAATAATCACGTGACGCATCAAACATATGATTTTTTTAAATGGAATGCTATATTTTTTATGTCGATTTTAGATTCTAATCGAAAATCTTCATAAAAAATATATCATTCCATTTAAAAAAACATATGTTTGGTACGTCACGTGATTATTGAACACCCTGTACATATGAAACTAATTTTAAAATGTGCAGTTTGACAGTAGTAGATAGATGAAATCCAGAAACATTTAGTCTTATATTAGATTTTTTGACTTTGAATTAAACGTTTTCAAATCAAAAATTGTTGCAATACACAATATGCTATTGTAATACAAGAATAATTGTCCATTATTGTATATTTGTTTTAAAGTACTTACGTAACGTAAGTCAAAATGCCTCAGTAGCTAAATAGTGAATAATTTATTAATTATTTTCAAATTCTTTTTATTTAAAATTGATAATTAACAATGAAAGTATTTCAAAATATTTTACAAAATATTAAGTGATAAAATGATTCAAGAAATGTTTTAAATATTAATAATCAAAACTTTATTTTAAAAAATAAATTTACTAATTTTCTAATCATTCTTTATGAAGTGATTAATGAAAGTAGAAGATTGTTTTAAAATAAATTACCCCATACGATTTTCAAAGACCTCATGTGATGAAACTGATATATGTAAACCTGTAATGTTATGTAGATATTTTAAAAATGGGTCCTTAGTATAACTCTTTCCATAAAGATTACCAGTTGTCAGTTTCAGAAATTATCCGGTCATTCAGCACACGCTTCTTCCAAGAAGGGCATCCTGCTGCTGTTGCAAACTGGACCCCCTGCATTCAACTCTCGGTTTATTGACCCCTGTGAAGTTAGCAATAAATTTTCCAGCTATGAAATATTTCTTGTCGTGTTTAGTCAATCATACCTGTGATATACACTTATATTTTAATATATATGAGCACAGTTATAAAACATCTAATCATTGTGTCAACATCTAGTGCAGTTGTAGACAATTAAAATTTTGTGGTGATGTTAGATATTTGTATGACTTTCCTTAATACATTCCTTATGAGTGAAATTATGCTCTATTATTTATAAACAGAAAGAACGCGTTCACCGTTTAATAATGTATAATAAATAATTTGTAACCCAACATATATATATATATATATATATATAAATAATTTTTAATAGTAACTGTAATCTATCTAGCTATCTAGACACTGTTAAAAATGGTGATGTGTTCATAATGGTAATTTCGCTAACACAATGTGCCAGAAAAGGTGTGATAATATTCAGGTAGGTTATATTGTTCCCAATAAATCCTCACAAGTCAATTTAAAGAAATATAAATTACCAGCTGTAGAGCAAACCAGTAGTCAAAAATGGTGATGTGTTCATCATAGTACTTTCCCCGGTGCATTCGATTAAATAATTTTGAATATACATGTAATAGTAAAATTAACAATTATTAAATACAAAATATTGTTGTCTTTTAACGTTAAAGCCAAAGTGTTAAAATTAATTGTGCAATTTCTCACCTTACAAGAGTTTTCAAAAATATCCTAAATGTTTTTTCTCGTGGAATTCGTATTCATAAATACTTTATCGATTTCAACCGCAGATTCATTGTTAAGACATAACAACCATTATGTATTACAAAAAAATATACAATATTCATGGTTTTAATTTAAATAAATTGATATTCCTCTTAAATTATATTTATATCTATGAATTGAAGACATTTCAATGTACAACATTAAGATATACGAGCCTTAAAATCTATGTATTGGGACAAAATTGAGTTCATGTATAATTCAGGTATTTGACGGTTTATTTATTTTTTATTTTTAAATTTAATTCCATGTAATTAGTTAATTATCAATAATTAGGGCCAAGCAGCAACACAAAAAACAAAATTATTATTCTTTTCGAATCTATCATCTCTAATTAACAAGAACAATTTTAATTTTCATGTGGCAACTAAATATTGGGACAGTAATAAGTAACTGATAAAAATGAAACAAAATAAGACAAGTAAGCTGAGAAAACAATGCAGAACGAAACGTCATATTAATCTGTGGTTGCTTTCTTATCGTATTGGGTGAATCGCTGCGTTTATTGAACAAAATGGTGCGTGGTAACTCTACAAGTTGCAAAATTGGCATTTTCACGTATAATAATAATTTTTAATCACAAAAATTATTATTATACGTGAAATGGCGAATGAACTTAATATTCCCAAAACAACAGTGTGGAATATAATTGAGCATTATGGAGAAATTAGAAATATCCTAGACAAAAAAGGCTAAAGTTCGGGTCGTCCAACATTAGTTTCTGATAGAAACAAGAGCTAATTAGTAAAACTGTGCAAAAAAGGCAGAAGAAATACTTTAAGGCAAATTACGGCTGAATAGAATCACGAAACTGATTAAATCTGTCAAGGGAATGCTACCGCCCGTGGATTCATAAAGGTGGATTCAAGTTTTATAAGGTTGAATTTCAAGCAATTTAAAAGTACATTTAAAAAAATAATATTTTTTTATAGGCAAAGGAAAAACCACTGTTGACAGAAAAACAAAAGAAAGCCAGACTCACATGGGCAAAATCTAAATTATCTTGGTCGGCTACGGACTGGTCCAGAGTAATTTTTAGTGACGAATCAAAATTTGACGTATGTGTTGGTGATTGTCGCAAACGCGTGATTCGCTCAAAGCATGAGACTTTTCACAAAGATTGCTTAAAACGTACTGTAAAATTTCCTAAAGGAGTGATGATTTGGGGCTGCATGACAGCTTCAGGATTAGGATGTTTTGAATTTTTTGATAGTACCGCGAATGCTGCGAAATATCAACAAATACTGCAAAGCAGTCTGCTACAAAGTATCGCCAAGTTAAATGTTGATGAAAATTACATTTTTCAACAGGATGGGGCGGCATGTAATACGGCCAAAACCACAAAAAGTGGTTGGCCTTTCAGCTGTCCTGACCGTAATGTCATTAAAACAGTATGACATAAAATGAAACAAACATTGAGGTACAACGTATATTACATGATCTTAGAACCAAAATAGAGCATATTTGTAATGAAATTTCTCCTGAAACATGCAGATTCTTAGTTGAATCAATGCCTAGCTGAATTCAAGCTATCATAAAATATAAAGGCGATTTTACTCCTTTATAGAAATAACATTCGTGCAATGTTCCAATATTTAGTTTCCAAACAAAATGAGTATTTTTCTTGTAATTAGAGGTGAATAATAATTTTGTTTTTTGTGTCGTTTATTGGCCCTAATTGTTGCTAATTAACTAATTACATAGTATTAAATTAAAAAAAAATACTAGAGAAAATAAATAAACTGCCCCAATACCTGAATATTATATGCATTATTATTAGGGCTTGTAATTTAAATTAATTAAATATAAGTGGAAAAGAAACATCTCTGATGGAATTTGAACCCATGTCCCTCGAGTGCTAATGCTTCAAATCCCAGCAGAGATGTTTTTTTCTACTATTAATTTAAACTAAATCTCAATGTTATACATTTAAATTTCCTCAATTCATAGATATAAATATTATTTAAAGGAAATACCAGTTTAATTAATTAATTAAAAATGCAACATTTGCATTTTCATTCCATTATTCGACTTCAGATGGGAACAGGTTAATAAGCTGTGTTTCTCAAAACTGTCATATTGTTACCGACTTCAGTGGAAGAGACATTATTTTATAAATATTATGTAAATCTTAAAAATTATCCATCACGAATATTTGTATAAATTGAATATAAATGAACCTGAAATCATGGAACGTGGATTCAAATCCCAATAGAAATATTTATTTTCCACTTATATTTAATTAATTTAAATTATATCTCAATGTTTTTTTGCATTCAATTTTTTCAATTCGTATTCATGGCTTTTCAAATAAAATTTTCAGATGATTTTGTTTATCGCATTTCTTTAAAAAAAATGCATTAGTTTGTGGGAATAATATTCATCATAAAAACATTTGCAGTAAAAATAGTTACCACAGTGCAAGATTTTTCCTTGCAGTTTAACGAGAAATGTATTCCGTCAGTTTCAATCGATAACTCGACAAATGGTCCTTTAATTTGAAAATTCAGGTAGATTTTTATTAATGATTTCATACCATTTCAAATGAATAGTTACAGGCCAACAGCAGTAATTTGTAAGAAATCGTTATTGGGCTAGTATCTGCAAATCCTCGACTAAGCGCAAGATCAATTATTTAAAATAAGATACATTGCAAAGAATGGTTAACGGTAACATTTGTAAGATTTTTTGAATATATTTATCTTACATTTTTAATGAAATGATTAGGATACAAAAGTAGTGACGATAGACCAACGGATCCTCAACCTACCTTCAAAATTCTTTACAAACACCAACAATTTTAAAATTATTAATCAATTTTGCATCTATCGAAATCCAAACATTACTCCGAAATATATAATAGATATGCAGCAGTAACACTTCATCAATTTTTCATCTCGTTTCGCCAAGACAGTTAAATTAACCCAAAATATAATTTTTAATTTATAAACATATAGTAAATTCAGACAGGGTAGAAAGACCGTCAGTTGACAGACTAACACTAATTATTAATAAATGTAAATATTTTAAATAAAATTGTCTCAATAAAAAGTGCAGTTAATAATAATAATCGTTTATTTTCTCAACAGACTACAGTTCAATTACAGAGAAAATATCTTGTTTACATAGTCGTAAATTTTGTAATAAAGGTATCATTAAACTAAGAAACTTTTTTCGGGTGTTGTCATCATTAACGCTGTAAATTAAAATAGAGAGCAGTAGTCTGCAAAATATCGTAGTATGTTCGGTTTATACAGTTCCATATTCGATAGCACAGTTACTAAATAAGTTGGTACTTTGAAATTTTGAAATTTTGTAGATTGACTTTACTTGGATCATAAGACGTACTTCAGGAAAATATTTTTGAGTATATAGGATGTCCCAAAAAAGAGTTACGGCTAGATGATATGTTTTTTTTTAATTGCTTCATATACATTTTACCACTAAAGTGTTATTGAAATCGGTTCAGTAATACCAACAACAAAAAATTAAAGGTTTTGCGCCATCGGTTTAAAAATATAATAAAAAATAAAATAGAATCTTGTGAACAAAAGGTACTTATTAAATAAAGTCAAATAATCCTAATAGTCAAATGTTATTAATATGAGTGTGTCCAAAATGTAATGTCAAACTTTTCAAACTTAAATATATTTTTCTTATTTTAAATTGGAATCCCTGTATATTATGCATAATTAAAAAAAACATTTACATTTTCTTTATAACAATCCTACCTCAATTCTTAATAGATTAAAAGTTATTTGCAAATAAAATCAACCATTTCAATAACCAATTTGATCAATAAAAAATGAAGGAAGAGTTACAGTAGAATTTGTTTTCTAAATAAAAGAATGAGGATACAATCGGTGTGGTGAGGGGATTTTTCGTTTTTTATTGCAAGCATTGCGTAAGAAAAATAAATTTAAGTAATGAGAGCAAAAGTGGAATTGTATTTTTCGGGCTCAGTTCGTGATAATTAGATACGTCTGCCAAAAAAATGGAAATTTAATTATTGCAAATATGCCATTTCGCGCACTATGTTTGAATTGATAAATATAGAATATTAAAGGAATCTACAATGTGGTCAGAAAAGATAATCTTCAAAGCGCGGTTTATTGGTTAATTTATAGTAGAACATTTAAGTAAAAAATTGAATTCTTCGCCATAACGTCCCCCAAAACCGTTGAAATATTAAACATGTTTCTAGAAATAATAACATTTTATAAAATATTTTAAATGCTACTTCAGAGTGACACAGCAGCTATTTACTATTAATTTTAATAATTATAGGTTAACAGATGAACGGATTAGATGTTTTGAAGATTTACTTCATATTTTTTGCATAGGAGTTATAAGCAACAAAGTAAAAATTACATTAAATTAAATTATTAAATAAATTATATTAAGTTTTTAAATGAACATTTAATAGTAAATGAAAAAATATGAAATAAAAAAATAAAATATGTTTTTAGAAGAGTGTTAACATTTATTTTGGTATTTCTTACCTTACAACGGTTTAATAAAATTCTCTAGTGCTATTTTTAATTTCTTTAAACTTGTTTAGTCGTTCGTAAAATATTCACCGAGTTACTAAAACATGGAATCAATTTGACCTTTTATTTGATATAAAAATAGATCTATTTATTTATTTCTAAGGGAATTTATCAGGCAAATGAACTTCATACGCTTATAACTTGAAAAGTAAACGTCCTAGAATAAAAAGTTATATAACAAAAATCATTTAGTTTTTTAAGATACATTTATTTATTAACGAAAATCCATTTTACAAATGTAATTACAAAAGTTTAATATAATATAAATTCAAACAAAAATTATTAGTAAAAAAAAACAATGATTTAAATTTTAAAATTTTTAAAGATCTAACAACGTATATTTGAAATATTTTTCTTTCCAAATAAATGAGTGAATAATCGCTAAGAGTATAACTTAAGAACTGAATATGACACAACAAGTTAAAAAAATAAAATACTATTATATTTTCATCAAGATATACAACTTTTATTTGAAATAATATTCGATGCGATCAATATTTGCCAAAACTGTGGAAAATCAATAAAACTTTAAGAGCAAAGTTGAGCTTAATGAGTTTTGATTCTTAATTAGTTTTTGTAAATGAAATGAATGTTGTAAAATGGATATTCCGTAAAATAAACAAATATTTTTTTAAAAAAATGCTTTTCAGATCTCACTACTGTTATAATAATCTTGGATATAACGTTTTAGATTAATCCACCTCGCCGTTTTTACGCTATAACGAAATCGCACAGCACACACACACAAAAATCGATGGAATGAACTCAGGAACGAATATATTCTTTGAAAATAGCGATTTGATTTTTTTAAAGGCCACAATACTTTTCCTTGGACAGGGGTCCTGAGAAAGTAAAAAATAATAATAAATCTAATAAGTGTCATATATGAAGTATACAAAAGTTGACTCGTTAAAATGGTTTCAATAAAAATAGATCGTTTTGTTTCTAAAAAAATGCTTATCAAAATTTTTACATTGTTTCTAAATTTCAACTACTTATTTTATTTCAGTACATTTATAATACATTTTATTATTTTCGAAAATATTTGCACAATAATATGTAACCAGTAAGGCTTACCATGCACTAGGGTTTTTAAAATGATATAGTAAACATGTTTTCAACAATTATACTTTTAAAACGTTGTATGTCAAACCTGTTCGCACTGTCTCTTATAACTGTTGTACTCTTTGGAATCCTTATAGCAAATCTGAATTACTTATGATTGAGAGAGTTGTGAGTAAATTTCTAAAGTTTCTTTCGTTTAGTAGTACTACTATCTGTGGCATGGATTGCTATTTTTTATTCAATCAACGTCCCTACTAAAACTTTGCATCCCTTTAATCTGTTCCATGTACGCTATTGTGAGACCAACTACTGTAAGAACTATGGTATGATCGAAATCGATGGAACCTGTAATGTCAACAAACTATTCCGTTAGAGCAACCAATGTTGATATTTAACTTGTTTTTGGTATGTTTTGTGTATTTTTTTTTTTCTTGTTTCTTTTGTAACATAGTTTTTTAGATTATTTTTACATTAGTATTTATTAGATTTAAGCTGTAAACTTTATGTAAACATTTGTTAAAAGGTGTATACCATAAATAAATAAATATTTTCGGATGATAAACTAACAACCGGCTTTTCCAAACATTGCATTGCATTCAATCGCTTCTTTAATCCGCATAATTTTAAATTTAAAAAATGTTTTTATATATAGCTAGACACTTTTTCTGTACACTCCTTTGAAAATTATCTAACAAACCAAAACTAGTCGGAATAAAGTTTAATTTGTAAAATTTTGAGCGACAAATCTATAACGTGGTTAATTTTATACCAAATTTTATTTTCTATAGTATACGCGTAAAAATATTTTAGTAGATTTAGTAGTTTTTTCATCACTTTCTAGCAATTATTTCAATGGTTTGTAGTTCTTGACATAATCTGAAGGATTGCACGCACTATGTTTTATTTGATTGACGTTGTTGGGGGTTATTGTATCTGTAAATGTATTATTCCCATATATTTTAAATTTTGACTTATTCTTTTCCTTCTTTTTTTTTTAAATAAGCTGTTGTTTTGTTAAAACCCGGAAGTGAATTGAATATTTGTATTTATTGAATTAAGATAATGTTGGAATGATTTTAATTGTGTCGTTGTACCATTCCAAAATGTCATCAACATATCTTGCAAATAATGTTGGAATATTCTAATGAATTAATTTCCATATTTTTTGAACAGCCTGTATAATTGTTACATTGTAAGATCGTGTGTTTATATATATATATATATATATATATATATATATATATACTACTAAAAAAACCTTTATTGGCATACAAAATACAAACTCGCCAAAATCTTTACTCCAGCTCCATCCTCTCTCATCCTAAAAACAGGTTTATTTCTCTAAAATTAAATAACTTATCCCCTTTTGCACCGATTTTACTTGAAGGTCTCCTTAATTAAGGAATCCTAAAATGTTAAGGAAAGAATAGTAGCGATGAATTGCACCGCTCGTATAATTCTTGCTTTAGTTAAGGGAAAAATCTAGGGGAATGTCAGTGCCTAACATTATGTCATCTACACGAGCGTATTTTTATCGCTTTCTGATTTTGAAATCATAGAACATTATTATTAATTTTGATAAAAACACAATTATTTGGTGTAATTATTATCTTTATAAACGTTAAAAAAATTGAAATAAACTTTAAACAATATATTTATTTAAAAATATACAAAGCATTTTCTCTTTAACATTATTTATTTACTTTTTATAATTTCATCGTCATCCTCAAATTTGATGTAAAGGTTAGAATCAGTCACGTCAGTCGGACGTCACTGCTACAGTTTAATGGATTGCGATATTTTACGTTGTACCCATTAACATTTTAAAATTATTTTTATGTTTGTCTTGCTTTCATTACAAAATCCCACGCTTCAAATTTCGCTATAAATACATTTTAAGGAAAATACAATATTTTATTGACATAATACAAATTGCAATTCTTGGCGTAGCCAGGATTAATTACAATTCTTTTTCCAGATGTAAGGGTACGAAAATATATACGCAAATAAATAAGGCATTTTTTTCCTCGTCTTCTTCGCCTCACGTTCCATTCATAAATTCATACAACCACTCAAATGATTAACTAACACAACAAAAGACAAAGACCGTCGGCTGAAAGACCAATGGTCGATAGCCATGTGTTCGTCTCGAGTTCCCGAATAACGCTTTTTTTCTCATTTTCCTGATCAATCCTATCTTAAATCGCTTCGAGTTCCTGGATACTATCCTGCCTTGTGCGATTGGTATTCAAGGATGGTATATTTTTTTATTTTGTGTTCCATCTTGTTATATTTAATTCATACTTATGAATAAATATAACATTAGATTTTTTACATTTTTTAAAATAAATGTTAGTAAAATTTTCAAAGCCGTAGTAACAGGGGGCGGTATGTTATACCCATGTCTGATAATGTATCTCTTCGAGGAAATTAATTGACGAAAGAGAATATTTCTGTAGAATGAGACATATGCAAAAGCAATTAAGGCAAGGGGTGGGTGTACGTTAATGGGAATTCCCTTTTTGGCAACCTTTTGCTCATCGTGAAATAATGTCTAATTTTAGGGATGTCGAAACTATGATTTATACAATTCATAACTAATTTTCTATCCGTTTCTTATTTGACAATCAAAGCAAATTAGTTATTATATGTATTTTTATACACCTATTTTTCAATATTAATAAATGAAAATATTACTACAGAAAACCTTTAAAAGAAGTCGAGTTGGAAAATTAATTAATCATAAATAAAACACTTTTTTACTTTATTTCATTTAGCTAACATTGTTTATACGATTTATATATTGTATATACGAATGAATTAAAACTTACGCCACATTTACTAAAATTTAATGTTAAAAGAAACATTGTATATAATCTAACATAATATTAAAAAAATATGTTTAATAATATAGGTCTTTTTGCCGGTTATTTAGTAATTCTAGGGTATTAATTATAACTAATTTCCTTATAATGTAATATAATATAATATAATATAATATAATATAATATAATATAATATAATATAATATAATATAATATAATATAATATAATATAATATAATATAATATAATATAATATAATATAATATAATATAATATAATATAATATAATATAATATAATATAATATAATATAATATAATATTATTTAATAGATTTAAATTGTAAAGGGTATCGGTTTATTGCTGGATGGTTTGAAAATTTAATAATATATCATCCCCCGGTTGCGATAACATTCCTGGATCTATCATTACAGTCATACAAGATTCATGACTATATCCTTCTGATATTGAACTACTGCTACAAATTCCAATCATTTCCCCTGGAATGGAAACAGGATATAATAAGATGTATCAGAAAAACAACTACAACTCGTTAGAACATCTACTTACCGCCATATTACCCTGCTTGGATAAACCTTTGAATCCATCCTGAAAAATAAATTCGTCACTTATGTCATGAAACACATCCCACCTTACCAATTAGACATCCTCGAAAAATCGAAAAAGTATGTATATTATTCTACAGTGTTTTTCAGCTTATCATGTAAGTTAATACAGTCAGTTTCATTGTTGATTGTACTATATACAGAAAGTTTTATGTAACACTGAACATACTAGAATGTACTCAATGTAAATTTTCCTATGTTCGATTTGATCAGGAACGCATCAAAGCATTGAGTGCGATGTGATTGGCTACTACTTCTAAAAATAATATAGTCAACCCAAACTACACCCTTCCCTGTCAAAAATGAATTACAGTTGTCCTTGTGAAACAAGGCCAAGATTATATAGAAGCCAAAAGGGCCGTAATCAAGGCCAATTTCATCAACAGCCAAGCTAGAAATAGCCAGGACCCCACGCAAGACTCTCAAGGACAGCAGATGTCTAGAGGTCCTAAACCGAAGGCAGCTCAAGGACAGCAAAGGTCCGGAGGCCTAAAACCAAAGGCATCCCAAAGACAGACAAGGCCTAGGGATGCCCAAGCAACGAAGACTAGCCTCAAGAGGCCCTCTACGACAAACAAGAGGCTCCGATCGGACGCTAGTACTCCCAAAACGACCAAAAAGTCCAAACCGGAGGAGCCTACCTTCACGGAAGCCCTAACATCAGTTGGGCCATTGCGAGAGTGGACTTTCTCAAAGTCCAACTAGATCAGGAGAAGCTTAAGGCACTCCAGGACTCGATCATATCAATGTACAAGTAGATACCGGAGAAAGGATCACAAGTCCGCTTCAGTAAATGCACGTACAGACAAAGCTACGTTTCGGTGACCTGTACAGATGCGGAAAGCGCCTAGTGGCTGAGGATGGCGATCCGAACTCTGACACCCTGGAAGGGAGCCTCCCTGCAGGAGTTGAAGGGGGAGGACATTCCAAAGCCGTGGGTATGTACAGTCTACGTACCAGATGAAGGACAAAAAATGCTGGGGGCTGACAGGATCCTTAATCGTTTAAGGATAGGCAACAGGGGCCTCATGACCCGCCTCTGGACAGTATGGGGAAAGATCCCGGACACCAATGGAGTTCTGTGGACCTTCTCCATAGACAGCCAATCCAAAGAAGAACTAGAGAGGCTAGATCTTTGGATATGGCACACTAAGGATCCGAGTTAGGGAAGCATTCAAAACGACGGAGGGGAAAAGGCTACATAGGCCACGGAGGCTATTAACCCAAAGTCTACCGAACCACAAGGCACAAAGGAAGCCGGGAAAGAGGTAAAAGAACAAAACCATCGGACGACCAGCCCTCCCCTATCGGTAGCAACTCACTCCTAAAGCCACAGGCCAGGAAGTTGGCGGTGCCAACGGAGGAGGGTGGGCCCAAAGATGTGGTGCCGAAAGACGCTTCTCTTTAATAGCAAGAAGGGAATTAGGGTTCTGCAGGTAAACCTCTAGCACGCAAAAGCCGCATCGGCAACGGTATGCAGGAGGTTTGACAAAGAAGGCCTAGACATAACCATCCTGCAATAACCCTGCTTACTACAAAGGGGGTAGCAGGCCTAGCGCCACAATATTCCCAGGTAAGATATAATCCAAACGCCGTAAGGCCTAGGGCATTCATAATTCATAGCTACAGGGTAAAGTTTATGCTAATACCGCGATTATGCACGGACGTTATTACAAGAGTAGTTACAGCCAAAACGGAGAGGACGGAGAAAGGAGCTGGGTGATCTGCTCCTTCTACTTTCGAGGAGAGGAGAAAGTGTGGACCTCGCGCATATTAAGCGACATAATTGCATACTAAGCGAGCAAGTCACAACAACTCATCCTGGAATGCGATGCCAACGCACACCACACAATCTGGGGCAGCTCGTACATCAACAATATTACTCAATTTTATTCATTCAGAAGGGCTAATTATAGCCAATATTGGCAACAAGCCTACCTTCACCACAAAAACCCGAAGCACGTGTCAGAAGAGCCCTCATGCTCAGACCACAGACAGATTCTCTATAACCTGGACACATCTCTTACAGAGGCTAAGTACAGAAACCCAAGAGAGACAAACTGGGTAGGATATAAAGAGAGCTCTCAGGATAGGTACAGCACCAGTAAGAGATGTGGAAGGGCTAGAGCTGGCAGTCAAACAGGTAAATGAAACCATTATGGAAAACTGTCCAGAAAAAAACAATTAAACAGAGGGGTAGTGGAACAGCTTGGTGAAACAGAAAACTTGAAACGCTAAGAGCCCAGACTCGAAGGCTATTCAATAAGGCCAAAACCATATAAGACTGGGACACTTACAAAGAGAAATTCACGCAATAAAGAAATCCGGAAAGCTAAAAGGGACTCGTGGAGGAAGTTCTGTGAAGAGCTGACCGATGCTCCGACATGTTCTAGAACCCACAAAGTCTTAGCAAAGGATAGATGTGCTGCAAAAGAGGTGGATCTCCTAAAAAAACTGATGGAACCTACATGGAAACAAAGGGGGAAAGCGTCAAGGAAGTCTTGAAAGTCCACTTTCCTGAATCAACTATCCTATCAGAGGAGGTTAATCAAACCAATCCCGGACATAGGCAGATAAGGCCCGACAGAAAGGATTGGAGATTAGCTACAGAAGAAACCAGACCAAATAGAATCAGATGGGCAATAAACAGATTTTTATAAGTCCGCTGGGACAGATGGAATATACCCAAGGGCATAGAAGAACTGGTGCCGCATCTATCAAAAATCTTCAAAGCCTGCCTGGCATGGTGATACATACCAACAACATGGCAAAGGGTAAGGGTAATATACATGCCTAAGATAGGCAGGATAACAAACCTAACTGTAAAGTCATACAGACCTATCAGTCTTTCCTCATTCCTATTAAAAACAATGAAGAGACTGGTAGACAGATACATACGGGATGAAGTGCTAGGGAGGAAACCCCTAAGCAACCGTCAATACGCGTACCAAGTCGGTAAGTCTACGGACACGGCCTTGGATGTCATCAACAGGCTCATCTCAAAGTCAATGAAGGACAAAAAGATAGCCATGGTCACATCCTTGGACATAGAAGGCACGTTCAACAATGTGACGACTGACTCCTTAATAGAGGCACCGGCCAAGAAAGGAATACCGCCGAGCTTTTGCCGTTGGATTAGAGCCAGCCTAGAGAAAAGGACGATCATATCCACTGTAGAGGGGCAATCCATTGAAGCCAAAGCTTCAAGCTGTTCCGCTGTTGTGGGCGACACTAATAGACGACCTTCTAAGGAAATTGTCAGAAAGAAGAGCGTTGGAAAGACTTAAGCCATTAATGCTCGGAGGTAAAGTAATTTCCTTCGCGAAGGAAGCGAAATACCTAGGTGTAATCTTCGACAATAAAATGTCGTGAAAAATCGCATATCACGAACACCACCAAAAATGCTTCAATAGCATTGGGAAGGTGTCGAAGAAAGTGCGGAGAAAACTGGCAGTTAAACCCTAAGATAACCTATGGAGCAGTGGCGTGGTGACCAAGGACGGAGCAAAAGGGGACGATAAGGCTCCTAAATAGTACACAAAGGCTAGCGTGCCTCAGTGCTACGGGGGCCTTAAGCACTACCCCGACAGCCGCCCTAGAAGTTATCCTTAATATACCACCACTTCACATATTTATTCAGGGAGAAGCCAGATCAGTAGAATACAAAGTGATGCAAGAACAGGCTCCCATAAACCGATTACACGGGAAAATGCACCAAAGGCTAGAAGAAGAACTAAAAGCAAATTCCATTACAGGATTGTCTAGCGATGCCGTGGTGACGAAATTTAATTTCGATAAGAAATATAAAGTACTAATTCCGCCTAAAGAGGTCTGGTACACAGACGGCAGCAAAGGAACAGGAGCCGGAATTTCAGCTCAAGAACTGGGACAGGGATTGCGATAAGCCTAGCCAAAGATACCACAGTATTCCAGGCAGAGGCAATCGCGGTTCACCATTGCATCCGAGAAATAGCAAGACAAGATTACAAATGTCGGTCTATAGCCATATTCTCGGACAGCCAGGCACTACTAAGAGCATCAAGAAACACACAGATCAATTAAAAGCTAGTGTGGGACTGTAAAAATGCTTTCAACGAAATAGGAACAAACAAAAAAGTGACACTGGTGTGGATCCCAGGACATATGGGTGTATAGACAATAATAAGGCAGACGAACTGACCAAACAAGGCTCGTCAAAGCCATTCATAGGGCCGGAACCCTCCTGTGGTATCGCAAAAACATCAGTTAGACAATCCTTTAAAAATTGGATGGAGACACGGGCCCAATCCTGGTGGTCGAATACACCAGGGCTTATGCAGGCGAAGGTTTTCCTTAAAAAACGAACTAACAACAGACCTCCTTAAACAAGACAGGAAAGTAGTCAAAACAATAGTAGGTCTACTAACAGGACACTGCAGGATAAACAAGCATATCAAAATATGCGATTTGCTGATTCTGTGAAGAAGAGGAGGAAGACCCCCTTCACATACTGTGTCAGTGTGAGGCCCTATAAAGAATTAGATACCTACAAATAGGGGACAAAAAACCTAGCCCAGAAAGGTACATCCAAGGCTCACTGTCAGGGTTAGTAGGGCTATTCAAGGAGGCGAAGCTAGAACTAGTCACCTGAGATATATGGGATCTACAATAGATCTGAAAAGATCGCCAAGGGGCCACCCAATCAGTATTGGGTTTAGATAGATGTTGGAAAATTTTAGCTAAGTTACTGTTGACCGACTTTCGAAGAACTCATGTTGATACGATGAAATTCACTGGAGCTTAAAAGTAATGCAACATTCAGAAAGAAAAATGTTTCAAATGTTTTTGTATTAAATGAGTGTTCAGTTTTCATCTAAGAATAAACGATTAGAATTTGGTGCAGGTTGAACAAAAAACACTGACAAAAATTAAATAACGAGAAATCCAATCATCCCTTCAAAATTCCAGCATCCACAATCCACCATTCCTCAATTCATATAATGACTAACTGATAAAACACAAGAATTGTGGGCTAAAAGACCAATAGTCGATAGCGATTTGTAAATACTGAACTAATGTATTGCAAACTTTATGAAATAAAGATGATTATGTATTAATAAAATGTATATCTAATGGAACGAAATTTTAATTAAATCGTATATTAGTAATCTATTACTTCATATAATTCAAATAAAATACAGCGTGAATATTTTTTATGGAACAGTGTTCTTCATTACCTACCAATTCAAACACAACTACACGACTGAAGTTTAGAAATTGTTTGTGCTTTTTTACGATAGATGGCACTCTTAAAAATACTTGTCAGAAACCTGATTTACACTCAAATATATCCTAATACTTTTGAAGGATAAATATAAAGTAAAGTAAATATAAAGTTTACATTATATTGGATGCGTTCAGGGAAATTTTAGACATGTAGCGCTGCGCTGAACACGCTTTCGAGGTTAAGGACGCTCACGAAAATATGGCGGTTTTGTTTACAGCTGCGCGGCTTGAAAAGCGATCAAGCCGAAAAAATATATGCTTTACAGCTTGATAAAGCGCTACAGCGCCACACATAAAACGGTACTGTTCAGCGACACCACTTTCGTAAAGCGCTGCAGCACTACAATTCCCTGAACGCGCCCAGTATTTGCTATTATAGTAGCAGATAATCAATAAAAAAATATGGCAATCGAAACGGATTTCCTTTAAGAATTGTTATTATTGTTGTTAATTTAATAATTTATAAGTATTGCATTATCAATGTAAACAGTTTTTTATAAATCATGAATTTAAAAATTATGTAAAAGTTCTTCATAGATGTAGTATATATATATATACTACATCTATGAAATACTTTCAAACTGATATGCAAAACATATTATGCGCATGTTAATTGGGTTGCATATATTACAAAATAAAAAAGTTTCTAAATGAAAAGATTTATCCTCTGTTGCGCGTTATTATTCCTTCTCTGACAGTAATTTGTTAATAATAATATTCGATTTTTGACAGTTTGATACTTGCGCGCCTTCTAAACTGTCTTGTCAATCTTATAATCACAATCTGTTGATTTAATCATTACTTTATTTAAATAAAAATAAAAAGACGGGACAACCTCCGTTCTCCTATTTATTTTTTATTGAACTAAATATATTTCGAAAACTATGTTTTCATCTTCAGTAGTTGAAGTTTTAATGTTATCACTATTGCACTGTAAACACCATAACAACTCATTATTTATATTTATTATAACTTCAACTACTAAAAAGGAAACATCGTTTCCGAAATATATTTAGTTCAATAATAAATAATTAAAAAGTAAATAATTATTTATTACTTTATCGAACGATTTACAAACTGTAATCAATTTTAGCTATTTTTAGAATTAAAATATTTCAATGAAATACATTATAATTAATGAATATTAAACTGCTCTATTGAAACAATGGTTTTAAAACTAACACAAGATTTTCCACATATGTTTTAATACAGATATTTTTCCCATACAATTGCTTCATCGGAAATTGAATATTCATTAAAATTTAATAATTAGAATATATTTTATCAAAAAAGATTGAGTAGAAAGTAGTCAAATTTAAAATAATTTTTGTAGTGAAAAAGCAAATTGATTTTTACAAAAAATATTACAATATATGTTCGACTAGTTAAGAATTTTATAAATTTTTATATTTCAATATTGTGATATTTTAACTTGTGAAATTGAATTTAATAGGGTTGACTATTTTTAATAATTTCTGCTAAAAATTGGGTGGTAGAAATTGTGATTTGTGTGAAATTCATTATTATGAAATATCCCAATATTAAAATATAAAAATTTATAAAATTCTTAACTAGTTGAACATATATTATAATATTTTTTGTAAAAATCAATTTGCCTTTTTCACTACAAAAATTATTTGAAATTTGACTACTTTCTACTCAATCTGATTATCAAAAATACATTATTTTTATAGTAATCAACTTAGTCCTATTCCTGAAATTGATCATACGAAATATAGATCAATAAGGACCCTAAGTCATTTATTGTACAATAACCTACTTATTGTTAAAATAATTATTTGTAACGCCTACGACACAAAACAAACAATTGTCCAAGCATTAACTTTGTGGTGCATTTCGAATACATTGGTGGTGAATTTTAAATACAACTACACTAGTTAAACAAAGTTAAAAGTATTTTGCATTCTTAAAATATTTTACCAGCTTAAAATGAGTCACAAATAATTTATAAATTAGATTATAAAAAATTGTTTACTCACTTGTTTTCAGAATTACTTGCATTTAAAATTAGAATATTCTATTATTAGAAAAAGTGTTATAATTTCCACAAAGTCATTATGAATAATAAAAATATATATATTCAATAATTTCACAATATCTTATTAATCTGTGTTGTAATAGAATGTTTTTGAATTCATTTAAATCAAAAATAGCGACCGCAGGTACTGAAAGAAACGAATCGGATGCATTCGTATGGATTCGGAAATAAAATCCATGGCTAATTTTATAATATTAATTACAGAAAAATAAGAAAAATGTCATGAATATTATTAAATCGATTAAAATTATATGTAAACTTACATTTGTTTTGTCAAAATAGATGAAAACATATTCTAGGTTATCCCTTTAAATTCTACAGTTGGTACCACTTGGAAAGACATACATTTCAAGTTCAACTTTTTGTAAGCATTGTCAGTTAGAAGTTCGAACCGTCAAGTGGAATTTAAAAATAGATTTTGGCAAGTATTTGTAGTGCGTTCTAAATTATTAAAATAAGTTTGCCTTTTCATCGGAATTTCGAATATATCGCAATATCACTCCGCCATTCGCTCAAACAAATTGGATGTGTGTAGACGATAAAAAAATGAATAACAAAAATCTTCGTGTGTGAATTTTCGCCCCAACATAGTTTAAAAGTAATTTGGTGTTTGTGTTTCAAGGCTTACTTACTGGATGCTGTCCAGTGATTCCATTTGTTATAAATACCGTGTTTGCCAATTGTTTTATCTGAATAATATCATTAAAATAGAATATTGTGTTAATAAAATTAGTCATTAATTGGAATATATTTTTATAGATTTCGTTTGTGATGGAGAACTGCGATCTGAAAGATGAGTGTGCTATGGTAAGGATTACCTTATTTCTGTTAATTTGTATTTAGTGATGCAATTTTAGACATTATTCTATATTTCTCAACTATCTTATATGTGGTTGAAATAAATTAATTTTTCAAAGTTAAAGTAAAGCAATAATAAAAATAATTATACTTTTATAATAAAACACTTTCTTAACTTTGTTTGTATAACAGAATTTTATATTTATATATATATATTTAACTAAAGTTTTAGTTTGATAATAACAAGTGTAAATTGTTGAAACTATAGTCGCTAAATATAAAATTCTGTTATAAAAACAATGTTAAAAAGTGTTTTATTATAATATTACACAATGTATAATGAAGTAGAAGCTTCAATGATTACTTAAATTTGAGTTATGGTTTTTCAATTAAATTAATTACAGACATTAAATCAGAAATTGAAATAGTATTATTATTATAATTCAATTGTTTACAAGTTTAAGCAAGTAAATTTAGCAGTAATAAAAAGAATTTAAAGATATGTTTTAGATGTGTAATAATCTTTCCAGTAGTACTTATAGTAATGGCAATTTCCAGCATACAAAAGCTGAAAATTACTATTACTATTAAATTTAACTTTACGATTTTTCAATAAAATAACCTTTGTAATAAAAAATATAAACCCAGATTTTGAAATTATTATACATCTCAAAAACATCTCTAAATACTTTTTATTATTGCTAAAATTGTGTGCTGACAAATGCTATTACTATTTATAATTTCCAAATTAAAATAATTAGACAAAATGATTAATCATAATAAATGAAAGACAACGCAAGTGCCATCTTTGGCCTAATTTCATGTGGTATTGTCAATGATTTGGGTCCACAAGGCATATGTCCGAGAATCATTGTTTCGTCCATTAAAGGAAGATTAATGTTTAAGTTATTATTAATACAAGCTATTATTTACTTAATGCTTTTTATTTATATTTTTATATTTATAATGTATTATTTGCAATAAAAGCGGAAAGACCATTTGCGATAGCCAATTAACAAATATATTATAACTTAATAAAACACTTTAACTTTGTTTGCGCAACTAATTTTTTATTTACAGACTATAGTTTCGACATTAGCGTGTCATTATCAAACTAAGAGAGACTTTTAGCAAACAAAATTAAAGTGTTTTATTAAGTTATAATAGACCATGTACAACCAAGTCGAAACCTTAACAATTAACAAGACATATTATACACTTGTTTCTGTAATTTTCATTATTTATTTTAAAGATTTTATGTACATTTGTAATGAATTAATTAGTAATATTTATTTTTATTTTACAGGAAATAGATGATGCAGCATTTAATTTGGCCCTTAAAGTAGACAAACAACATATCGGTGATGTTACAATAAAAGAAATTAATATAGGTAAAAGCAATAAGTCAATTTTGGATCAATCAGATATCTCTCAAACTGGAAATGTAGCTCAAAATTTACCTGATATGATGATTAAAAAAGAAAATAAAGAAAATACTCATAATCAAATAGAGAACCTAAACATAACTCAAAATGAAACTGATATCAACAGAAATTTAGGAGTAAATAAAAATGAAAATTTAGATATGCAAGAACCACTAAAAGTTATTGATCCTTCAATGTTAACTGATACACAAGACAATAACTTACAAATTAAAAATGATTTGAAAATTATAACAGAGCAAATAAACGATACAGTTTCACCTTTAACGCCAGATTGTATACTAGCTAATGCAACTAGCATAGTTAATTTAGATAATGCTTCTAGCACAATTTCACCAACAAATGATATGTCATCAAATTCATTCATTTTAAATGTTAATAAAGATCAGAATTCTGAAAGTGTTTTAAATTCTATCGATAGTTCAGTAGATAACTTAAATCAGTCTAATATTACTGATAAAACCAATTTTAAAGTTAACATTCAAAATATGGTTACTAATTCAGATGCAAATATTGTGAATTTAAAATCAAATACTATAGCAAGTATTTGTAATAGTAATAGTTTAAACATGAATAATTCAGTAGAAAATGTTACCACTACTATAGAATGTAAGAGCCTTGTAAAAACTTCATTAAATCCCAATATTGTAATACCATGTGAAGTACAGACATTCTCAGGAAATTCTGAATTAAGGATGTGTCATGAAAATGAAATAAATAAATCTGCTGAAATTGTAAATAAAGTAGATTATTATAAAGAATCCACTAGTGTAATAGAAAATGCAGGCAATATTAAATTTCATAATCCTATAAATATATGTAACACTTCTAAAGACGATTCTAAATTAAATGAAATGTCTGAATTAAGAGATACTTCTAAAAAAACACTAGTTACTAATTTATTGGATCCCAATAAAAAAATGCTAGAATCTGATTTACTTGAATCAATTAATATTTTAAATACTGAATTTGCAATTATTCCATCTGCTGTTAGAATTGCAAGTCCAAAATTGTTACCTATAGATCAGTTGCAAACAAATGATATTTCCATTAAAACTAATGAAATAATAACATCCACAACTAATTATGTTGAAAAGCCGAATATAATAAATCCATCACCAGTTTTAAGTGATGAAAGTTCTCTTGCGAATAATATTAAATTGGCAACAAATGTTCCATTGAGTCTCTCTCAAGAAATTCCTGATTTTGTTCAATCTGATGCAAATGTTTGCAAAAATATATTAGTTGGCTCACAATGCTCTACTGAATCCCAAGCTAATTCATTGAATTCAAATGAAGTTTTTCCAGCAGTCACAGAAATGCCTGTTGATTCAGCAGCACCAATACATACTAAAAATCAAGAGGGAAATTTGCAAAATTTAAACCTAAGTCAAGTAACTTCAGATACTTCAAAACCTAATATTTCTGTCTTTGTGAATGAAAATGATCTTCAAAGTCAATCAATATCTGAACCATTAACGGATATTGTGGCTCCTATAAATTTGGATCAACTATGCACAAATTCATCTTCTAAATCAATTTCTTCCCCAGAATTAGAAATATCTTCAAATTTATCTGAAAGAACAATTACAAATGAAATTCAGGATCAATCAATATGTAAACCATTAACGCACATTGCAAATCCTGTAAGTCTGGATCAGCTATGCACTAATTCATCTTGTAAATCTGTTCCTTCACCAGAATTAGAAATATATTCAAATTTATCTGAACCTGCAATCAGCAGCAACAAGCAGGAATCAGCTTTTAATTTATATGAACAAGATTCACTCGAGGATGAATTGCAAAAGCCTATATCAACAATTACAGTTACAAATGAAATTCAGGATCAATCAATATCTAAAGCTTTAGGAGATATTGTAACTCCTGTAAATTTGGATCAACTATTCACTGATTCGACTTCAAAATCAATTCCGCCACTAGAATTAGAAATGTCCTCAAATTTATCTGAAACAATTACAAATGAAATTCAGTGTCAATCAATATCCAAATCATTAACAGATAATGTAGCTGAATCAAATTCTTCACCAGAATTAGAAAAATCTTCAATTTTATCAGAATCTACAATAACACCTGATTTCACTGAAAACAAGCAAGGATCAGCTTTTAATTTATATGAACAAGATTCACTTGATGGTGAGTTGGAAAAGTCTATATCAATTACCACAGAACAGTTTCAAACAAATGACATTCTCATCAATGAGCAGGAAAGCAATAATGTAATAAATCCTACAAACAATAATTCTAACAATTTGGATATAAAAACGACCACCTCAATTTTAGAAAGTACTAAATTCATAGAAACTTCTATTCCTTTAAGTCTCTCTCAAGAAAGTCCTAATTATGTACAGTCTAATACAAATACTTCTACTAAAATGTTAACGGACTTACACCATTCTATTGAATCTCAAAGTCGTTCGTTGAATTCAAATGAAGTTCTACCAGCACTTCCTCAATTTCCTAATGATATACCTAAAAATACTATACAACCTGGAAGTCAAGAAGAAAATAAACAAAATTTAAATCTAACTCAATTAGCAACTTCAGAAGATGTTTTAAAATCAAATACTTCGGTCAGTGCTAATACGAACGAACTTCAATATCAATCAGTATCTAAACCTTTAATAGATACTACAACTATGATTAAATTGGATGAAGTAAGTCCTCATTCATCTTCTAAATCGATTCTTCCATTAGAAGTGGTAAAAACTTCCAGCTCATCTGAAATAACAATTACTCCTGGTTTTATTGAAAATGTACAGGAATCAAATTATGATTCATGTGAGCGAGATTCCTTGGAAGACGGATTTGAAACGTTTATTGTTGATAAAACTCCCACTAATATAGACCAGACTACAGATCCAACTTCTAAATTGGAGGAGAATAGTGATTTTGAAATGCATTCAACTGCAGATGAACTTCAAAGTCTAAATTCTTCTAAATTTGAGGGGGAAAATGATTTTGAAAAATATTCAATCACAAATGATCTTCAAGGTCCAACATCTTCAAAATTGAATGAGAAAACTAATTTTCAAAAACATGCAATTACAAATGAACTTCCAAATCCAACATCTTCTAAACTGGAGGACAAACCTGATTTTGAAAAACATTCAATTGCAGATGAACTTCAAAGTCTAAATTCTTCTAAATTTGAGGGGGAAAATAATTTTGAAAAACATTCAATCACAAATGATCTTCAAGGTCCAACATCTTCTAAATTAGAGGGGGAAAGTAATTTTGAAAAACATGCAATTATAAATGAACTTCAAAGTACAACATCTAAATTTGTGGAGAAACGTGATTTTAAAAAACATTCAATTACAGAAGAATTTCAAAGTTCAGCATCTTCCAATTTCGAGGAGAAAGGTAATTTTGAAAATCAATCAATTACAGGCGAACTACAAAGTCAATCAATATGTCAGCCCTTAACAGATACAGAAATTTCTATTAATTTAGATCAATTAAAACCATCTCTTGTTTCAAATTCATCTGAAGCAAATCTTCCAATAGAATTGGAGCGAACTTTGAGCTCGTCTGAAATAGTAATAACCCCTGATTTTGCTGAAAACCAGCAGAAATTAGATGTTAATTTATGTAAGCAAGATTTATTGCATGATGTGTCTGGAAAGTCTGTTTTAAGTAATGTTGATAATATTCTTACTAAAATAGACCAGATTTTAGATAGATCATCTACTTCTAAGTTGGAAGAAATTGAATTTGAAAAATCTTCAAATCCGGAGATTGTAAAAGCAATCTTCGAAAAAAATAATGCACAAATGGAATTAGAAGAAGATGAATTAGATGTTTCAAATGAATTATTTTCAAAAACTAAAATTGTTTCTGAATCAGAGCAAGTTGATTCACATGAGGTTTCTGAATTGGATGTTTTGGACTTTACTTCAAACACTGAATTGGTAGCTAATGAATCTCAAAATTCTAATGTTCTAAAAAATCAAAAGGATTTGAAATTGGAACAGGTTAAAGTTTCAGATACCAAGATACTGGAATCGGATATTTTGGACTTTACTTCAAACACTGAATTGGTAGCTAATGAATCTCAAAATTCGAATATTCTAAAAAATCAAAAGGATTTGAAAATGGAACAGGTTAACGTTTCAGATACCAAGATACTGAAAAATGACAATGTTTTACAAAAAGATTTTAAATTGGAACAGATTGAAATTTCAGATTCAAATACTCTGAAAAATGACAAAGCGTTACAGAAGAATTTGAATTTGGAACAGGTTGAAATTTCAAATATTCTTAAAAATGATGATGCGTTTAAGAAGGATTTGAATTTGGAACAAGTTGAAATTTCAAATTCAAACACTATGAAAAATAAGGTAGTATTGGAAAATAATTTAAAAATGGAACAGACTGAAATTTTAGATTCAAATATTCTGAAAAATGATGATGTGTTTAAAGAGGATTTAAATTTGGAACAAGTTGAAATTTCAGATTCAAAAACTATAAAGAATAAGGTGATATTGAAAAATAATTTAAAATTGGAACAGGCTGAAATTTCAGATTCAAATAATTTCAAAAATGACGAAGTGTTACAAAAGAATTTGAAATTGGAACCAGTTAAAATTTCAAATTCAAATATACTGAAAAATGAGGATGTCTTACAAAAGGATTTAAAATTTCAACAGGTTGAAATTTCAGATTTAAATATTCTTAAAAAAGACGAAGTGTTACAAAAGGGCTTGAAATTGGAACAGGTTGAAATTTCAGATAAGCTAAAAAGTAATTTAAACAAATCAGCTGCAATTATATCCAGTAATTTGAATGCCCCTAATGATCCAGGAAATAAAACATTTAATATTGCTAACAAAAATGAGAATGAAGCAAATAACAAATTAACAGATTTAGGAAGTTCATGTTCTTCGTTGAATGACATAAAGGTCAAAGAAGATGTTTTAACTGGTACAATAATAGAAAATTTAAATGTAAGAAAATCTGTTGAGGAAAATATCGATATTAAAATTAGTAAGGAGTGTTTGAGTGTTACTGATGATGCTGAAGCTAAAATAATTCTGTCTGAAATTATTGATACTGAAAACATGGAATTCATTTCAAATGAAACATTAAATTTAAATAACATAAATGTGGAAGCAAATAATTCAAGTGTTATTGCTGAATGCTCATCTGAATCAAATATCACTAACAACACTTTTGAGGAAAATCCAACAAAGCAAAAATCTGATGTTTACATATCAGGTTTAATTGGTGAAATTGTTGAAGATTCAGTAGAAAAGGGTGAAATAAAAGATGTAAATAAATTTGATTGTCAGTTAAGGTTCGACAAAAGTTTTGAAAGAAAAATTAGTGTGAATGAAAAATCAAATTCTATGAAATTACTTTCTGGTTCTTTGACTAATGTTGGAAGAGTATCTCCAAAACGAGCAGATTTGCCTCAAATTCATAAACCGGCTAGCCCTGATTGCACAGTAAATTTAAAGAATTTTCAAAGTTCAAAGCCAAAGGAAGCTGCGATGTTACCACATTCTCCAAAAATTACAATAAAAGCAGTGTCGAGGAAATCCGATAAATTCACATCCCAGGATGATAGTGCGAATACGGGTAATAAATCATTGTTAAGTTCAGCGAAAAAGTTTATGGAAAGTTTTAATGTAGTGTCTCCTAATAAAAATCAAGAAGATAGTTTTAGTAAATCCGCTAAAAATATTGTGACGGATAATCAATTAGTGATGGAAGACCATAATCCGTTGAAGAAAACCAAAAGTGATTCGAACCATGTAAGTCGTTTACCTTCTTTATTTTCTGACTGAAAGGGTGATTACCCTATATACTATAAATAGATGCCTCTCCCACATCACGCGTGCACATGAGATTCTGTTTTTAAATCCACTGACATACTCCTAGTTTACTTCTTACTTCAGTAAATACCTCTGTACTAAATGTTTACAGTTGTAACCTTCAAGTTGATAATATTTTTAGATTGGGTGTTTTGTCTTACTTTTTGGCTAGACATTGTATTTATCATAAATAGTGTAATCATGGAGTTTGTTTCTAATATTTTAAAACGTTATGTTAATTTAAATTATGATAATATTGAGGTAATTGAAATTTAAAATAATACAGAAGTGTTAAAAGATTCATTTTGTTTATTAGAAAATACATGTGAAGTTTGTATTAGTGGGTGAAAACAAAGTTTGATTATAAATAAGTAAGTTTATTTGTTGCAGAATAAAACTAAAAAAAATGAAGAAGCTGAAACAGTATTAAAAGCTGAAGAATTTAGAGGATCTAAAAATTCATGCGAAAATAAAGAAAATATTAATTTTTCTATATTTAGCAAATCATCCGGTGAGTTTTTGTTCTAATTTAATTTTTATTATAACAATCTGATAATTACATAATAAATTATTTTGAATGCAGATTTCTAATATATAATTTAAATCTATTTAAAGTGTCTGACCATGATAATGACCTATAACTTTTATAAAATGCTGCATATTCCGCATGAAACGTAAAATGATCTTTACGTACGACCGCATAGGAATCCCCATTAGTGACTCATGCCTAATACTAACTTCCTGTTACTTTAAGGGTGAATTTCCCGTGCGCGTCGGAATTTACAAAACATGTTTTGACAATGATTAAATTGTTACCTTTCTAAAACATAAAAAACAGATGTTTTTTGCCTTTATTTCGAATTAATTAATAAACTTTTAGAAATAATACCGTGTGGGATCACTGCGCGCGTGTCCCGACCACGCTGATATCTGTCAAATTGGTACACAGTGATGTCATAAAACCTAATACACAACTAAACGCCCTACCTGCACATGTTTTTAAAAAATATTGCTAAAATGTGTTAGATTGTAAATTTCATTGAGCGTAATGCGCAAATACCTCCATTAAAAAGAAAAGTGCGTGTGTACTTGACCTCAATTGAGTAATGTTTGTCATTAACTGCAAGATGTACAAGTGCAATTTTTCTATGAAAAATAACACTTAATCCTGTTTGTTTAGCAAAACCAAGTGGCAGAAAGGATACCCTGTTCCGGTTATTCGACCCACTTTATGATAGGTAAGGGAAAATGTTAACATACTTATATTAACCTTCTTGAATAATGTGCCCCCATATACACAAAATAAACTATTATGGAATAATATGTGAATAAAATATTTACTATACAGCACTTATGGTATAATTTAGTTTCATTTTACATGGAATTTATGAATATAAAATAAAGCTTGTTAGCTATATTAATTATTCATGTTTTAAATTGTCTATTCACAAATTTTCCATTCATATTTATTAATATTTAAAAATAACAATTACTATTTTTTTCTTTTAATATGTGTATGTTGTGATTATTTAATTGCTTTCTTAAATTTGCAATAACAAACTTATTTTTCTACAGTTACTAAAATAAAAAAATACAGTTTTAGTGCTAATTAAAATATTTACATTTTTAATAATTAATGAAGTTTTTTAGTTATAAACAAAATCACAATTACACTTTTCATAAAAAAATATTTTTCCCATATGTAAATTAATTTAAGTGATAATTTTCAAATTAAAATTTAATTTTAAATTTCTTTTTACGTTTATATTTGCGTTCAAAGTGTTTACTATTATATTTAAAATTAGTTAGTAATACATATAATTTTATTGCATTTTACATATATATGTCTTATATTTGTAAAAATGGTATATTCCGTTAAATAAATAAATATTAGTTAAAATATTTGATCAAGTGATTAATAAAAACCAAATTAAAGTTAAAAATAGCTATGTAAAACACCATTTGGTGGATATCTTTGTTAATTGAAAGCATTCTAAAGAATATATATTTGTGTTTGATCTTTATAACAAAAATGGATCTAAATATTATCTCCATCCTATTTCACCAACTGGTATTGAGGTGTGTGTAAAAATGTTGAATGAAATATACTGGATGACCCATTTAAACATTTCTCCGTCTCTTATAGTTTACAAAAAAAATATTTCGAATAATAATGGTTTTAAGGGGGGCCATTTAATCATGTGAAAATTATTTCAGCCTCATCATACCAATATGTGGAAGAGAGTATAATTTTTAAATCTTATATTTATTATTACAAATTCGGATACAGCAATAAAAATTAAATAAAAAATATTTGAAAATAATTAATAAATTATTTCCATATTTAAACAAATGTTTAAAGTACTTACATTACGTAAGTCAAAATGTCACAAAACTAAATGTGGAAATAATTTATTAATTATTTTCAAATAACTTTTATTTAATTTATTAAATAACTGTGATCAAGTGAATGAATACTCTTTTCTATTTACGTCAATACAAATTATTTATGTTTTATATTATTTTTATTGCGAAATCTGAATCTATAATAAAAAATATAAATTCCCTTTTAATATTTAAAAATTATACTCTCTTTCACTAACTAAAAAATCGCAAAAATAATAAGAATGGAAAAACTAAATGAACTAAGTTAAAGAGTTATTATGGCTGTTTATAAATATAAAAAACAAGTACTTCTTACCTGAAGAATGTTTTTTGTCTTCCAAAGATTGGAAATCGTCAATTTTTGTAAAACGTCTCGATTTAATTTAAACGTACATGAAGCTGTTATTAATTTGTGCGACCAGTGCTTCATTAAAATTTTAGCATTTTATTAATTTGTAATAATAAATGAGATATACAGGTTATTTTAAATTAAGTGCGCACCATTGCTAACTTTGTTATTAGTTGAGTTAGAAAGATAGAAAAAAACGGATGGCGCATCCTCAAGCTCTTTTTTCAATATAAACTCAACAGTGAAAACAGAAAGTAGCTATCATCTTTTGTTTTCAAGTTATAGCCTAAAATTCAATATTTTTCATTTTAGATTTTTATTAATATCTCATTTATTTATTATTTTATCAAAATGAAAATTGCATGTTCTTTAGGCACTCTTTAAAGGAGAATTAAAAGCAATTTACATATTTTTGTTATCTGCATTAATTTAAAAGATATAGAACAGTTATTTTTTTAATAGAAATCATAGTTAGCTATACATACCATGTTAGTACTTTTAGTTTTCATTATATCAAGATATAATTTATGTTATATAAATTTAAGTACTTTGAAAGAAACAAAAAAGAGAAAAAAATAACCTATTTTTTGAAGACATAGCCGACTATGATTTGTATTAAAAAAAAATACAATTTTGTGCTGTATCTTTTAAATTAATGTAGATAAAAAAATATATAAATTGCTTTCAATTCTCCTTGAAAAAGTGTCTAAAGAATAAGGCTGGCAAAATTAATCGATTAAAAAAATTTCGATTAATCGATTAAATTGTTTGTTGGAAAAATGTTCTATCCGTTTTCGATTAACCGATTAGTTTCGATTAATCGATTAGTTTCAATTATTCGATTAGTTTTGATTAGTCGATTAGTTTCGATTAGTCGATTAGTTTCGATTAGTCGATTAATTTCGATCAGTCAGTTATTTTAGCCAACCGATTACTTTCGATTAGTCGGATATTCTAATCGCTTCGATTAGTTGAATATTTTAACCGTTTTCAATTAGACGGTTATTTTAGCCGACCGATTACTTTCAACTAATTGGATATTCTAATCATTTCAATTAGTTGATTATTTCAACCGTTTCGGTTAGACGGTATATTCATCAATGTAACAGAGTTATCCATAATTTTTAATATTTATCATAAATAATGTTTAATAATATCGTGCATTATATGAACAATGTATGAAAAAATAAGCAACATAATTTTTTTATTTGTTTTACATTTATTTAATCTTTGCTAATATTCTCTAAATTTAAATGTTATTTGAAAAAATTTGTATAAGAAGAATATAATTACAACTCATAACTATTTTTTTTTTAATAATATAATCAAAATAACAAAATGCAATTGTGTCCTTAAAGTTTGTCATCTTTTCATTTTTTTGTTGTTTTAGTCGACTATTTTATCCGTTTTCGATTAGTCGGTTATTTCAGCCAACCGATTATTTTTGATTAATCAATTAGTTTCGATTAATCGATTAGTTTCGATTAATTTCGGTTATTTTAGCCGACCGATTATTTTCGATTAATCAATTACTTTCGATTAATCGATTAGTTTAGATTAATTTCGATTAGTCGGTTATTTTCAATTAATTGACGGATAAGTCGATTAATCGAATATTTTGATTAATTGATTAGCGCCAAAGTCAAAATTGCCAGCCTTACTAAAGAACATGCAATTCTCATTTTGTAAAATAATAAATAAATGAGATATTAATAAATATCGAAAATGAAAAATATTGAATTTACTTAAAATTATTTTTAATTCCCGATAATCATAAAAATATTGTTCACTTTATAAATTTTATTTTCAAAGAAAGTTTGTGAAGTCATATGGAAATACCTAATTTTTAGTGCACTATCGTAATAACCATACAAAACTGCAATAGTTTTATAAAATAGAAAACACATTACTTTTTTAAGGCTAGTCTCGTCTACATGGTAAACATTACGAAACTAATCACAGAAGAAGTGTAAAATAAAAGTGGTATAAAATATGTACATGTTTTCTATTTATTGGGTTTCCCTAAGGAAAAAACAGTGTGTTGGTTTTCCTTTTCGGAAAGGGGGTTATTTTCTAAAAGTAACTTGTGTTTGTTGACCAGTAGTAAAGTCAATGAGATCGTTTTTTTAAAGCATATATATTTACAGAAACTTAAAATTAAAAAGTGTATGTAGGTAAGGTGAAATATTCGTACAGGTGCGATATCTAAAAATGTCATTTGACTTTAAGGGAACTAAATAAACTCAATTAATAATAATTAAAAGTCATAACCAACTTACAGAAGATTACGGATAAGATTTATTGAGATTAATAAATCTCTTCAAAACTGAACATTATTTTATAAATTGAAAATGGACTGTGAAATATATGCCTCTAATATATAAGTTGAAAGTTGTGCATATTTAACTCTGAAAAATTGATTTCCACCTTGAGAATGAAAACACTTAAAATTACATTTTTTTTACAAAATAGCTATGATTTTAATTCCTCATAATAATTTGATTGATTTCAAGGGATAGAATTTTCTAATTAATAGTGTGAATAGTATTAATTTGTAAAATCATAACAGTTTAAATGGAGAATGCACAAGATGATATCGACGTTTCTACAAAAGGATTATATTTTTATAATATCAGTCTCAAGGTTTCCATAAATATGCTATTTTAAAGTAAACAATATTTATGAATTTGTTGATTGTTAAGGCTTTCACTTGGTTATACTCTTAGTTTGATAATGATGCTCTATGCTTCGATACTATAGTCACTAAAATAAAATAACAAGTTATACAAACAAAGTGAAAAAGTGTTTTATTTAATAAACTATATTTATGCCTATACAGCACCAACTATTGAAAATAGAAATGTTTTGAGTAAAATCAAGTTATTTTTTCCATTGCAAATTATGAAGTTGATCTTCCGTAGGCTCCCATGGGGTCTCATAATAACATTTTTACATTTTTATCACATCAATTTGTGCTAGGAAAATATTGGAATTTTATTTGAAATGTTTCCTCACAAAATCAATAATCTGAGTATCTCAAGATAAATTATTCACTCTTTTAATCATCCTGTTTGCTTTTTTTATATTGTATATAAAAAATAATTTATATGTATTTCAGACTACAATAAAACTTATATAGATAATGTCACTAATTTAAAAAAACATTACAAGTTTTTTTTACTTTGTAAGAGTTTTTTTTATTAATTAAAAAAAATAATTATGTTTCATATATTATAAGTATATATCAACGCCATTTAAACTCATAGATTCTATTTCGTTTGAATTTCCTT
The DNA here is from genome assembly GCA_963082785.1 of Philonthus spinipes. Lineage (NCBI taxonomy): Eukaryota > Metazoa > Arthropoda > Insecta > Coleoptera > Staphylinidae > Philonthus > Philonthus spinipes. The sequence continues at coordinate 21,894,006 of OY720301.1, forward strand.
CTAATTTTCATATATTATTTTTTTAATCTATCTTTTTTCTTTCAACTGTTAAGTATAATGGGTATAGATGTAAGCAGGGAGGGGGAGGTTTAAAACTGCAAAAACTGTCACATTTTTATGATCTACTACAGCTTATAATTCTGTGGCAGTTCTTTATATATAAGTTATATTATAATTTTAAATCTCGTGTCGAAACCCAACCCTTCCCCATTTGCAGACTGTAGTGACACCTATGGTAAGAAGTAAGTTTATATCTCATATAAACATTTCCAAATTAAACATTTTCATTGTATCTGTCTTGATGTCCTTGTTGCCCACCTATTTGAATACTAATAGTATTCAACAAGGTTGTTGATATTAAAAGCTGAGTGTTCTTTCTATATTTGAGATGTAAGAAGGTGAATAATATATTTTTGTTTTCTTAAAAAGGGAACATTTCATTTTGTATGATTGTTTTAAATTGAAATAGTGCAAATAAGTGCCCTCAAATTCATTACCATTATCTAATTAATATCTGTGGTAAACATTGACAATTTAAATAGTGAATCGTGTTTTAATTAAATTATAATTGTTTGAATTTGAAATAGTGCAAATACGTGCCCCCTAATCCATTATCACAATTTATATAAATTTCTGTGGTAAATATTAACAATTTAAATAATCGAAAGTGTTTTTAATCTTAAAGGGTGTTTTCATTATTGAATAATGAAGCCTTAATTAAAAAAAATTGGCAATTTTTTTTAAATTATCAATACTAAAACCACAGAGGTGAAAATATATAATATTATTAACTCAATGCTAATTTTTCTATTTTATATGATGATACAGAGAAGATACTCAAAACTGTATTCAATGTATATGGAGCTGAAACAATTTTACATTTTATATGGGAAAAATTACATGCTTGATTTGTTGCTTCGTATTTATCATATTGCAATGCAATTTCTTTTATATTATAGCAATGGAATCACATTAAGCGTGCATTTATAAATAAAAAAAATATGGAATCTAAAAAAGGGATACAATTAAAAAAATATATATTTTTCATTAAAAATTGTATTACATAAAAATCTATTGAAAATAATGAATTAACAAGAGATCAATGTATATCTCTCCATAAATATATTTTTATATATTATTTAATACCAGCTTTGGAATTGATTTCACAACATATCAAATTTTACAGACCCTTTTTTTTTTTTAATGACATACTTATCATTAAGAAGTAACACATAAATAAAAGTTTTTGAATTAACGATAATCTACACAATATAGGTTGTATGTGCATTCCATAAATTAAAAAAAAAAAATAAATGTTTGCTACACTAATTAAAAACACTAAATATTATATCATCGGTCCTATAGCAAAACCACTAATGTTTTTTTTATAAGTTTACAGGATAGAATATATAATTAATAAATGATTAAACAATGATTAATTTATGTTATTTTTATGAAAATTAGAATGCGCTATTTTAAGGGTTTGTTTATAAAACTCTCAAACAGCGCATTTTAGTATTGTACTCTTTCGTAAGTCAGCCAAAACTGCCAAATTTTCGCATTAGTAGTTTTCACATAGGACTGATGAGATATATCTAATTAGGTAATTTTTTTAAGTATAAATCATTTTATATTGTAGTTCGAGCAGCATCCGAGAATCACCTCAGCTGTCTATCAACCTACCACAGTTAGATAGTATTACAGATAAGGTCAGTTCGAAACTTATTTCCATCCATGACTAGGACCGTCGTGAATGAAAATAAGGTTCGAACTGACCTTATCCAGCAGATATAGCGCTGATATCTTGTAACCAGTTCAAGGAGGTCCTGTCAGATGAGAGTGATTTAGAGACTTTATCAAAATCTCTACCTGAAACTTTGCATTCCTTTAAGGCGAATATGGATGATGCCATCGACGAGAAGATGCGTCTGGAGCAGCAGCTAAATGACCTGAAACTGGAACTGAATCAACTGCAGCAGGAACGCACCACCCTACAACTGGAACTCCATCAGAAGGAAGAGGTCATTCTGAAAATACAGGGTGAGACTCAGAAAATCGGGAACCAGTACAAGCATGAGATCAAGGAACTGCACAATAAACTTAACGCAATAAATGAGCGGAATAATAATGAGGAAATGAAATTACTTAAAGAGGAAATTAGCAAACTTAAGGATCGTGATACATCGCTGACTGAACAGAATAGTAAACTACTTGAACAAATTTCTTCTTTAGAGTAAGTGAAAACTATTAAATCTGTTTTTTTTTTTATTGGGAATGGGAATAAGTTTTATTTGTTTTTCATGGAAACAAAAAACATAGTTTGAGTATGAAATTTTTAAATATTACATCGACCAAAATAAAATATAGTCTGAAGGGACAACGACATGTGGGGGCAAGATCTCCCATTTCACCCCTTCTACGTATGTACTGATGGATTGATCAACATATGTAAAATTAGAATCATATTAGCCATTTTGATCATTTTTCTTCAATAGCTTGTTTCAAATACATTAGCTAATATGAGTTATATTGGGAATTGGTAGTTTCAGAAGGTTTTAGCAGTTAATAGTAGACTATAACTGCCAGATATACAGGGTACTGCATCACAGCTCCCGTCTTCGATAGCTCAGTTATTAATTAATTTAGGACTTTAAAATTTTGGAAACTTTACTTGGGTCCTTCAGGAAATTATTTTTGATTATACAGGATGTCCCAAAAACAAAGTTACGGCATTATGATATATTTCTTTAAATTGCTTAAAGGCACCAACTTTTATGATTGCCAACATACCTTTAAAATTTTATTGAAATCGGTTCAGTAATACCAACTAAAAAAATTAAAAAGTAGAAAAAATTGATTTTGCGCCATTGGTTTAAAAAACTAATAAAAAAATAAATAGGATCTTATAAATAAAGTACCCTGTACTTGTTAAATAAGGTCCAACAATCCTAACAGTAAAATTTTATTGATATGAACTATACAGGGTGTCCAAAATTTAGTGTCAAACTTTTCAAACTTCAATGTATTTTATTTTTCTTATTTTAAATTGGAACCCCTGTATATTTTAACTTCATTTTGTGCAGAATTAAAAACAAACATTTTTCTTCCTATCAACCCTACTTCAAATCCTAATAGATTAAAAGTTATTTGCAAAAAACTGGTTTTTACGATAATATTTTAATAGTCATTTTGATGAATAAAAATCGTACTTCAACTGCCAAAGTGACATAAGTTAGCTTTAGTAATATTAAAATTATAAATAATTGTTTGCTTAAGCTTTTCATAAACAATATTTTATTCACAACGAATTCAATCGAGATGTTTAGGATCATCTCGATTGAATTTCATTTGTTTTCATTCACCCATTTGAAAGTTATTATTTTTTTTCAAAACGTCAATTTTTCCAAAAATATTTAAATATTTCAAAAATTATTAGGTTTAGACATATGAATATATTATAAAAGTTAACTTTATTTTTGATGCAGAATCTGAAAAAAAATATAAAATATGGGGTATTCCATTAGAAAAAATATAACTATAATACGCCATGCTTTTATGGGACACCCTGTATATTTGAAACTAAATTTAAAATGTGGTCGCCTGCGAAAGCCGATTTTGAAAAAAATAAACCATTTAGCCGTAAAGCTACTCGGCGCGCATGCTGATACACCCTATATATAATTGTAATTTATCAATTTAAAATGTATCACAATAATAATGTGATAAATGGTTATTTAATCATTTAAGCCATTTTCTTAAATCTGTATCTATTTATAGAAGCACAGTCCTACATTTTGAAACAACACTTGACCGGGTAATCAAAGAATCGGAGAAAGTTCGGGGTGACCATGATAACACCAAAAAACATCTGGCAACTTTGGAAATGTCTTTCTCTGATGTTCATGCGTGAGTAAAAACAAGTAAAATCATAATCTTATAATCAATTAAAATATTCTTTTTAGAAAATATGAACGTACAAAGGAAATTGTAGTTGCCTATAAAAACAATGAGGAAGTTTTAACTGATAAATTAGAAAAGTCAGAGGAGATTGCCCGAAGATACGAGGAGAGGTATGATACCTTGAAAGCACATGCAAAAGCGCAAATAGATAAGTAAGTATTCAATTAATAAATGTGTCATCTTGGTTAATTTTGTTGTTGAATTCATATAACTATGCATATTCATATACATAAGATGTGTGACTCAGGCTAACTTCATGTACGGCTCTGCATCTAAGGTAGTATACAATACCATAGATGTAATATGTAAATAGATAAAGCAGCTCTTCTTTGCATTCTTTGTTTGCATCGTTTGAAATTGGAATGCACATTCGGTTTCACTGGAAATTACATCAATTTTCAAAACTTTATATTCAAATTTCAATAAAATCATTTAATAAATTTATAACATTTATTAAATGATTTTTCATACGTTAAATTTATAACGTAAATTATCAGATTTTTTCAGGCCTTTTGGAAATAATTATAATTTAAGGATTTTTTTTAAATAAGTGCCATGTGTGTCTATATCATTAAATAATGTAATATTAAGTACATCTATTCTTAAGTTTCAATAAATCTGGTTAATTTTAACATAAAATATGTTTACTGTTTACATATTTTCCCTTACTTTATGATAACCCTATATAATAAAATGTTTATTTATTTGAATCAAGATAATTTAATAGTAATAATGGTATAGATTTTATGTATGAACTTGAAATTATTAGAATTTTTGGATTTTTTAATTATTGGAGATATTAATTAGAATCAAATATAATTAGAAAACTATTACACATATTAAATTATATTGATGCATATTACACATTACAAACCTATATTAGCTAAATTTAATTCAATGTTTTATAGAACAATTTTTCACAGAAGAAAAATCAGAAATATACCAATACCACAAAAAAATAAAAATTTTAATCAAAGAAATTGCAAAATTATTTAATAGATTTAAAAATTAATATTTAGTTGAAAATCATACAAATCTTACACCAATTTTTAACAAATTCAAGTAAAAATTATGCAATAATTTTATATCATCATAGACTAAATTGCATATTAAATTATATTTATTTTTTTTATTTATTAATTTTTATTTTTCATTTTCAAACACAACATGAAAAATGTTATTAGGTAACATATTTATGAAAAATTATCCTTTAAAAATTTCTGGGTAACAACCATAACTCCCAAACTGTGCATCTTTAACATAACAAAAACAGCATTGTTTCAGGCTTTCCACACTAAAAACATCATGAAAGAGTGAAAATTTAGCCTCAACATGTTCATAAAAATTATATATTTTGGTGTGAAAAACATTTTGTCTTAAGATTGCATTAAAAAATTCTGATTAATCATGAAGGGGAAACAAACAATTCAAATTGAACTGTCAAAACCCAAATAGGATTTTGTTAGTTTTGATGGAATTCAGAGCCTACTAAACATACAGGCCGGAATATTGGAGACCACTCAGAATTCATAATAATTTCTTTAACTAATTTGGAATTTTATTTTCATCTAAATAAAATAATTTTAATTGATGACCCTAAGTCATTAATAGAAAATTGAACTACATGTGAAAATAATTGTTTCAATCTAATCCGCTTGCATTAGAGCAGTGCGCATGACAAGCAGGCACTCCAAGGTTAAGTTAGGTACAATTCCGGCTTATATATTTAGTAGGTTCTGGTGGTTTTCAAAAACAGAAATCAGAATTTAGTTTATATTCAATGACCTCGAAAATAATACACTGTTATATTATTTTTTTTAATATTACCATCATGTGCAAGTGACAAATCTTGCCCTAAGCTCAACATATGCAAACAAATTCAAGATAGTAATAAGTGTAATTTAATTTGTCCTTATTTAAACAATTAATAATTAGAAGTAATTATAACTTATGACGCTAATATTTATTGTATTTTTTTTTAGAGCAAATAAAGAATTATCAGCTGTAAAAGAGAAGCATCAACTGGAGCTGAATAAGATGACGGCATTACTTAGGCGTTTAGAGATTAAAAATGGCTCTATCCAGCAGGCACTCGACCAGAAAACGAAAGAGTGTGTCGAGTTAGCAGCATTATTAGATGAAATGGCAGGCTCAGTCCCTCAATGAAATTAGTCAACTATGGTGCAATTTTATATATTTTTAAGAAAATGTACGAGTCTACTATGGATTTAAATATTATTTATTTTAAAATTAATTATTATCCTTAATGGTGTACTTATAATACATCGTCTATATAGTTCTGTGTTTTATTGTTTTTATTCATTATGTGTAGTTTGTGTTGCTTACCCCCTTTGATTAATCCACTAGATGATATATTTTAATATATTAAATAAAAATGATTTGAAAATAATTAATAAATTATTTTCACATTTAGCTCTGTGACTTTTGACTTACGTTACGTAAGTACGTTAAACAGATGCACATTAAAACAACTACTTCCCGGGCAAATACTCACGCCGGACATTGAATTACATAATGTACACCTGCTGTTGCACATCAATAAAATATTGCATAATGCAACAAATTTTGATCCGAGAAAAATTTCTTTAATGCGAAAACAACAAAAGGAATGTTACTTAATTTAAGGCCATCTGCAGACACGTGTTTCGGGATCTATCCCTCGTCAGTACAGCTATGCCTTACATAATTTAAAGATGTTAAAATAAATTAATTCAAATACAATCAGCAAAATTAAATCAATTATATTAAATCAAATTAAACTAAATCAATTTAAATTAAACCAAATTAATTCAATTTAAATCAAAACCGAATAAAATTAAACGAAAATAATTGAATCAAATTTATTAAAAAGAGCGACCCTCACCTGCCGTGCGCTGTGATAGTAATGACGGGCAGAGAGGACGTGCGTTCTGTGTCAAAAGTCACAGAGCTAAATGTGAAAATAATTTATTAATTATTTTCAAATCATTTTTATTTAATATATTTAAATAACTGTGACCAAGTGAATGAATAATACTCTTTTCTATTTATAGACATATTTTAATTATAAAGCAAGATTATGTGTATACAAACAATAATGAAATATGTCGAATATTAATTCAAGAATTCAAATATATAGTAAAATTATTCAATTATTCTATTGAATATTGAGTCGATGGTTTAAAAAATATTTTTTTATCTGGCACTTTGCAAAACATACTGCTCTAATTGACGTAAGGTTATTAGTGCAGTATGTTTCGCAAAGTGTCATATGAAAGATTTTATATTTCATAATGGTTTAACAAACCGAAAATAGTCTTTTCTGACAGTGTATAAAAAATTGCGAAGCAGTACCAAGTGTTCTCTTAATTAACATAAGGTTTTTTTTTACACACAGTCCTAATGGGCTAGTTTCGATAGAATAAAGTATAAAAAATTGTGAAACAACACCAAGTGCTTGCTTTATAACCAACCTTACGTCAATTTGTTGATTCGATTATATAGTTGAATGCCGATTTGATTATTTCATTGAAGAGAAATGTTTGATTATTTAGATAAGTGCAGATTCAAACATATTTATTTACAGACATCGCCTACTTAAATATTAAAAGTAGTTGTTTCAATAGATATTTGTATTTTCATTGTACTTACTTTGAAAGTCGTTAATTGCAGAGTAAATATAATGAGAATAATTAATTATTTTCTTTTAATTCAAAATGTTTCATACATTTCAACCATCTTTATATTAAAAATAGATTATTGTTAGTGGTTCAATTACTCTTATAGTCAATAATTCCATTATTTTCTGAACGAACTTGTAGGACAGCAAAGTAATGTTTAACAGATTATGATATATTTTCATTAAAAACGTTGTCTTGGTGAGTGTTTTTTAATATTCACTTTGTATTTTGGCACGATTTTATACACTTTTTGTACAAGTTTAATTGCTTTTATGGGGTATTCAGTTTGAAAGCCGAATATAGTAGTTAGTTACACATCTTTATTGACAAGTTTTTTGAGTTTACAATAATACTAATAACAATATAAAATATTTTAAAAATGTAAAGGTTTCTTGTCAATCGGCTAGGTCTTTCTGCCTGTTTCCGAATATAGTATTTTATATTAAATTTCAAATATTTGTGTGTTGCTGCCTATTAGTCAACATTTTACTCAAATGAAATTTATCAATAGATATATAATTATACCGAGTATTAATCACTAATAAAATTTATTTTATTTAAAAATATTTAAATTGTACAATATTTAAATTTCCCGCGCTTTGAGCAGTAGCTGTCACTATTTTCTGTAATTTTATTGGCCCACATTTCTGAAAACCACTGCCAAAGCGCGGGAAGTTTAAAAATATTAAATGTTTTTAAGGAGAGTTTCTGGTAAATATTAATAATTATAAGATAATCTTTTATTTGAGGAAAAAACACATTCCTAAGCAGCAATATGTAAAAATGTCAAAATCAATATTTATCCCTATTTCCCTTTGAAACCAGATTCCCGACATAATAAACTATTTTTTTTATTTCACTGTCAATCTGTTGACTCGTGAATATATTAATTTATTTTAGTTGGTCATATCATTTTCTATCATAAAGCTCCCAGACAGTACTGCTGTACTTTGGAAGTGAAGAATAGCTCTGTCTTGTTGACAGGCAGCACGTATATATAACATGACACTTTACACTTCCGAGATGGCAAAATTTGCCAACTTCTTCGCCTTCCCATTCAATGTTGCAGAGCAAGAAACATCACCTCAACTGAACAAACCGACTAAACGGCTAAGGACGCCTTTTGCCAATGACTTCGGAACCTTTTCGAAATTGCTCTCAAAGGTGACATTAAAGTTATCATAGATAACGCCAAAACTGGGTTGAACAATCTAGGCTTAGAATACCGAATCAGTAATCATGGACTAGAAAGACGATATTCGTGGATTTTTATAACTCTACAAATCGTCATTTACGGATGGCAAAACGGAAAACCAGATTGGTTTTCATTACATTGAAGAACGGAACGAAGCGAGGTGCTAATATTTGCAGCCATCTTGTTATAGCAAAATATGCGCTTACGATCGAGCGCCCTTAAAATGTACGAATCTTGCCAAAATTTCATGTGAAAAAGCTTAAGGACAAAGCCACGAATCAACCATATTCCATCGCCTTATACGAGAATGACAATGCACCACCACCTTGTGAGAATCCTACAATAGATAGAACGCTGCTAAGAATTAAATTATATGCATTTGCAGTGGATTTTGGCACAGGTCTCTTAAACCATTTATTAGGGACTCTACACGACCTTTAACCTCAGCACGCAAAATAGCTAAGGAACAGATTAACTTCCCTAATAGAATATGTACATCCCACGGACGTACTATGTGGCACAAACCTGGACAGCCCATGTGCATGCTACAATAGATGGAACGCCGCTAAGAATTCAATTATATCAATTTGCGGATCGATTGGAGCGCAGTATTATCAGCGACTACATGGCCTTTAATCTCAGCACACAAAAGAACTAAGAAATAGATTAACTTTCCCCATCCTATAGACGTCCTATGTAGCACAACTCTGAACGTTCCATGTACTCACATGGACGGACGAACTATGGATGAAAACGTACGTACACAGATGTGCATTTATGAGGTACAAATGAAATTGTTATCAATGTAATTATCCATTAATTTCATAATAATGAAAAATCATAATAGGATATGTTTGAGTGAAGCGTGGTTTGCCACAGATGTACGTCTGACTTCCAAGCCCTTTCTACGAAGGCCACGCAAGGGAAGTACATCTGCCTCGGGAAGGCCCGCAATGCCGACTTGGGTATCTACCCCGTTCAGGCATCCATGCTCGAAAACATGGTAGCCCCGTAGGCGTGGCTTGCCAGGTTTTTGTACGGGCCCTCGATGAACAATGCTGCTTTTTGAGAGGGCTTCTCATATAGTGACCAGATAAATACCATCCGAATTATTATTGAGCAATCCGCAGAGTGAGATTCGTATTACAGCTAATGTTCATAGATTGTGAGAAGGCGCTTGGCAGCATTGATCGGAATTCATCCGGAGAGCCTTACGTAGAAGAGGCATACCTTATAAATCATGAGTCCTACCGGCGAGCCGAATACCCCGTCATGCACAATGGTAAGCCATCAAATCCTTTTCAGGTGCATAGCGGAATGAGGTAAGACTGCATTTTATCCATAGATTAAAGGTATTATATAGAAGTTATTCAAATACCTTCAACGCTTGGACTATGCGAACGATATTTGTCTTCTAACAAGCAAGTCAGATCACGTAGATCAGTCGTTTATGTGTTCTTCTTTACGAAAACCGTAATGTAGGGTTCAAAAGCAATACAGCCAAAGCTTGAATCCAAGAAGACAACGCGAAATTTATATTACGGGACAGACAACCCATAGCGCAGAAAGGTTGCATAAATAGTGCACTGCAATATTGCAACAAGATGGATACAAGATTAAAATGTCCGTCTTTGACAATATTGCATTGTGTGATTGCTGCAAAATTGCATTGTGTGATTACTGCAAAATTGCATTATACGATTCTGTTCTGATAAATGTGACCCACTATTGGTAACTTCGCTAGTAAGATAGCATACACCTTGTATCAGACAGTCATCTCTTGGTCAACACATCCACGTGAAGTTCGTATTGAGCTGAACTGAACTTCGATTTTCAGCGCGTCCTTTAAAAAGGCCGCTAATCATATGCTTGAGGCGACTACTACCAGGAAAACGGAGCGTTGCTTATAAAGGCTGCTGGGACCATCCCTCCAAATATACGGGCCACGCGCTCTCTGTAATACAACACTAATGTAATATTGCACCGCAGTGGTGTAGCAACATTGCAATGTATCATAACATCAACACGCGTAATCCTTACAAAGTAATCTGCAAATTTGAATGGAAAGGCGAAGAAGTTGGCAAATTTTGCCATCTCGGAAGTGTAGTTCTGCTGTAACTACACTTCCGAAATAGCATGGTGAAGCAGAAGATCTTATGTTTCACATCAACAAGACGAAGTGCTTTCTTTTCTCTGAGTCCCGTATGGAATAATAACATAATTTCCAGAAGAACTTCTGAAATTTACAACTGACGTGAAATGTGTGCTTCTATATGACTGTTCAACTTGGAAGGTAATCAACAAGATAATCAAATTGCAAATTTTCGTGAATCTGTGTCTACGGTGCATCCTACGCATATGATGCCGAAGGTCATTTCTAACAACGACCTTAGTAGAACCGATCAGAATAGGTGGTAATGGATAGGCCTCAATGAAGGCAAGAAAAACAGGCCTTCGAGTGCGTGTTTAGGACGCCCTAGGAACACATGGAAAAGATCCATCGAGAAAGAAGTCGATTCGATAGACATCTCGAGGACACAACTTAAGGTTGTCTCAGAGAGAGATATCAATGTTCTATTGTTACAATCACTAGAGTTAGATTAAAGGATAATTTCTCCCGCCAATAACCTTATTGCTTACATAAGTTAGACTTTAAATTGGGTGTCCCTATTAAAATATAAATGAATGCTGGCGTTAAATAAAAAAAAAGTTCAACGAGGGTGGTAAATAAAAATGACAAATTGTGTACAAATCTTGTTAATTATGACAATAAACAATTAATTCTGAATTGTGGAGGTTTCTATTTTATTCTACATGTCAATTTGACAATAAAAACATACTTAATTTGAAAGTGTTTTTTTTTTAATTCACGTCTTAAAATGAGAAACTTTTTCCCCATAACAATGTCATATATCATATATTTCAGATATGTAATATATATCTGAAATATTTCACATATGAATTTGATGCAACTGTGTTGTGAGGGCTTGAATATATTACCACAGACAAACTATACAGGGTGGGCGACGAATAACGGCCATTAAAAATTTTCACGGTTCCTGACAGCGGAAAATAAATTCATAATTTCTTGAGTGGTATTCTGATTCATTTTAACATTACTCAAACGAAAGATTAAAAAATATTGACACAGTGGAAATATTTTTTTCCACATTCGGTTCAGTGAATATTGACCGTAGCCTACAATGGAACACCTATGAATAGTGCAGGAATTACTCAATTGTGCAAACATTTTTGGAGAAAAGAAATTTCGAAATAACTCGAACACTACTTGCTCCAGATATTGGGATGCATAATACTTTTATGTTGCAAGTTGTCTTGCCAATGACCCTATGAGATAAAATATTGGTTAAAAAAATGAGTTATGATGTTTTTAAGGGGACACTGAAATTTGAAATACCTACTGTGAAAATTGATAGATGTTAATTTTTATTCTAGAAGGATCTATTGCTAACAATTCAAGATGTCGCTGATCTGTCTAACTTGTTCCTACTAGAAGTTATAGGCATTTTTCGAAACGTAAATTTGAGGTTAAAATTGTACAAATAACTTTTTATCTCAAAAACTGTAAGAGTTATGTAGACATAAATTGATATCAGTGGTTAGGCAATTGAACGGGGAATCCGAAAAAAACAGGGTGTTCCATTTAAAATAACAAAGTTGATAGCCACTTCCGGTACAACCACAAGTGAAAGAAAGTCAAAATATTATATATGAGGTGGCCGTATTCAACCATGCAATGTAGAATTTTTACTACTTTTTCCACGGTCAGGAACCCCGAAAACTTTTAATGGCCATTATTCGAGGCCCACCCTGTATATATTTGTCTGTGTATTACCTTCTTTTAATAAAAATAAAACTAAAAAATAATGAATCATTTTTAAAAAACAATCTAATATAGATTAAATTTATAAATATAAAAACTGTTATATTGCATAAATTACAATGTAATTGTTTCAAGAAAGAAAAAGAAAACAAAATAATACAATATATAAAAACTACATACATACTATGTCCCAATATCGTCTCATTCAGAATCCCCTAGCAGTTTTACATATACTTTTGTAGTTATAATTAATCTATAGGTAAAATGAACTTTAAACCCTTAATAAATTAAACTTAATGTGACTAAACCTAACTTCTTCCACACAGATTACACAGCTTTTTATTTTTACTGAACTAAAGAATTAAAGATTAAAACATGAAAAACTGTTTATAGTACAATAATAGTTAACGTATTTTACGTTATTCCTAAATTGATTACAAAATATAATTTGCAAATTATAGTACTAAATTATAATTTGCTAATTAATTTAGTAATAGCGGGAAATGCATCGACTTTTAATGTACTATATTAAACAGTTTTCTACTTGTTCATGTTTTAATGGTCAATTCGGTATTATTTTATTTAATTTTAATTAAACTATTTGCAATATAAAACTTCAAATTATGCATTTTATTTACATATGGGAATTTATTTCAATTTCAGTTTCCAATTAAGCAATTTTAAATCCGTTCAAATCAATAACACCAACCTAACGAATAATTCGGAAATAACAGTCAAATTTTAATTTTATTGTCTTTTTAAGTTACTATTAAAAATATTATTAAAAACATTATCTAAAATATTATATAAACACAACATAAATACTAATTATTAATAATTTATAGTATAATCACTATAATAGTAGAAAACATCTTATAGGTTATCCGATTTTGAATTTTACGGTTGGCAGCTCGTGTAACGACATTCATTTCAAGTTCAACTTTTTGTGAGCATTGTCGGTTAGAAGTTCGAATAGTCGAGTGTAATTTAAAAATAGATTTTGGCGAGTAAGTATTTGTAGTGCGTTCTATATTATTGAATTGAGTTTATCTGTCTATCGGAATTTTGAATCCTTCGAGGAATCAAGCCGTTATTCGGCCGGCCGACCGGCATGTGTGCAGATGAAAAAAAAAAAAAGAATCTCAGTGTGTGACTTCAATACAACAGAATTCAGAAGAAATTTGGTGTTTTTGTTTAAAAAAACTTGTTGTCTTCTGTGATTTTCAATTGCAAATACAGTGTTTGTTAATAATTTCATTGCCACAATAGTCTAAATAAAAAAAGTATATTAGGTTAACAAAATCAGTCGTTAATTGAAATATATTTTTACAGATTTCGTTGATGATGGAGAACTCCAATGTGGATGATGAGTGTCCAATGGTAAGATATATTTGTGGTTATTTTGTGTTTAGTGGATTCAACATCAAGCTTCATTCGTTATTTCTCAATTACAGATGTTTTTAAATTAAAAATATCAAAATCAATTTATAGTTTTGTTGGTTAAACAACACCAACGTTGCTTATTAAACTTGAATTCTTCTTGAGGTGGAATATGTAGTGTGTATAATTATAAAATTGTTATTCCTTTCTTTATTGTTTTATTGATTAGCTACATATATTTCGCATACAAGAATATAAATAATATACGTCATTGAAAATGCGTGCGTACTATTTGAAATATCAATAAAACAGTAGAGAAATAAATGACATTTACTTAAATTGCTTTTGCAATATTGTGAATTAAATACATATTTCATTCATATAACAAAATCAATGTTATAAAATTAAATGACTAATCGGGGCTATTCTTTAAGGGAAATGTTAAGTTTAGTGTGTATGTAATTTCACTTTTGTAATAGACACACATATACATAGAACGTGAAGTTAATTAATAACGTATATGTTAAACTTCACATTTTATATACGGAATAGCCCCGATTATTGAATAGAAAATTGGTCACAGTTATTTAAATAAATTAAATAAAAAGAACTTGAAAATAATAAATTATTTCCTCTTTATCTGCTGTGATGTTTGGACTTAAGTTGCGTAAGTACTTTAAAACAAATGTATATTAAAACAACTGTATTTGTTTTAAAGTATTTACGTAAAGTACGTCAAAACATCACAGTAGCTAAAGAGGAAACAATTTATTAATTATTTTCAAATTATTTTTATTTAATTATTATTCCTTTCTCCACTATTTATTAATGTAAATTTTGAAATAAGAAATATGTCTGTTCTATTGACATTTATTTAATCGGTAATGGAGATAAATAAATCATTGGTTTAAAAATATCTTGGAGTACCTATTAAAAGACTGCAGACTTAAGATTCATTTTGTACATCTGCTGTATATTATGATGACAGATAAAATACAATGAATATACAGAGTTTAAGTTAAGATAAAGATATTTTAAACCATTCATTTATTTTTGTCTTTTATCAATTTGTACGCATAATTATTTTGTATATGTGATGTTTGGCTCGAGAGCGGGTTGATTAAAATCAGGGCTGTTTTTATACATAGAACACATGGCTCCCACACATTAAGTAATATATGTGCATGTCTAAACAACAAAGAGACATATGCGTCTCATAATGATATGGGATCTAAAAAAAAAAACACTGTTATTTAATACAAGTTATGTGTGAAGAATGTTTTAATCTATCATCTGTGAGTCTAATCATAATCTTAAAAGAATATGAAATTCAGAAGTAGTATCTTAGTTTAATTAAACTCAAATCATAATTTTACAAAGCAGCAAATAAAATCTAAATCATTAAGAAAAAAAAAATATTACCACATATGGTTCAACTTGGTGCTAAACAAATAAACAGTCCTTTAATTCAGTGTCTTCTCTTTTTATTTCCCTCTCACAACTCAATATCATCTTTTCGTTGGTGTAAATTTCACGGTTTGCGAGATACTAGTAATACGGATACTAGTAATATTAAAATAATGATATATTTAACAACTAGCTTAAAGTATAAAAATACAGAATAAAAACTTAGAATAAAAAGTGAGATTTAACGCAGATACGACTGAAGAATGTGATGTTGCTCGTTTCAAAGTTGGGAACAGACTCTGGTGTTAGAAAATAAAATACATATATATATGTATACATATATAATCTAAAATCCCCATCTACCATAATGGTGGTGTAGGGGTAAATAAAATACAAATTTTACAAAAATGGGAAAATAGTGGAATTATAAAGCGAGAAGAAAATGTGAAAAATATATGAGTTGAACAAGAAAAAAGAAACATATGGGGAACGTTTTTTGAGGTGGTTCAGAGTTGAGAATGGTTCCGAGAAGGGCATTTATAACTTATTCCTTCGCCCGAGGATTATCTCGAATTGAGCCTAATTACACACATTTGGTTCGGAGTCCTTTGTAATACAAGAAAAATTTAACAATAGTTTATTGGCCTTTAGTTGTATCCAAAATTAAAGAAATACACAAAATGGCGATAAAAAATTCAATAAAATCTACCCATGGACGTTTCGTTTTTATTTTTACAACATCTGGTGCATAAAGTCGGCACTATCCGCATTCATTTATCACATTTTCACTTATTCAAGTGAAGAGATA
The DNA here is from genome assembly GCA_963082785.1 of Philonthus spinipes. NCBI lineage: Eukaryota > Metazoa > Arthropoda > Insecta > Coleoptera > Staphylinidae > Philonthus > Philonthus spinipes. Next base: position 21,910,280 of record OY720301.1, read on the forward strand.
TGTATTTTTACATTTATCATTTCCATTTATTTATGTGAAATGTTAGATTTGTTAAAAAAAAATAGGATTATTTTATTTGTATAATTGTTGCTATTTGAAATGATTAAAATGAAGTTTGTGATAAATACTGTTACTAATATATTTTTCTTTTTATTTTGCAGGAAATAGACGATGCCCCATGCAATTTGACAATTAAAGTAGACAACCAAAGTATCTGTGACGTTTCAATGAAAGAGATTGATATAGGTAATGACGATGTGCCTATTTGTGATCAATTATGTTTTTCACAAACTGAAAATGTACCTTTGATAAATTCTATAATTCAACCAGGGAATAATGAAATAAATGATAATCAGTTACAAAATTTCACTCAAAATAATATTAGTAAAAATACTGAAGACATACCAAGTATAAATAACATTTTACTTTTTAATGGTAATAAAAGTTTGGATAATGTACAAGACTCAATTAAAATTCATAATTTAGTATCTCCAATAAAACCAGTTGACTCACTTTTACCTTTAACACCAGTTTCTACAGTTGCCAGTGCTAATAGCACATTCAATTTAGAAAACACATCAAATACAATTTCATCAATAAATGATATGACAAATAATTCATTAATTTTAAATATAAATGAAATTGAGAATGTTGGAAGTGTTTCAAGTTATGTTGACAGCTCAGTAGACAATTTAAATCAATCCAATATTTCTGAAAATGAAAATGTAAAACTGAATATAGAAAATAAGATTACTAATTCAAATGAAAATATTGTAAACAATAATATAACATCAAACACAGTATCAGGTATTTGTAATAATAAAAGTTTGGAAATTGATAATTCAGTACAAAAAGTTACCAGTACTACAGAGGAATGTTTGGGCACTGTAACTACATCATGTACAAATCCATGTGCGCAAACACTTTCAATTAATCCTGAAGTTGCAGTATGTCATGAAAACGAAATAAATCCGATTACTAATTTAATACCTGCTGAAATTATAAATGATGTAGTTTATTGTAATGAATCTACTAGTGTAAAAGAAAAAGGGAGCAGTATTATTTTTAATTCTTCTATAGATGCATGCAATTTAAGTTATGAATTGGAATCTAACGAGTTTGAGGAAATGCCCGAATTAACAAATATAAATAATACTGAGGAATCGGTAACTTCTAATTCGTTACATTCCATTGTAAAATCTGATTTAGTTGAATCAGGTAACACTTTAAATACAGAATTAGCAAGTATTTGTTCAGCTGTTAAAATTGACAGTCCGAAAATTTTATATGCTGAGCAGTTTAAAACAAAAGATGTTTTAATTAATGAGCAGGAAATGATCAATGAAGCAATAATTTCAACAAACAATTTTGTTGAAGATATTTCCCAAAATAATCTTAATCCTGTACAATCCAATAAAAACACATGCAAAAATTTATTAGTTGATTTGCAATACTCTTTCGAATCTCAAACTGTCTTAATGAATTCAAATGATCTTTTATCAAACATTTCTCAATTTCCTATTGACTCTAATATTTCAGATACAAAAAATCCGCAAGTGGAAAATCAAGAACAAAGTTCGCTGAGCCTAAACCAAACGCACGTAGTAGCTTCAGATGCTTCAAAATCCAAAACCCCCGCTCTTGCTAATACAAATGAACAAAGTTCTAAATCCTCACCGGATACTTCAATTCTCATAAATTTGGATGAATCATGTACAACTACTTCATGTTCTAAGCCAGTTCTTAAATCAGAATTGGTAAATACTTTAAGCTCATCTGAAATAACAATCGCACCTGATTTCACGGAAAAAGAACAGGAATCCGCTCTTAGTTCTTGCACACAGGAGAGGTCGCAAAAGACTGTTTCTACTAATATCGATAAAACTCTCACCAAGACAGAGATTATAAGTATAACATCTACTTCTGACTTTGAAAAACATGCAAATCCAGACGCTGCTAAGAAAAATAAGGATGCGAAAGAATATGCACCACTAGTGTATGATGATAGGCAATTCCCAATTACTAAGAATGTTTCTAAATCGATAAGAGATGAATCACGTAAGTCTTCCGAATCAGTTGTTTTGAATTCTACTTTTCCAAGAGAAGAAATGATGGCTAGTGAATCTCAACATGTTGATTTATCAGTTGCACAGGATTCAAGTATTTTGAAAAATGAGAAAGATTCAAAATTGGAACAGGTTGAAATTTCTGATAAGTTAGAATGTAATTTAAATAATACAGCTACAATTACATCTGGTAATTTGAATACGTCTGATTCTCCGGAAAATAATACATTTAATTTAAATAATACTGCAACAATTACACCGAGTAATTTAAATACATCTGATGCTCCAGAAAATAGTACATTTAATTTAAATAATACAGGAACAATTGGATCCAATAATTTGAATGTGTCTGATACTCCAGGAAATAATACATTTGATTTAAATACTACATCAACAATTACATCCAGTAATTTGAATACATCTGACGCTCCTGAAAATAATACATTTAATGTTGCTAACAAAAGTGAGAATGAATCAAATAACACAATAACAGAAAATTTAAATCTAACGAATACTGTTGAAGAAAATGTCAATATTACAGTTGATAAGAAGGAGTGTTTAAATGTTACTGAAGTTAAAGCAAATCTTCCTGAAAGTGTTGGTACTGAAAACAAGATAAATGTGAACAGAGTTTTAAATGAATCCATAAATTTAAGTATTACAAATGTTTTTAAAGCAAATAATACAAACAGCTCAGATATGGGTGGAAGTTTATCGGAGTCGAATACTTCCAACAACAGTTTTAATTCCACAATTGTAAAGTGTGACATAAAAACTTCAGAACAAAAATCAGACGTTTGCATTTCGGGTTTACCTAGTGGTATTGTTAAAGATTCTGTAGATAACAGTGAGGTAAAAGAAGTAAATAAATTAGATTCTCAGTTAAAAGCTGATAAAAGTTTTGAGAAGAAAATTAGTTCAAATGGAAAACCAGATTCTGCAAAATTGCAACCCAGTATTGGTGATTTGGTTGATGCTGGAGGAGTTTCTCCAAAACGTGCAGACTTAGTTGAAATTCAAAAACCGGCTAGCCCTGAAAAGAGTGTTCAAAGTTTAAAAGAAAAAGAAGTTGCAACGTTTACGTATTCTCCTAAAATTACAATAAAGGCAGTACCGAGGAAATCCGATAAATTCTCAGCGCTGGACGACAGTGTGGATATGGGTGATAAATCCTTATTAAGTTCAACGAAAGCATTCGAGGACAGTTTCAATGTATGTGCTAATAATAACCAAGAAGATAGTTTTACTAAATCTCCTAAAAATATTGTGATGGAAAACCAATTAGTGATGGAAGACCGAAGTCCGTTGAAGAAAATCAATAGCAACTCGAACGATGTAAGTCATTTACCTTCTTTATTTTCTGACCGAAAGGGTGATTACCCTATATACTATAAATAGATGCCTCTAGTTCATCTTCTCCCACATCACGCGTGCACACGAGATTCTGTTTTTAAATCCATTGAAATACTCTCTTCGTTTACTCCTCAGTTTAGTAAATACCTCTGTACTAAATGTTCACAGTTGCAACCTTCAAGTTGATATTATTTTTAGATTTGGTGTTTTGCCTTAGTTTTTGGCTAGACATCATATTTTTCATAATATTTTACATTGGTGTGGTCATGGAGTTTGTTTCTAATGTTTTAAAGCGTTACGTTAATTTAAATTATGATAATGTTGAGGTAATTGAAATTTAAAATAATACAGAGGTGTTATAATATTAATTTTATTTATTTAAGAGTTAATGTTCTGTGAATTTTATTAGTGAGTGAAAATAATGTTTGATTATAAACCAGTAAGTTTATTTGTTGTTGTAGAATAAAACTAAAAAAGCTGAGGAAGCTGTTGTGTCTGATGCGTTATTGAAAGTTGAAGAAGTGAAAGGATCTAAAATTTCTTTCGAGAACAAAGAAAACTTAAATTTGTCTATATTTAGCAAATCACCCGGTGAGTTTATATTTTAATATTATTTTTATTATGATAATTATAAATATATATCAGTTATTTTAAAACATGTTAAATATATAGTTTAAATCTATTTAAAGTATCTGACCATGATAATGACCTATAACTTATAAAAATACTATGCATGCACATCCAACGCAAAATGGATCTTACATACAGCTGTGCAGGAATCCCCTTTAGTGACTCATGTCTAATACTAATTTACTTTTACTTTAAGGGCGAAATTCGCGTGCGCGGCAAAATTTACAAAAAAAAATATGTTTCGTTTTTATTACCTAACAAAAATAACATTTTTTTTGCTTCAACACCGAAAACAGTGTTTTTTTTATTTTTACAAGTTTTTTTAAAAAGAATTTACAAACTTTTTGAAATAATTCCGCGTGGGTTCAATGAGCGCGTGTCCCCACCACGCGCTGATAGCATCTGTCAAATTGGTACATAGTGATGTCATTAAACGGAACACATAACTAAACGCCCTACCTGCACATGTTTTTTAAAAATATAGCGAAAATGTGTTAAGTTTATAAATTACGTTGCGCGAAATGTGCAAATATCTTAGTAAAATATAAAAAGTGCATGTGTACTTGACCTCAATTGACAGCAGTAATGTTTGTCATAAACTACAAGATGTACAAGTGCAATTTTTCTATGAAAAATAACACCTAATTCTGTTTATTTAGCGAAACCTACTGGCAGAAGGGATACCCTCTTACAGTTATTTGACCCACTTTATGAAAGGTAAGGAAAAAAATTAATTAACATTAACCTTCCAAAATAAGTAACCCTTTACACACACAGTTTATATAGAAAAATAATGTTAATACAAAAAGAAATGTATATAAAATATTTTTTTCAAATAATACTTGTGGTGTAATTAAGTTATACTTAATAAGACTAAAATAAAAAGTGAGTAACATCAATTATTTGGGTTTTAACCTATCAATTTTATACACTAACTTCCATGTGTTTTCATTATAATTAATAAAAATACTATAACAGCTGAAAATATTTGTTGATAATTATAACTAACTGTTGTTTAACTATTGATTTAAATATAAAAACAAAAATTATATTAATAAGAAAAACTAATATTTTTACATTACCCAACGTTGGGTATTTGGTGGTGAAAATTATAATATTTAAAGTAATATTCTACATATTTTTAATCCAATACACCTCATTTGAAATATGTATGTGACATTACAACAATACACAATTGTAGATTAAATTATAACAGAACATTTAGTCAAAAATAAATCACTTCCAGTGTAAGTAATTTTCGCAATGACGAAAAAAGGAAATGATTAATTTTATTTATTGTTTTAAATTTTGTTTCCTTATTTAATGTTAATGAAAAATGAATCGATTGTCTTTTAAACATTGTCATTGATATTCCATTTATTAAATAAATGGAATATGTAATAAATGTAATGAAATAAGTGGTGTTGTTCTTAATAATATCTCAGTCTCAAGTGCAAGAAAATTAAATGATTAAACAGAAATGCATAATTATATTTTATTATTTAGTGAAAGAAAATATATTTAAACATATTTTAAAAATATTTCACCAAGAATTAAGGGAAAAATCCAATATAAACATTTATTTTTATATACAGGATATTTGTAAATTGATGCGAAAGGTTTTTAAAAAGAGATATTTAGGGAAAGACAGCCAAAAATCAGCATTAAAATCTTTCTCATTCATTTAGAAAAACCCTATGCAGGGTGTCCCGTTAATGTTGGAAAAAGGCTTAACCTCGGGTTTCTGGGACCAAAATATGATGATTCAACCGAACTTATCTATACAGGTCATTCTAAATTAAGTGTGCACCATTGCTAACTTTGTTATTAGTTGAGCTAGAGAGTCGGTTAAATTAGCAAAGTAGTAGTAAATTTTTCGGGGTATACAACGACGTCAGAAAAACAAAAGAACATAGCATTTTCAAGATATTAACAAAATAAACATTTTTTTAAATGGAGCACACTCTTATTTTTTCACCATTTGATAGAAAAAGGTTTTTTTGCTATAATAGACTTTTACGAAAAAATCACAAATAACGAAGTTATTGGCATTTTAATATTCTGTTTTCAATGAAATCAAGTTGCTATAAAAAACAAAACACTTAACCAATAATAATAAAACCGTTTATTATAAGTTAATTTACTACCTATTTAATAGATTTAAATCTATTAAATGTGTTGGTGTATTGAATAAAAAAATGTGTATTCTAGGTCAAATATATATATACTTTTTATATTGAAAAACTATTTTTTTTTGTTGTAATACATCAATAAACAAGATTTATATCTGTATTGTGAAGGCTTCTACTTCGTTATACATGTTAATTTCACAATAAAATACTTATTACCTTGTGTGTATAACACTTGTTTATTTTTATGTGACTGCAGTTTCGACAAATTTAGCTTGTCATTATCAAACATGTAATAACTTAAACTAGAGATTTTATAGGTTTTTATACAATATTACAAAACAGCGGAGAACAGTGGGGTGTACATTAAGTCTACTTGGTCGTTAATTAAGGGAGTTCCCGGATTAGCGAGGGCTTTGTGTATTTCCAATGACTCGAGTAAATTCATTTTTTACCCTTTTTGGCATGATGGATTATGGTACATACATCTTTGTCAAAAGTGTGTTTTTCATCTAAAAGATGTTTTGCAAAAGATGGCGTTCACCTTGTTTTAGCCGAAAAGAGCGCAAATGTTTTTTTAATCTTGTGTTGAAATTACGACCAGATTTGCCTATGTATACCCCTTGACAATCTACACACGTTAACTTATAAATTCCTGATTTATTAAATTTATCTAATTTAGTTTTACAATTAAAAATGAGTGTTAATTTTACAAAACAGTTTGAATGCAATTTTTATATTTTGTTTTTGTACCTACCATAATCCATCATATAAAAATTGTATTCAAACCGTTCTGTAAAATTAATACACATATTTTTAATTGTAAAACAAAATTAGATAAATTTAATAAATCAGGAATTTATAAGTTAACGTGTGCAGATTGTCAAGGGGTATACATAGGCCATTCTGGTTGTAATTTTAACACAAGATTAAAAGAACATTTGCACTCTTTTCGGCTAAAACAAGGTGATAAGTCATCTTTTGCAAAACATCTTTTAGATGACAAAGATGTACTTACCATAATCCATCATGACGAAAAGGGTCGTAAAATGAATTTACTCGAATCATTGGAAATACACAAAACCCGCACTAATCCGGAAACTCCCTTAATTAACCACCAGGTAGACTTAATGTACACCCCACTGTTCTCCGCTGTTTTGTAATATTGTATAAAAACCTGTAAAATTTCTAGTTTAAGTTACTACATGTTTGATAATGACAAGCTAAATTTGTCGAAACTGCAGTCACATAAAAATAAACAAGTGTTATACAAACAAAGTAATAAGTGTTTTATTGTGAACTAACAGATTGAGAAAACAAATTTTGTTTTCATGATTTGTTGTTATTTTGTTATTTACAAGAACTGAAGACACAATATTAATATGCGAATAACTTTTTTATTTGTGATGGCGTATTATTACTTTTTTGTTAAGGATTATCTTCTCTATCAAATTATCGTAAATTGTATAGGGTGTTCCATTTAAAAAATGTTTATTTTGTTAATATCTTGAAAATGTGATGCTATTTTGTTTTTGATTTCACCGCTGTAATCCCCAGAAAATTTAATACTACTTTGATAATTTAACCGACACTTTAGCTCAACTAATAACAAAGTTAGCAATGGTGTGCACTTAATTTATAACAATCTGTATACAAAAGTTAACTGTTAAGCCGGAATTATCTTCAAACTTAAACAAAATAATATTTATTTTATTGATAACAATTGAATGCTATATTCTATTTACCACGGTTTAATGTGATATATAAAACACCATTTGATTTTATATGAGTACCTTCACTTGAAATACTGAAATATCTTTTTATTTGGACACGCAATACTATTTTTAGAAATATCACTTGAATTAATGTTCAATTTGGAGTGTTTTTTGTATCTTTATAATTTTCAATAATTTGCACAGTTTGATGGGAAAAAAAAAAATAAAATTTAAATCAATTCCTTCTATTTATTTGGTAAAATGCGAATCTAGTTACCTGGAAAATGCAAATGAATGAGATTTTATAATTATTAATTTAATTATTTGCTATAAATTTAATTATTAAATAATTATTTATTTATTAACATGTTAATTTTAAATTTTATTTTATTTTTATAAGGATGTTATATAAGACTAAATAAATAAAATATTGAGCGTATAACAAAAATCGACTACCAAGTTGGCATTGGAAGTCTCGAGTCATGTCTATACTAAGATCACAGGTGTGAAATGCTGGTTGCGGTCAACATGACAACCAGTACTTTACGCTTGCGCGTGTGATTTTAGTTCAGACATGACTTTACATTTCCAATGCCAACTTCGTCATCGATTTTTGCTATACGCTCGATACATATATCATATATTTACGAAATGGCTATCGATTATACTTAATATTAATTGATGATGCTCATATTAACACAAATGATGTATATTATACCAAATTTTATAAAAAAACGAAGTATTCTATTGTTATTAATAAAACAAATAATATTTTGTTTAGTTTGAAGATGAATTTTGTAAATAGTTCAGTTGAATCGTCATATTTTGAATTTGAGGTTAAGCCATTTCCGAACATTAACAGGACACCCTGTATAAATGACATAATGGAAATTAAATAATAAAGTGTTAAGTAATGTAAATGAACTTCAAAATTAATTTTTAATATATGTGGTTATTTCCACAATATAATCGGGGCTATTCCGTAAGAGGAATGTTTAGTTTAATGTGAAAGTTATTAAATAAATTCACATTCTATATATATATATATCTATTATAAGAGCTGCGTAGATTGTGATGATACCATATAACGTACAAGTTACCTTTATAGAATATCTCCGAATAAATTTAATAAGAATTTTATAAATCAATTTAATTGTAATAATACCAATAACTAGAGCTACAACTCTAACAACCACCCTATACCATAATATTAATTAAATACAAAATTTTGTATTGTTTATAAACATTCTATGATTAAGGCTGTTACTTGTTGGAACTCCACTTTAAATATAAACAATATAACACTTTAGTTTGAAAATTTTATTGTAAACTAAATTTTTTTGTATTGTTGTCTAAGTAGTGTATTGAAACAATAATAGCAGTATTTGTTCTATTTTAAAATTGTGAAACTAAAAATGTTTTTATCATTATTTGTTTTGTATATATTTAATCCATTTATAGTAATTCATTTTTTATGCATATGAGAATGCCCCAATTAACCATAGTAACACCTTATCTAAGCTAGGCTTGTTACTGCTAGTGGTTTTGTTTGTTAGATAAGAGGCCACTAATTTTTGTAATACTTAACAACAATAAATTCTCCTGTTAATTTAATAACATACACAAATTGATTTTCTAAATTAATTGTATATAAAGCCTATGTTTTTATTAACTTGAATGCATTTTTCTTAGGTAACATTTTGCAATATGTTACAACTAGTGAAAGTGTATACCATAAATATTTATTAATGAACGAATAAATTATTCTTGTTACACTAATTTTAAAAGAAAAATAGTTGGTATATAAAGGCTGTTTTTTTAATACAACCATATTTAGGATATGTTAGTTGTTAACAATTGTGGGCCTGTTTCAACAGCAGGGCATTTTTATTAATGAATTTTTTAGACGTTGGTAATCAATTGTCAACGTATCATAAAAAACATAAGTTGTCAATTAAATTTAGAATTTTCTTAAAATTAAACAAACGAATAAGTAGATAGTGAATAATTCTGTAAGAACGCAATTTTTTTGTTCTTTAATTAGTTATTGTTATAAAGAAATGTTAATTGAATTGTTTAATTTCTGGAGTGTTTCAGTTATGTGAAGATGAAATAAATGTGATCTGTGTGTACATCTGGTATTAATAAAATAACAGTGAAGAAAAGTTTAGAGTGTTTATAATGTTACATTTCTCTTCACATAACCAACAAATTAAAAGCACAAATTACCATATAACACGAGAATAATCTTTCCCTAACCTAAAACATACAGATAAGTTAAAATAAAAAAAGGAAATTTATTATATAGTGTATATAATAAATTCAGCTTTTGTTTTAAATATTTTTTTCCAATACAATAAAGTTTGGACTAAGTGGACTAAGTGAGTGTGCAGCTCATACGCCACATATGAGCTGCACCCTCACTTAGGCCACAAAAATCCATAATCCTTCCCAACACACAAAATTTTGTTTGTTTGTAGCCCAACCAGTGTCCGAGAAAGTGCCCGAGAACGTTTCAATCCAGCGGATATAGCGCTGACATCTTGCAATCAGATCAAGGAGAACCTGTCAGATGAGAGTGATATAGAGACTTTCCTTAAATCTCTACCTGATACTTTGCATTCCTTTAAAACAAAAATGGATGATGCCATCGATGAGAAGATGCGCATGGAGCAGGAGCTCAATAAGCTCAAGCTGGAATTGAATCAACTGCAGCAGGAGCGCACCACGCTGCAGTTGGAACTACATCAGAAGGAAGAGGTCATCCTGAAGATTCAGGGTGAGGCTCAGAAGATAGGGAACCAATACAAGCATGAGATTAAGGAATTACACAACAAACTTAACACAATAAATGAGCAGAATAACAATGAAGAGTTGAAATTACTTAAAGAGGAAATTAGTAAACTTAAGGATCGTGATATGGAGCTGACTGAAAAGAATAGCAAATTACTTGCACAAATTTCTTCATTAGAGTAAGTTGGAACTTTATGAAATAATTATGTAACTAAAAACAATTGCAAATAGTTCTTTATTACAACAATGTGCTGACTTTTAATAATAATTTATTTCCCAGCAGAAAAAAAATAATATCCTATTACAGGGAAAAATATATTAAAATTTAATAAAATATTAAAATATATAGAATTTTCTTAGTTACAAAATAACAGCAAATCTTTAAATTTATTTAATTTTATAACTTTAATATAAGTTAAAGTTATAAAATCAATTATTTTATCTTAACAAAATATATATTTTTATTGATAGGGGTACAGTCTTAAATTTTGAAACGATGCTCGATCGGGTAGTTAAGGAATCAGAAAAAGTTCGAGGAGACCATGATAACACCAAGAGGCATCTAGCAACATTGGAAATGTCTTTCTCCGACGTTCATGCGTAAGTAAAAATAATCTTTGAAAATTTATAATCAATCATAAGGCTACGATTTAACCCCTAATAAATAATGTAGTATTTTAACTATCAAAAAAGTCGCATATGTTACTAAATAATAATGTAACAAGCAAAGAAGCGAACCCACCCCGTTTAGCGTATCTCACAACCAGGTCAATAAGAATATAAAATGCGTATGTGTGTGAATAAATATGCTGTTTGTTATTTTTTTAGAGTGTGATGAGACAGTGTATAAATATATTTAATGAATTTTGTCATGTCATCGAAAAAAAAATTACATATACATGTTATTACATTTTTATTCTCATTTTTAAAGAAACATTTATAAATCCACGGAATTAATACTAAGCACAAGGTGGCATTGTAGAAGGTTCATTAAATATATATGCCCTTTTAATAAACTTATTTGAACTTAGACAACAGCTTAATCTTTTAAACTAAAATATTTTCATATTAGGTACGCAACTAAGTTCTCTCTGTTTTTTTTTTATGAAACTGCAACTTGATTGGGAAAAAATGGTTACAAATGAATGATTCAAAATATTTCCCATCGCTAGTGCCAACTTTTTTTTTATGGCAGAGCTTGAATACCGTCACGGTAGAAGTTTTTGTCTTTTGAGGCTATCCACGAATCAAGCCATTTTGAGATGTTTTCATATGAGCGGAACTGCTGATTATCCATGTGCCATCGAACAGAACAAGTAATAATCAGACTGTGCAATATCTGTGGAATATGGCGAGTGGGGTAGCACTTCCCATTTGAGGGTTTCTAAGTAGGTTTTAAAGGGTTTGGCAATGTGACCCAGAGCGCTGTCATGTTGTAGAATCACTTGTTTTCATGCAATCGCTTGTAAATCGAGCAATACCTGTAATTCAGCTTCTTCAAAGTTTTTTGGCCTTCCTTCACATGAATGGTTGTCAACATCGAAATCACCGTCTTTGAAGTGACAAAGCCAATCACGGCACGTTGTTTCGCTTAGAGTAGCGTCTCCTTAACTAGATGCGCTTCAGTCAACATTTCCTTCAAATAAAACAAGAAAAGCAACACATCCCACAAATGACAATTATTTGGCACAAAATCAGACATTTTCACACAACCAAAAGTATATGACGCAACAACAAAATCACTAATGTGTCAAAGCGGTTTGTTTACCATATGTCTAAACTTGGTTTATGACGTTTTAGTTATGTCACAATTGACCAGCGCTTACTACTGTAGCCATCTCTTAAAAAACAGTGGGAACTTAGTTGCGCACCTAATAACAATATTTTTCAAACATTGAATATAGAGGCAATTTGTTAATACAAGCAAAAATGCACTGTATCCTGAAAAAACCCTACGTAACGATTTCTTTGTAAACCTCTGTTATTCTAAAGGTAATTAAAGGGGAATGGAAGAGAAATAATATATTGGGTGTTCCATTTAAAATAAAAAAAGTTGATATCGATTCCAACAAAATGGGACATCTTGTATATTTGAAAATATTTTTATCATATAGGTAGCATTTGAATTTTTGAAATACATTACGCCGTTAAGTTTTAATTGACTGATCCCCTATTGCATGGACACCCATTATAACGTCTGAACTGCCAGGTGCTATTCCACACTTTAAATCGTGATGCTGTGATAAATTTTTCTCATTGACAGTTTTATAAGATTAACAGGTACATAATGGTATATTTTCAATGTTTAAAAGATAGGTATTTGTAGAGAACTGTCAACTGAATGTGTTTAAAATTAAATTGATTAAAAAAAATAATCATTTTTTGAAATACAATTTATCAGCTGTTATTCATTATAAAATAAGTGTATTGTCCATGTTTTAGTTTATTTTTATGATAATCTTATCATATTGGAGGGATCACAGCCTTAACTAGGAATATGATGAAATTATAACATTAATGTAAATTTAATTGCATTTTACAGAAAATATGAACGTACAAAGGAAATCGTAGTTGCTTACAAAAACAATGAGGAAGTTTTAGCTGATAAATTAGAGAAGTCGGAGGAAATTGCACGAAGGTATGAGGAGAGGTACGATGCCTTGAAAGCACATGCAAAAGCCCAAATTGATAAGTAAGTATTCAATCCTTTATTTTTTGTTTAATGGAATTTTTATTTGATCCTACCTCAACATTGTTAATATTTATGAAATGGTCAAAACCATCCTCATATTAAATATTGCTTCATATTTTTAATTTAAAATCTTTAATATATTTATAACAAAATGAAGCACAAATATAAAGGTACAGAATAAATTTAAATTAAAAAAGGTATTCAATTATAAAATAAAAATCATAAAATGAAAAGTGTATAAATAACATTAAATAATTTAAAGAATAGAAGGATATTTTTAAATTTCCATTCATACAAAAAAATATAATTATTTTGCATTATTTTTGTTACAACTTCAATAGTCAAAAAATGTAAAAAAAATTAAATGGGCTTTTGGATTATATCTAAACTTGAATCCGTAATCCGTTTAGATTTTGTGAAATTCAAAATGGAACTTGAAAATATTTTAAATTGACACAAAGAGGACTCACCTTTGTTTCTTTACATGGCCTTCAAATAATCTGAAACATTTTAAGTCTTGCAACACCATTCAATACCCAGCAACAACAAACTCTAAACACATGAATTTTTTGCATCAGTATTAAATTGAATAGGTTATAATATTTTACAAATGCTATGAAGAATTTTTTCCATTCTTGCTTTGAAAAAATAAATAATAAATAAAAATCTTTATGATTAAGTCAAAAATACAAAATTACAATTTAATTAATATTCATATTATCCCCCAAAGAAGCAAGCAAGTCTTTCAAATCATTTGCAGTGTTAAAATAAACACAGTTTTTAAAATGAAACAATTTTATTCAAAATTATTTTATATAAAAATTTATTACTTTTTGAACTCTATCTTCATTTATAATACAGAGTGCAAAAGTAAGTAGTGGATAAATTCACTAAACTTGTTAATAAGTATGATAGAGAAAAAAATCTAAAAGACATACAGCGACTTTCATTACTGCGCACATAAAAAACTGTTTATATAAAAATTTATTACTTTTTGAACTCTATCTTCATTTATAATACAGAGTGCAAAAGTAAGTAGTGGATAAATTCACTAAACTTGTTAATAAGTATGATAGAGAAAAAAATCTAAAAGACATACAGCGACTTTCATTACTGCGCACATAAAAAACTGTTTTTTTTGTTTTTAGGGAGTTTTGTATTCTGTTTTCAACAATATTGAATTTTAAATAGGTTAAAAAAATCAAGAAAAATTGCTACAAAATTAAAATAGCAGGTTAGGTCTATCATAAATATTGATTTAAAAAAAAATCAAATAAAACTTGTAGGTATTGATAAAGTGAACTCTTATATCATCCACAAATTTTATAATATTGGTATCATAATATAACGTCAAACACGTCTTTTAGATTTTTTTCTCTATTGTACTTGTTTTTAGTATCATTATACTTTCTGCATTAATTTCATATGCGGCTGCTATTTTTCAAAATTATGGGTAGACTAAGGATTTTAGGACAGAATTTTGTTATACAAAAAATATTTCCTTTTCAATACCTACAACTTTTATTTGAAATGTTTTTATGATTAAAATTTTATACAGTTGAAAACAGAATAAAAAAACTCCTGAAAACCAAAATAAAAATATAGGTCAAAATTTAAAAAAAAACAATTGATGATGTCACAAGTATCACAATCTTTGTTAAAAAAATATTTTTTATATGTGCCGTAATTAAAATCAAACACTTTAATTTTTGTCTCTGTAGTACTTATTAACGGAGTTACTGAATTTATCTGCTACTTAATTTCCATACTGTATATACTAGAAATATTTCAAGTTTGTACTGTAAGAATGAATATTGTATGAGTTGATTGTTGAAGTATGAATAATACAGTAATTATAATTAGAAATAATTTTAATAAAGCAAATAAAAAGCAGTAAAGAAACTGTTTTATATATCAATATTTTTCGCAAGTCTCGTAATTTAAAAAATGCTTCAACAAAATTATTGATTTTTTTAATGATGATTTAGATTTGTAGTGAAATAGCAATTTTCTGCCATTGTTGGATTTTATAAAAGTACACTAACTAATGATTTATAATTATTGCATGTATCACAGCTAAAACACTTTTGGATTGAATTATATCCACACTTAAATCCATGTCAAATTCCTTATAAAGATGCAATTACAATGAAATGTGATAAGAGTTGACCTTAGTACTAAAGGTGTGTTACATTGTTGTATGCCCTGGTGTAGCATATAATATTGCTTATTATTATTTTTGCTTCATATTTACAATAAATATGAAGCAAAAATAAACATAATAAATACTACACAAATCAAATAGAAAATACACTCTTCATACACAGAATTTATAATTCACTGCATAAATTAACCACTGAATGATGAACTCAGAGACAAGTCAGTCACACTGTATAGGTTAAGTAACAAAAATGTTAGTGATTTTTTTAGTTCCATTTTCTTAATTAAATAGCACTAAAAAAAATCACATGTTTAAATACATAAAACACTTTATTAGAGCTTAGTCAATATACATACATTTAGATGATTATGAATAATTTACTTTAATAAATAAAACCATGCAGAAGCAAACCATGTTTGCATATATTACAATTGCAATATATGCAAAACAACAGTTTTAAGATTTGTATCATTGAAAAGGGGTTTAATAGATATAAGAAATTTAGTAACAAGTTATATCCATTAATACACATTTATCACAAAAAATATAATGTTTTTCTTGTTTTGCATATATTAGGAGCAAAGAGTCGATGAAACAATTAAAGAAAAAATGTAGCATTCGTTCATTGCCTACCACAAATGGCATGGTCGGATAGTATATAGTTGGATGACCACAACAGCGAGATACGTCTTTCAGCTGTTCACACCGACCTTTCAATATGTTGCAAACAATGAACTAACAGAGTATACTCCAATTCGTTTATTTAATAAACACAAATGAAATGAATAAAAAAAATTATTGTTTTGCTAATTCTTTGCAATTATTTTTTATATTGTACACATTACAATAGTTTCTTAAAAATTATCAATGAAATTAAATCATCAATTATTATTATTATTTATCTTTTAACCCATAATCAGTGTCGAGGTGTGTTCTGAATCATTTGTAAATTTTCCAATTCTGTAGTTCTACCTGTACCTCCATATTTTCTTATCTTGAGCCATTTCTGCTGCTTCTTTCCATTGAAAATTCATTTCCCTGAGGATCTCCGCCATTTCTTCATTTCATCCCTTTGTATGCCTTGCCCTTCCATTTCTACAGGTTGGTCTGGCTTTTCATGCTATTTTAGTTGGTTTCAAGTTTTTCCATTCATACTAAATGTCCAAACCAACCTACTTTGCATTTTACTTGTTATAGGTTTATTCTGTTGTTCATTGTGATTATGTACTGCTTAATTTCAGAATAGTGTTGATCAAATAAAACAATATCAATAATAAATAATAATATATTTTTATAATTTGTTAATATAATGTTGTTTATTATTTTTAGAGCAAATAAGGAATTGTATTCTGTAAAAGAGAAGCATCAACTGGAGCTGAATAAGATGACTGCACTACTTAGGCGCTTAGAGATTAAGAATGGCTCTATCCAGCAGGCGCTCGACCAGAAAACGAAAGAATGTGTTGAGTTGGCAGCATTACTAGATGATATGGCAGGCTCAGTCCCTCACTAAATTCACTCAATTAGGGTGAAATTTTATATATTTAAAAAAAAACGTACGAGTCTGAGTCTAATGCTGTATTAAAATATTATTTATCTTAAAATCTTATTATCCTGAAAGGTGTACTTATAATACATCCTCTATATCGTTCTGTGTTTTTGTTGTTGTTTTTTATTAAATATATTTAATTGATCTATCAGATGATATATTTCGAAATTGTAAAGCAAGGTTCCGATTGAACTAGTAGTGTAGCAAAGCAAATGTCAACAGGGGTTTTGAATGAAGTCCAAAATGTATTTTTATTACAAGTAGCTATGCCACTGAATTAAGCTGCAAATTTCCATCTTGATAAGTGTACTTTAAAATGCACACCTTGCTGTTTCATAATATATAAGATACATTATTTATAGAAAAAGCTGTATTTGTTTCAGTGTTAGTCTGTTAATTGAGTCAGGTCTATCCGTTTTTAAACATAACAATCAAAATAGTTAAAATACAAGTAAAATTTGTCCAACCGATAAAGTTATTGCTTTTTGGCACAGATCTTATGTATATAGATGGTTTCAAAGTGTGTAAATATGTACCTTAAGTTATTAATAGATAACATTCCTAACATTTAAAATAAGTTAATTAACATAAATAAGCCGTACTTCTTTTGTATATTTAGAGAGATATAATTGTAGAATAGTGCTTATTCAACTTCATTTAAAACCTTGTTAATTTCATTTATTTAAAAATGTTTATTGTTCACTTAATAATGTATTATTTTGTTTCACTTTCGATGTTTTTGTTAGATTTTAATGCATAATCATTTCAATCTTTAAGTTTATAATTTAACTTTGTGTTTACATTCGAATTTACTGCAAATATATTTATTTAGCAATTATATCTTTTTTTATATGTGTAGCTAAAATACAGTGATTGTGATTCCTAAAATATAAGTCATTACAAAAAAAAATATAGTTGTGAAAATCTAATGCAATGGTAAAATCACATGATGGCTAAATGAAAACATGTTACATATTTTATAAGTTAAAAATTACTTAAATAAGCTTGTTATGTTATTCAAGACAATAAAAGAAGAATAAAAAGTATTTGAGTAAATTTAGAACCCACCAAAATTTTGCTTATTGTAAACTTTACTTGCTGTGCTGGAATTGCCGATCGAAAACTTAATTGTTAAATACAAATAGAATTACATGCATAATCATTTTATAAACATGTTCTTAATGAATATAATGGGTTAAAAAAATGTATTATTGTTTTAATCATTTATGACTTTTGTAATTTGATACAGATAGATCTTACTGTTTATTTTCAAGTTCATAAAGCAAAAATCCTCAAATCATAACCAATAAGCATATATTTATTTAGAGTAATTTTGTAGGCCTAAAGAAATAAAAGCAAATGTTCAATTGACATTAAATATTTTCAAGACATAAGCGCTGAAAATGTTCCATTTTTTGGTTTTGTTTTTCTTTTTCATTTAGCCAACATGTATTCTTTATTTTTATACATGTCTCTATGAATATGATAATTACATAGATGAACACCAGAACAATACCAAAGAAAATAAATTTATTCACCATCGCAAAACGTTTACCTATGAAAAGATCCATTCAGTTGAATGTAACTTATTTATAATAAGTATATAAACATATTGCTTATATTATGACTTTTTATTTAACCATTTAAAACATAAAAACTAAGTTTACTTTTAGTGAAATGGACCATATAAATTTGTAGTTTTTAACTTATTATTTTGCATTTGAATTATTATTAAAAGTAACTTAAAATTTCAATTATTTTTATACAAATTACATCAATATTACTTTATTCTGGGCCATTCTGTGCTGGAAATGTTAAATTTAACATATACGTTGTTTTTTAATCTGACGGTATACATTTCAATTATCAAACTGAGATGATTAAAAATTATGTGTACGTTACATTTTACTTGCAGAATATCTCCAATTGACTAGGTTTCAGTATTTTTGTTGATATTTTTATTCTCATTTAAAAAATAATTTTATTGTTTCAAGTTGTCATTAAAATAGTTTGCTATTTTAGAAATTATTTTTAAATACATTTTTTCAAATGTTATGCGTATTTTAAAATTAGATTTATTTAAAATTAAATTAAATATTCCGCTTTTAGCAAACTCAAAATGGCAGTATCATGTTTGCAGTTTTTAGTTCGTTCGCGTCACCGTAGGTGGTGTCACGTGTATTATAAAGATATTGATTTTTATATTAAATAAAAATGATTTGAAAATAATTAATAAATTGTTCTGTGTCACAGAGCTAAATGTGGAAATAATTTATTAATTATTTTCAAATCATTTTTATTTAAATAACTGTGACCACGTGAACGATACTCTTTTCTATTTATATACTGATTTTCTTTTGTTCTCGCATCCACAAGCCTACTTTATGTGTTCCATATCTATGGTGTCAATTGCTGCTATCCGAGTATACAACTCAATATACAAATTTGTGACCATTGTGGCAGCAAAGATGTTTATTTCGATAAAATAACGTAGAGCTTCTACAAGTCATAAACAAAGGTTAAATATTGACGGAACACATTGAAACTTGTAGATATCGCAATACTGGCAAAATGTATACAACAAAACTAAACATAAGCACAAAACACGTGGATCTCAACGATGAGCATTTTCATAAATTATTAATAACTGACACAATTTTACTGTTGTCTAAAACAGTGACGATTGACAGTCCCGACATAAGGAAAGATTATTTTACTTGCTTACTGTCCCACAAGCAACAGGCGACCCCTTAGCAAATGGCCACTTTTCAACGCCGAGTTAGTCATCTAGTATACATTAACATCTATGATGAAAATTAAATTTATAGCGGTATATTTAACTATATTTTATATGGTTTATTTAAATATTTATTTAAGGAAGTCCTATCAAATCTATACAATATGTGTTACTGCTAGTTTGCCTAATGCTAATCTAAAAACTAAATTAAAAATAAATAAGAACACAAAACTAATACTAATAAGATAAAAATATGTTGACTGTTATAACGGAAAGTATCTTCAAACTAGTGCAGTTAATGTTTTTAAAGTCAACGCTGACCGCATTATAGTTTCTAGCGATTCTGGCCATACCATAAGAACTATATAGTTCTTAGAGTAGTCGGTCCTACAATAGGATACATGAAACAGATCAAAGGAACGCAAAGTTTTAGTAGGGACGTTGATGTTAATTTGATTAAAAAGAAAGGAACAATTCGTTTTCCCATTAATTAAATTATAGCCTAGCCTTACATCATTATCCTTCTTTGCTTGAATGAGTCCATATTTAAAATTTGCAGTACATCCGTGTAAGAACCAGTAGAACCAAACCTAAATGAAATAAACTTTATAAATTTAGTCTGAAATTGGTTCTTTTATTAGGGAGTGTGCAGCTCTGCACTGCACTTAGGCCTCATTGTGCTACCACTCATCCTCAGTTCAGCCAGCCTACCTTGTTTAGGTATAGCCGAGGTGGGTAGATCTCTTATATATGTCATTGCAGATTATCTCTCACCCAGTATGAAATCCCTTATTGACGAGAATTCTGGGCATTCACAAAGAAAATGCACTGCAGTTTCGTCTTCCATGTTGTACCCTCTGTAAGATGGAGCACCAACTAAACCCATCTTATAGTACACTGTGACCAGTAAGGATGACAGTTAAGTGTGAGATTTCTTCTAGTTAGTTGCAGGTACTGTTTCGCTGATCTCTCATTAGGATCCATAAGTGTAGAGAACTTGCAGCCCTTGAAATCATCTAAATGTATCCTAAATTTCTCCAGGGCATTGGTGTGTAACATATACTAGACAAGGAAAAGGAGCGAGTCGCACTAGTGGCTCCGGTGAAAGTAGGTTGATCCCAGCAGCAGTTCTTGCCAGCGCATCAGCTCTCCTGTTCCCTGACTCCGTATTATGCTCCTTCACCCAGCAGACTTCAATGTTGTTTTACATTGCCGCCTGCCTGAGTTTCTCAATTTCAGTCTCTAACGTAGCATAGGCTTTCTGCAGAGACAGTATCGCTTACCTGCTATCCGTATGGTTAAATTTGACAACTTGCGATTTATGATGTACTCAGCCGCAAGTGTTCAGCTCCAGTTGTGTGATGGTTCGATGAATTCCCATCTGAATCTTTAGGGTTCCGGAGAAAACTCCAAAGCCCGATCCATCTCACTTTTTAGATCGATCTGTGCAGATCATTATAGCCGACTCTCTCATCCGTTGAATGGTAACTTTGTAAGGTGTATTCCCTATAAGTGTCGGTACACAACAGTCAGTGACAGCCTCTAAAAGAGGTATGTATATCTTTGCAGACATTCCTCCAGAGGTGTCCTCTAACTTCCCCATAGCTGTTACTGTTCCAGACTCCACTGCTCTGAAGGCGAAGTATAGTCGTCAAAGCCTCCCTTCCATCGCCATTGTCAGAATAGTGTGCATGGCGCTTGTCACGACAGACTGTCCGCTGCATTTGCGAGAGTTGATTTCTCGTGGTCATTTGTTTGGTGTTAGGCCACCAAACTGAAGCTCCGCATGTTAGCATCGGCCTTATGACAACTGTGTACAACCACAGCGTCGTATGCGTTTTCAATTCTCAGGTTTTTCTGACGACATTGCCTTATAGCTTTGTCTGTTTTGATATCGATGTACGTTTTCCAGTTCAGTTTTCTGTCGAGGGTGATGTCCAGATATTTCACCTCGTCTCTGTACTGCAACATCGTGTTCAATAATGTTGGTGCTTTTTTTGTCACCTTTCTTTTCTTGGTGAACAGGAGCATCTCCGTTTCGGCTGGATATACCGATAGGAAGTAAGAAGTGTTCATTGCACCACCGCGAAACTGTATTTAGAGCTCCTTGCCACATACTAGTACGGCTAAATCATCAACATAGGCTGTCACAAACAAGTTGCTGAAGTTTGTGTAGTAGGCTATTCAGAACCATGTTCAATAGTAGGAGTGAAAAACACCTCCTTCAGGACAGTCTCTATCAATTTTACAGGTGATGGGTTCCTTTCCCTGTTTCACTGTGATTATACGATTGGCCAGTACATTGCTAATCTAGCCACACATTTTAAATGGCTCATTTAGCGAGTTTCTTGTCTTCGGTATGGTCGTTTTATTAAACTCATCTTCAATGTCAACAAATACACCCAGGGAGGATTCTGAACCCTCTCAACCATAAGTATTTCTGATTTGCTATAGGGATTCCAAATGGTACAATATTCAAGATGGAGGCGGAGAAATGTAACATACAACGTTTCAAAAGTATTAATGTGATACAAATGTTTACTATACCGTTTTAGAAACCCTAGTGCACGACAAGCCATATAGGTTACAAGAAGTAAAATTGCTGAAGTTACTAGTATATGACAGTAATACACCCAGGTCTTTTGTTTCGGAAACGCGCGATATAAAAATATTGAAAGTAAAGTAATTATTAATAAGACTGACATATCTTTCTTGTTTACAAATGTTATAGAGCAGCATTTATATAAGTTAAGATTCATACGGTTATCGCTGCACCAGATTCTGTTCAAATCATCTTGTAGTCGAATTGAAGAACAATTGTCCGAAATTTGTAAATACATTTTTAAGTCGTAAGCACTGAGCGTGATGGAGAGAGTCGATCACATCATTTATGAAGTAATTAAACAAAAGGATCCCTAGTGGGATCCTTGAGGATCTCCCGAAGTAACCGAAATTTCGAAAGATAAGACACTGCCAATACGCACCGTCTATGATCTACACAAATATGATTGCAACATGGTCCCACTAATTCCAATTCGCAAAAGCTTAGAAATGAGAATGTTATGGTCAATTGTATCGAATGCCTTTTAAAAGTCGATGTAGACAGAGTCAACATCATACACAGCATGAAAGGTCGAAATGATTAGTTGCTATAGTAAAACAATTTAGAAGAAGTGGAACATCCCATTTTTGCTTATCTAATAAAACACTAGATATGCATTCAGATAGGGGAGTAGTTATTATTTTTTTTTTTGGAATAAATGATAAAAGAAAAATCGGACGATAGTTAGAAATAATGTTCTTTTTGCCACTCTTAAAAATGGGTACGATTAGGTCGTTTTTCCATAGTGATGGATAGCAGCCTGTATTTACAGACTGATTGAAAAGGAGCCATAAAGGGCGACTAAGGAAAAAGGAACATTACTTTAATAGAATTAATGGCAAACCATTTGGGCCAGTAGAGTATGAATCTTTCAAACAGTCCAGTTGATTAAGGATATAACACTGAATGAAATATGCTTACATTTACAATTAAACAAACTGTCCCAAGGGGAATATAAAGTTTTACACAAATAAATTTATAATCAGTACATGAAAAATTATATGCAAACATAGAATTCCAACTCGAATTGGACTAATATGTGATTAAATAATTAATATCAAGTACAATTGCCGGATGATGAAAATCGCAAAGAATAATATCGACACTGGCTTTGGTAACAACAAGCCGACTCATAAAATTAATACCAGGAAACATTAAATCTAAAATGACAGAGTTTATATTAATAATGGTGTGTACACAGATGACGTTCTGCTGTGCTATTAAGTGCAGGTTGCTTTATGATGGTGATAATCTCTACCAGGTGTACGCTGGTGGCGTTCTGCTGTGGTGAGAACGTTCGGTACGGATAGATCGACTGATCGCCGGCTCCTAGGTGATGATGTCGTATTCATGCTGATTGTAAGGCAGCAGAAAGCTAACTTAGTTTAAGAGGATAAATTACACTAGGAGGTTTTTAGGCTCTTCATGAGAAACAAATGAATCGCAACGACAGTTGATCAACTCTGATTTATTTTATTATCTTTATACTACTGATATCCAATAATTATACATGGGCGCTTAATGTACGTTGTATCTAAGATAGAGGCAATGGTGGATATTTGCGCCGCCGCTGGTACGTTCCGTTGCTGCTGGTGCGCTATGACGTACGTTATTCATGATGTGATTTCTGTGCAATTCACTGAATTGTACAGATGGTATTCACTTGTAAAGAGTTCAATGCTCCAAGTGTGCTAGCAATAGTTTGTACTGCGGGAAGGGTAAAATTTGCTGTTACAACCTTGTCAATATTGTTCCAGGAGATTATAATCACCTAAAATGCAAGTATAATGATCATTTAAATGTTCACCGAGCTCCTAAGCAAGATATGCATGATTGTCGTAGGAAGAGTCGGGAGCATTGGGTGGAATATAAATAACACCCACCAGAAATTTTAAACTATTTACTGATACGGACACGTACAATTCTTCTTCCTGTGAATCGGATACTCTTCGAACAAAATATCAGCACACCTCCATCACATGATTTTCCAAAACCAAGTTCACCATCATAAATATCGGTGCATAACCAATATTTGGTGAATATAAAACTATAAAATTCCACCAGAGAAACTGACATACGTAGTTCATCCAATTTAGTTCGAAGACCTCTTACATTGTGGTAACACACTTTAACTGAACTGTTAGCGATAGGTCTTTGGTTTACTCCAATTTGTGGGATACAAAAAAAACATTATATAACACATTGTATCAATGTTACGGTGCAATGTTGTGTTAGGTTGCATTTATACTGATTTAATGTTGCATGCTAATATTGTATTGCCCGAAAAATATTGCTGTACTATTGTAAAAACAACGTTCATACAATACAAACTATCACATAGATATAGTATATATATATATATATATATATATATATATATATATATATATGAATTATCACGACTATTATATGCAATTTAACGTACAAATTGTATGTATGTTAAGTTACATATAATGCTATGGGCATATGAATACTATATGCAACCCGATATATATAAATTAAATAAATATTGAGAAAATCTTTCTAAAGCAATTTTATTTATATTTTTGATAAAGTCTATTGTTGTTATTATTATTATTACAATGTTTATTAATTAAGCTTCATCTATTGCCTAATTTCAAATGGCATTGTCAACAATTTTGGTCAACAAGGTAGATGACCGATAATCGTTATTTCGTCCACTAGGAGGGCGAACTTGTCCTATTTATGAGAACAGGGATCGAAATCGTTATTCCCAACCTTGGTGGATGTATAAAATGTATTATCCGTTAAAGGCTAGCAGTTAACATTCGAAACACGGATGTAGTAGATAATAAAATTATTTACATCAGTAACCGATGCACCAAGAGTGCAGTTATGAATATGATAAAAATCACGTTTGCTAGCAGCTTTAAGTGAAGAATTTTCGCCAGTTCCAAGAACAATGAGTTTTGAAATGTTTTGATGATTTGCAACAACATAAAGTGTTGAAATAAACTGTCTGGGTGTTATCCCTGTAGAAGCTAAATTGCAAAACGGACGGCTCTTCACTGTTCTTTATTTTATTACTTAAATCAGGATTAATTATTGGAACAACCATAGCAATAGCATTCTGCTTTTAGGAAACCGCAACAAGGGAACCGCTATTGTTTTGTTGTTTGTTGCCGTCACAATTTTTATTTATATTACTGAACTCAACAGGTTCGTTATTTAAATGATGTACTTGTTTTTAGTATGTTGAGTATAACGTACAGAAGGGTAATCCGTGTTACCTGGGCGAGTCATATTATTTTAGGCTTACAAAAATCGTCGAAAAGTGCGAATTTATGTTGAACAGTTGTGTGCTAATTTTCATTCTTCTAAATGGTTCCATAGTAGATATATGAAATATAAACATTTTTTTCCTTAACTTTATAGGGCTGTAACTTGAAGAGGAAGGGGTTTTAAAGAAAAAAATATATGAAAGACCCCCCTTAATTTTTGCTGAAAATCACCCTTTAAAATCGTACACATCAATTTCGAAACACACAGGGTGTTTCTAAATTAAAATGTCTGCTGCGGACGTTATTCATACATAATTCCATTCATCGATGTACATACACAGATTTTCGAAATATGGACCTATAGGAATGGATGAATATAAAATATATCTATTTCCAGGTGGTAACATGGATATTATGGATGTATTGCGCGCTTCCCCTGCATGACCCACCTGTGACAATCCACGCCATAGAAAACCTTTCACTTAAACGTGGCGTGTGGTATGAAGTATGGTGTGCTATTAGAGTTGCCTAGTAGTAGATGACAACGCGATCACAAAGAGGCTATAAAGAGGTTTTCTATGAACAGAGCTCTATTTATGGAGTTAGAAAGGTGGTAATTCGTTTTAATTTTTCTTTGGACTGCTGTAGGTATCGATTGACTGATCTTTCATTTTGGTGCCGAAGGATTTCCTTGGAAAGTAACCTGTTGTTTCATCCTATCTACAGACTCATATAGAAATCTTAAAGGCGAATGCATCAGTGTGTCGGGCTCGTGAATAATCATTCTGCCTGCAGCTTTAGCTAATTCATCAGCCTTCCTGTTGCTAATATCAGTACTCTGCCCTTTCGCCCATATCTTGATTCTGTTGTGTGATGAGGTCTACCTGAGTTTATTGTGGCACTCTTTATTAATTTTCTCTGAGTAGGTGTTATTCCTTCTCAGAGACTGTAAAGCATGTCTCCGCTTTTGTTATGCCCTTCAGTTCTAATTGGTTATACCTATACCCATGGATAATTTCCCTTAAATGTTTAGGCTTCTTGAGTAAATTAAATAAAAAGAATTTGATTAACTGTAACTAAGTGAATAAATCTTTTTTCTATTCTTGAGTAAATTTCGAGGACCGAACCTTCCTTCTTCAGGGATCCTTCTGTATAAATTCTTATCGCAGATTCCCTTATATATTTTGTGATTTCGGTGGTATATGGGGTGTGCTCGCCACTTGTATCAGTGTCCAGCCTCCAGTTGAGGTATGTCTATTGCTCTTCCAAATGCCACTACTTCTAAAGCGAAGAGTAGACGCTATTGCCCCCCTTTTCAGGTGGAAATCCAGTGATGGGAGGCACAGCATCAATTCAATCGCTATTGTTGGAGTTGTATGGATGGCGCCTGTAATACAATGACAGGCTGTTTTCTACAATTGTGATAGCCGCTTAGTGGTGGAACCTATTTTAGTCCTAGACTATCAAACCACTGCGCCATCATTGTGCCTAGGTTCAGACTCGATGTATTCCTTACGGCATACCGATATTGCCAAAAGGGCTCAGTGCTTTATTTACTTTGAGTTCGATATGTTTTTTTCCAATTCAGTTTCTTGTCAAGGGTGACTTCAAGATGTTTCACATCCTCGCTAAATTGCAACACCGTATTCAATAACATTGATGCTTTAGGATTCACCTTTCTCTTTATTCCTGGTGAAAAGGACTGTCTCCGTGTTGGCTGGATTAAAATCACCTTTACTACATTTAATAGATGAAGAGGCCATCAAAATTTATAATAGCGTTACAAGAAGACGAAAAGGATTAGATCTATATTTTAAAAACTAAACTTGATAATTACTTTCTCCCGAAAAAGAACATAACCTCCAAAATGAGCACACCACAGAGCAATACATTACAACCTAGAAAAAAACAAGACGGATGTTAATTCTCAGACGAATTTAACTTAGAACTAATAAACACTATTCTGATCATTGGAATAAGAGATGAGAAAGTAAGAGAACACCTACTTTAACATCTGTACTCCTGATGTTGAAGTTTGTGTTTTCATACTTGGAGAAGGCGATATAGACTTACGGAACTACAAAAAAGTGTACCAAATAAATGATAAGAAATATGTGCAGAAATTTCGCTTTAAGCTCGAATATAAATAAAAATTATAAACAGTTACAAAAAGAAATTAAAGATTGTACAAGGTGTGGTAAATAACATTCGAAAAATAAATGTCCAACATACGGTAAGCAATGTTTAAAATGTAAAAGATAATCACTTTGTAATAAAATGTAAAAGTAAGTAAATTAATTTGATCAAACCAATATTAAAAATGATGATAATCTGTGCATAGATACAATTAATAACATGAATAAGTATAAATTTAATCAATGCAAAGTAAAATAAGGCATAAATTAATTTTTAGATAATAAAATCACATTTAAAATAGATACAGGCGCAAGTGTTAATGTAATTTCTTATAATGTATTAAATTAACAAATATAATAAAGGACAATGACATTTTTTAACTGTCTACGTTACAGGTGAACACTGTCAAAATGATATTTAGACACAAATTTTAAAAGAAAATATTGTAATAAAATAGATTTTTTTGTTGACAAAAATGATGATGGTTTAAAAACCTGTATTCGTAATAATTAAAATTGACAAAAACAAAGATATTCAATTAATGAATTAGAATTAAGAAATAAATATACTCAGTGAAATAAAAAAAACTCAACTCCAAGAAGAAGTAGGAATTTTTGGATTAAATTTGTTTTATTTATTTAAATAAAAATTAATAAATAATTTTTTATTTAAACTTCACTACTGAAGATGGAAACATAGTTTCCGAAATATATTTAGTTAAATAAAAAATAAGTAGAAGAAACGACATTAATTTTTATTTAAATAATTAAAGTCTCACAACCAACATAAAAAAGATTAAACTTGTTTTACTGGTCAAAGGTAGTCATTGATTAAAATTTAAAAAAAACAAAAGATAAAGGCAATTTTTTATTAATATTGTGTTGGACTACCCCTATTAGTTATCGATTTCTCCCTGAGGTACTGAATATCGCATGGACAACCTATTGTAGTTCATGCAGCAGAGTTTCTAGTATCTTTGGAGGATTGGCTAATTGCTTGAGTCTTCTACACTTCGTGTCCCACACATGTTCGGGAGTTCTGGGAGTCCACTGCAAGATATTGCCGTTAGACTCTTCAAAGCCTCCATAGAATGTCTTGCAATATGGGAACGGGTATTATCCTGTTATAAAATCAGGTCATCTAGCTCCTGGAGGAATGGTTTGCGGTTCTGCCATTTCATCAACATATCGGTCGGCATTTATATCGACTCGAACACCAATTGAGACATGCACCCATAAACAATGGCACCCCATACCGAAACCTCTACTGTGTGGTGCCGCTCAACAGAAAACTGCACATGGCGTCGTTCTCCACGTCTACATCTGACCGTCATGCGACCATCGTGCATTCCGAAGCAAAATAGGGATTCGTTACTGAAGACTACTCTATGCCATTCCACGTTCCAATCTAGTCACAAGGTATACCACTCCAAACGTCGCTGTCGATGATTAGTCGTCCGTTGGTCGATAGGACTGCAAACCAAAAGCTCTAATGCATCGGTAAACTGTACGAAAGGTTACAGGTCGTCCTTCGTGTCCAAACCATTGATCGGCTATTGATCTTGTACTCGAGAATTGGTCCCTTAATATCATTTATCGAAGGTGGCAGTCTGGACCACAGTTGTCTGTCTTGGCCATCCACTTCCTCTTCTACGACGTTCTTGACTTTGTATAGACTATGCTTGATAACACTGTGCTATCCATCCTCTGATGGGTTACGGTTAAGACGATAAGAAATTTCTCCGAATGAAAAACCACCTACGTAAGCCAATACTGCTACCTGTGTTAAATTCATTGTCGGTATATGTGCGGGGATGCTCAATCCTGCATAAAAATCATCTTTACAATTCCTTCTTGCTTGTTTTGCAACTGTAGAATTGCATAATCTTTTAACATTTGCAGGTATCGTTTACCAGTTACAGTTACAGATTCGGTCTCTCCATTCTGTATTTTTTCAAAACTGAAAAAAATATGGACCAAACGGTAACATTTAAAGTATGTCCTTTACTTTATGATAACCCTATACATTAGAATATTTAAAGGTAATAAAGATGCAACTTTGTTTATAAGTCTGATAAAAATGTAAGCGGAAATGATGTAAATGATAACAGTGTTCATTTACAATATATTATATTTAATAAATGGATGAAATGATGCAATGAATGATGATGCAATAATTTGGAGGGTTGGTAGGATTTAGGTGTACAAGAATTTAGAGATGGAACGGAAAATATTAGAATTTTTTGCAATTTTTTAGTAGAAGTTGATTCTAAGGATTATATAAGAGATTTAAGGGATGCATTTTTGTTAGGATTCTTAAGGATGCTTGCTCGCGAACTTGGATGTGGTATTGGGTTGGTTTTGAAGAGGTGGAAAAAAGGATGGATTCGTATTCAATTAAGAGGCGGCATTCAATTAAGAGGCTGTTTTCATATTTATTCTAACCTTTTGCAGGTTAGGTTGCGAAACATTTTCGCTCTCGTTGTAATTTTGTTTTTGATGATACATTCGTACTTTTTATAATTGAGTTTTTGGTCGAAAGTGAAACAAAGGTATTTGATATAAGTAGATAGGTAGATTTGGTTCTGTGGTAGGAAAATTGTGGTAGGGTAATTGTTGATTTTGTGGTAGGGAATAAGGGGGTATAATTTTAATTCTCCATTTGAAACAAAAAAAAACATTGCTCTGGGGTATATATGAGTTCTTGGAGGGTTTGGAGGGCTTTGGCAAGATGTCTGAACATGTCTTAGCAAAATATATTACAGAGGAGTGGAGAGAGAGGTGAGCCTCGTGGAACCCCTTGTTCGGGCGTAAAGGAGAGAGATAAATGGTGTTTAATCTTAACTTTGAGCGATCTGTTTGAGAGAAATGATTGTAAAATGAACATAATATGGGTAGGAATATTACATTTATAGGGAGGCCTTTGTGCCATACGGAATCGAAAGCAGGGAATAAGGATGTTTGGAGATTGGATGTCAGGATTGAAAGTGGAATACTAGTAGAACGCTTGGGAAGAAATCCAAGTTGGTAATCAGGAATGTGATCAGAAATTAGTGAGAGGATTTTATTTTAAAAATGGGTTTCATATAATTTTCCGAGGACTGGAAGGAGTGTTATTGGACGGTAGCTAGGAATAAGTGATGGATTTTGGTGACGTTTGGGTATGCATATTATGATGCTAGTTTTCCATTCAGGAAGGAAATAAATATTTTGGTAATTGTAATTACCGTCTATGTACGTGATCATGTCCAGATGCAGTGTTTTTTTAATAATATTGTATTATTCATTACTAAATAGGTCTTTAGGTTTTGATAAGTCCGTATTTTGAAGTAGTCCTTGTTTGTTTGAAGAACATGTGGTCGAAGTATATGTCGTGCTTAATTTTATAAGTTTTGTTAAAATGGTCAGCATTTTTTTTAGCAATTAGGTCGATGTCCGTAATAGTCTCGTGTCGGAATCTGTTATTTGTCAGAATTCGACAGTTTTTCTGTATTTTGACAATCTTTTTATTTCCCTTCAAAATGTCTTGCCTTAAGGTCATTTATGTCTTTGCATGTATTTAACCACATGTCTGTCTTGTATTGAAATATAAGTTGTTTAATATCTTTATTGAGTTTGTTAAATGTCAATTTAAGTTCCTTTCTATCTGTAACTCTGATATCATAATATAACTGTCGTTTGTGTTTTTTAAATTTAGGGAGAGGGTATCTATAGGATGTATTGGAAATTTTGGCGGTATATTGTTGTATGGAATTGGATAGTATGTTGTTGAATTGCTCTATGGATTTGTTTTCATGAATTGTTGCTATTTTGTTATTTATAAGAATTGCATTTTATTGAAAACACAATAACTTTTTTATTTGTCATTTTTTCTGATAATGTATTATAACTTTTTTCTTAAGAATTATCTTTTATATCAAATTATGATAAAATATACAGGGTGTTTCATTTATCTTGAAACTGCTAAATTTCTGAAGAATAAAGCATTATATCAAAAAATGTTTCAAATAAACCCCAAATATTTTCGAGGGGCAAATTATCCTGTTATAATAATTTTTATCCCACGCCCCCGGGGATAAAAAGAAACCCCTACTTTTTATTTTTTATTTGGATAAAACATCAGAAAATAAATAACTTTTGTCCGAAAAACTTTTTTCGAATCGTGGCAGATGGCGCTGTAATTAAAGATAATATTTTATTTCGATAATCTAAAAAAAATAACTATTGCATTGATATTAAATTATTTTTAAATGATTATCAACAATACAGATGAGACTCTGAGAATCTCAGAACACATTACAATTAATTTATAGTAGATGCTCGGAATGATGACCTCCAACTTCGATGCATTTATCAATGCGTATTTCAAATGAGTGCACACAACTTTCCATCAAATTGTGCACAAGCATTTCGAATATCATCATGTCTTCTCTGGTAGTTGGCAAATTTACGTACACTTTATCTTTGAGATAACCAAACAAAAAGAAATCTGGTGACGTAAGGTGATCTGGCAGGCCAATTAACCAGACCACCTCTGGCAATCCAACGATCATGAAAATTACGATCTAGTACTTTCTGTTAAATAGCTGAATAATGGACTGGACAACCATCATGCTGAAACCACATGTTCTGCCCCAGTTGTAAATTTAGACTTTTCATCAATATCGGTAGCGCATCCTCCAAAAAATTACGATATTTTTGTCCATTCAACATCCTATCAATAAATGCGGGACCAATTAATTTTTTACCTATTATTCCACACCAAACATTGACAGCCCATGACGCTGATGGTCATCATGTAACCAGTGTGGATTTTCCATAGTCCAGTAGTGCATGTTGTGTCGATTTACTTCGCCGTGGTAGGTGAAAGTAGACTCATCCTAAAACATTACTCGTCGAAAAAATGCGGATTTATTTGATTTTGTGAATGCCCAATTTCAAAACACGACCCGATTGTTAAAATCATTTCCATGAATGGTGCATGGAGACATGACATTGATGAAACTTGTGATGCCTTAAGATCCTCCAAACACAAAAATGAGAAATGCCAGTATTATTATATCTCTCGAGTGCTTGCACGAGGATTTTAAGCCACTGCAGCTCGCACAGTAATTTCAATATTTTCATCAGAAATTTTTGATTTTCGCTTTTTGCATTTTATACTTCCCTCGGTTGTAAATTGTTTTACAACACGAAAAAAAGTGGCGTTCCATTTAAAACATTTTTTTGTTAATAACTAGAAAACGCGATGCTCTTTTGTTTTTCTTCTGGTTTCGTTATTTTAATACCGTTGTAATTTACCACTACTTTGCTCATTTAACTGATTCTCTAGCTCAACTAATAACAAAGTTAGCAATGGTGCGCACTTAATTTAGAACAACCTGTATACGTAAAATGTGAAGTTAAATAATAACGTATACGTTAAACTTAATATTTTCCGCATGGACTAGCTCCGATTATCTGTACGAATATATAATATTATTTATTTAATTTATTAAATAAGAGTAACTCTAGTCTAATAAGATTTAAATATTCAATTCCTATGATGTCACACGAAAGCGTTCCCCGCGTCGCATTTTTTCAGTACTGGTAACCTGTAATAACCTGGTGTACTCAAGCAACGTTGACAATATTCAAAACAAAGCACAGGTTTACTGTGTATACGTACATACAACGCCCATCATCACCATAAATTTAATTGGTTTGAGATTTCACAAAGGAAAGATTTGTTTAAAGGAAATAATGTTTATTTAGTTATATAAACATCAATTTTTATTCCCGCTAAATGTTGATAAAAAAATGATTTTTATTTAATTTTATAATATCGATAAGTGCCATCTGTGATTTTGAATTTGTACTATAAATTTACTCGTACACTGAAACCAATAGATGGCGCAGTGGTATAATTGAAAGTTACTTTTTATTTAGTTAGACATTTTTTATATAATTTCTTGCAAAATATAACTACAGAAATATAAATGAATATATGTAAATATAAGGAACCTGTATTTTTTGCAGTTTTGTAAAAAAATGTGTAAATTATATCTAGACCCATTTATTGTATACATTTTAAGTACATTTTAATGAAAAGTATATTTATTTTTCATTAAATAAATAAAGAAGGAAAAATACTGACTTCATTGAGTATATTTCCTCAATACACATTTATATGCGCATGAACATCTTTGATTATTGAAAACAAATTGAAAGAAATGCTTTTATTTGAAGTGTGTATTAAATGTGTCCAGTTTTTTTTCCATTTTTTGTAATTTAAAAATGAAACAAAACTTTTTATTGTAATTTTAATTGTGTTAAATTATCAAAAGAATATTTAATTTTTCAAACAAAATCAACAATGCGCAAGCGCCGCGTCATTTTGTTGTACAACTTGTGGAACGAGTTATAGGCCCGAGTCGTGACGGCACTACGGCAGTCAGTCGAGTCGCCTTTGTTGTTTGATCCGTGTGTGTGTGATGAATGCAAGTGTTTTACGTTAAATTACCATCAAATGTGTGAAAAAGTCAGTTTTTCCATAGACTAACCATGCGTAGTGCCTAACACAACCTTTCCGGTGATTTTCTTATTGAAAATGGTAGTGAAACTGCACAGGTTTAGATCAGAAACGGCCCTTTTGTGATTGCTATGTTACCTGTTATCTTAATGCATACCCAGCGGAACTCTATTTCATCAGCGACTTTCAAGAAACTACAAAACGGACGTATTTAAGTGCATTTCTTTTACGGATATCGTGGAAGAATACAAAAGAAATATGGAAAGGACAATACTATGTGCTTTTATTTTCTTATTGATAACTTATCCAGCTCGAGGATCCGATGACTATATAGGTAAGCCGATTTAGTTTTAAGAAGTTTTATTTATTTATTATTATGATATATTAAAATTAATGCTAAAATAACAACAATAAGAGTCCGGGGCCATTGGCGCCCGAGCCGTCCACACGGGCATATTCTTAATCGAACGGTAAAGCTGTGTGCCATTCAATAGCATAAGATGGACCATCACACACTAAACACAAAAACTATGCAGGAAATTTATTTTCGCGTGCTTTTAATAGTATTTTGAAAATGAACGCTTTGTTTTGTCATATTAGAATTTTCAGAAACTTTAATCTAATTCAATTTTAGCCTTTTAATTTTGGTTTTCGTTTAGGTTAAACCAAATAATGCTGGCATAGGAGATTTGCGCGTGCGCGTGAAGCATTTAAACTTTTTTTTGGACAGAAATTATAAAAATATCAAACTCTAGGACCAAATATTATCCTTATGAAATAAAATATTGTGTAATTATATTTGAGTGTGTGTATTTTAAATATATTTTGTTTTTAAGAAATATCCAAAAATGTCATTCGTTTTACATTTATTAACCCACCTGATAAAATAAGGGTTCTTTATTTATTAGAATTAAAAAGCAATGAAATTTCGTAATAGTGTCCATTAGGGTGGGCCGAAAAAAATAATTTTGTCAGCAATTTATTTAAAAATATGCGAAACGTCGAAAAAGAGTAACAAAACGTTTTATAGAACGCGTGGTCCTAAAGATGCTATTTTTAGAACATTTTTAAGAATTATATTTATTACTTTTTTCGTATTACTTAAAATTGACTGACATTTCGATATTTTGTTCCCAGATTATTACTTTCAAGTCTAATTCGCCAGAAGTATCCAAATATTGACATTTTAATTTTTTTGTAGGTAACATTTTATGCAAAATTGTATTCAGAATAATAGATTTAGCAATTTAATAATCGAAGAAATGTGGAAAGACCACTAGTCGATAGCTAATTCCAGAGTAAGATAATCATGTTTTATGTATAATAACAAAATCATATAATGTAAATATTTCTGTTATTTGTATTTAATTAAGATATATATTATTAAATGAAATAAAAATAATTTGAAAATAATAAATTATTCCCTTATTAGCTAAAGTCACAACTTCTTTGACTTACGTTACTGATATTTGTCTTAAAGTACTCACGTAATGTAAGTCAAAAAAGTCGCAGTTGCTAAAGAGGGAATAATTTTCATTTAATTTAATAATATATATTTTTGCTCCATTCCATTAATTTATTAAATATTTTTTATTTAATTTATTTAAATAAGTACAACCAAGTGAATAAATATTTTTTTTATCATATACATTATTAATCAAAGAAATGTTGGTCAATTTGAAGTAAAATGAAAAACGTTATAAACAAAAATTTAAAAAAAGTACAAAAATAGCATCATTGGGGCCCTCGCGGTGCCTTCTGATACATTTGTATAGTTCAAAATTCTAAATAAAATTTTCATTTTGATACCATGCAGATAAAATATTTTTTCACCCATCTTGCTATACATATTTTATTTCTCCATGAAATTGTTATTGATAAATTTACCTAAACTCTACATTAAACAAAACACGACAGCGTTTTTTTTTGTTCCGTGATTCCATTATGTCGAAACTTCGCTACAATGTGTTCTTTAAGTGATGACTCGAGAAATCCGGGAAGTTTAAACGGTGTGTCATTCAGTGAAATTGAAACGACTTCCATTAAATTGGATTAACGAAATCTTCGGAGGAACCCACTGCTTGTATTTTACATGCTCAAGAAATTCAATTTGGTTATTGACTAATTATAACCTTGTTTCTAATTGTTTAAAGCAATGCTTGGTGTTAATTTATTTTTTAGATTGTTTCTTTGTTTTTGGATACAGTATTGGTTCAAACCGCATAGAATGTTCTTCATTCTAACGAATCCACATTTTTTTATGTTTAATTAAATGCCCTCATAACCAATGGAGAAACGTTTTTTGAAATCACTTTAGTTTAAAATTAAAAATAAAGTAATTTATATACAAACATTTTTACAAGGTGGTGCAATTTGGTGGTGGAATACTTTTTTATTTTAAGAGATATCGAAAAACCGTTTTGCAGCCCTAGACAAATTTTTCATGACAAAAACAATGCCGGAGAAAAAAATGATCTATCTTTAACCGTTTCCGGGTTATAACCGGAAGTTGAGGACAAGTAATTTTTCGATGGTGCCTGTAACTTCGTTATTATTAAAATTAGAAAAATATTATGAACACTTTCTCAAAGCAACATTTTATGCTGACTGCTTTTTTATTAAGGGTTTTTATTTTTATTAATAACAAAATGACTATCGACCATTTTTTCAGCCAAAAGTCACTTCAAAATTTCGCTATCTTGAATTCATTATTCATACATTAATCGCGTCTCTCATCAACGAGTAAAAGACGAACGTGACATATAAACGTTCGTCTTTTACTCGTTGATGAGAAATGCGAATAATGTATGAATAATGAATTCAAGATAGCGAAATTTTGAAGGGATATTTGGATTACGTTTTACTCAAAGTAGGTTTAATAACATTTTAGAGAACGACACACTTTTAAATTTCCAGGATTTTTTTCACGTCATCACTCGCCGGCCCCATTGTTTCTCCATACATTTTCGTCATCGTGATGTTTTTGAATCACCACACTAGCATCTTAATGAAATACTTGCTTAATAAAAAAACATTAATTAAAAATCTCTATGTTGAAGTAATGAAGGATTAAAGCAAAATAAAAAATACCAATATTTCGAGTAAATTTATTAATAACTTAATTAATTTAAATTAAATAAAGAATTTGTAAACCATTGAAAATGATCACATC
Source organism: Philonthus spinipes (assembly GCA_963082785.1). Taxonomy (NCBI): domain Eukaryota; kingdom Metazoa; phylum Arthropoda; class Insecta; order Coleoptera; family Staphylinidae; genus Philonthus; species Philonthus spinipes. The sequence goes on from OY720301.1 coordinate 21,947,767, forward strand.
GTGATCGAAATATACATCTGGTATTAACAACAAAAAAAAAGTTAAGAAAAGTTTATAAGTATTTATTATAAATAAAGAAGAATTTTAAAGTTCATGCTTGTTAACATTTTAATGTTATTATATATAATTAATGTTGGAAAAATCTAGATTTTATTTGAAAATTTTAGCTATCTAAAAAAAAAGATTCGTAAATGATTTCTTAAAACAAGTGCTAATCTTATCGTAAATAAACTGATAATTATTTAAAATAAAATATATATCAATAAATATTGACATTACAACTGCTATTGAATTAAGGCTTTTTGCAAATGCTTTCCTATCATTACAGAAGATGACTTTTTTCTTGTTTTAAAATGTTTAGTTTTTACGTGAGCGTTATTTTTATCTTCACAATCTAAGCGGATTTTGTAATAGATATGTGATACATAAACTTGATATTTCACATTCGGAATAGCCCCAAATATGTCCAAATACCTTAAATGTTAAATGTATATAATATTTCTGTTACACAAATTCTCCTAAATAAAGATGTTTTTATATATTTTAAATATACGTCTTTAAAAATTGAAAAGAGAAAAGAGAATTTCTCTTGGTCGCAGTTATTTAAATTAAATGAAAAGAAATTTTAAACTTACATACGTAAGTCAAAAGTTGCCGTAGCTGAAGAGGAAATAATTAATTAGTTGTTGTAAATTAATTATTTTCAAATTCCTTTTAATTTCATTTAATATATATTTTTGTTTAAATTTCCCGCGCTTTGATTCACTTTTAATAAACATTTTATTAGCGCTAATCTCTGAAAATGAAACATCGAAGGCAAAAAGACCTCCATGACAAGCCCATGACAAACTACTAACCCATCAATATGTATTGTAAATATAAACATTTGTAAAGAATTGTAATTCTGCTGTCTGAATAAAGATGTTTGCTTTAAAACATCGATTTTCATTTTCAGAGATTTGCGCGGGAAGTTTAAAAAAATAGTCATTTTATTTTTTTGTTTTTAAAAAATAATATAATACATTTGAACTTTCTTATTAATATTCGTAAAATAATCTTTCACTTGTACAAATTATGGTGTGAATTTCTTTTATTGGAAGAGACAAAAAATCGATGACGTAACGTCGAGCTATTTTTTCGAAACAATCTTAATGCCGAAAACAGAAATTAGCTATCGTCTTTTGTTTTCAAGTTATAGACAATTAAAATTCAATATTTTTCATTTTCGATTTTTATTAATATCTCAATCGTTTATTCGGAGAATCGAATGCAACTTACAGATTGTTTCTATCTTCATTAATAAAACAGATACAAGACTAAGTTATGTATTTTTAAATGGAAGTCATAGTTGGCTATGTTATTATTAAGTTGGTTATTTTTCCCTTTTCATTGATATATAACATGTCGATGTTATGTTTGCAATTTATTGAGATATACTGTTATTTTTATTAATTTTTAAATATTTCTTATTATTATCATCATTTTATTCACAAACCTAATGCATTTAGCATTAGGTTTGTGAATAAAATGATGCCTGTTACGAATAAAACAATCAAATTGAGCGTTTATTGTAATTTTTCGGTCGAACTTATGTATAATATTTTTTTATTGACTAACCAGATTTGGATAATTGGTTGGTTTTAACCAATTATTCAACTTTATACAAAAATCATCAAATCTGGTCAGTCAATAAAAAAAGATTATATAAAAGTTTGGCAGAAAAATTACAATAAATGCTCAAATTGATTGTTTTAATTGTTAAAGCCAACCAATTATGCAATTTTATAAAAAATCACTAAATTTGATTAGTCAATATAAAAAGAATATGCAAAAATTTGACTAATCAGATTTGGGCGTGGGTATTTGCCCGGGAAGTAGTTGTTTTAATGTGCATTTGTTTAACGTACTTACGTAACGTAAGTCATAAGTCATAGAGCAAAATGTGAAAATAATTTATTAATTATTTTCAAATCATTTTTATTTAATATATTTAAATAACTGTGACCAAGAGAATGAATACTCTTTTCTGTTTATAAAAATTTAATGTTTTGTAAACTTAATGTAACTGTAAATATCACAATAAAGATGATTATGTATTTTTATTTGGTTATTCTTTTTTTGATAGAGCTGGCTTTGAGATAAAATTCCCGGTATAATTTAAAAAATGAACTATCTAGAAAATCAACAATGTTCCAAGAGTATGGTAACGATGATTAATTAGTCACCCACTGCATTTCTTTTATGTATAAAAAACCAATAATATGCATGAATTACTCAACAATGACTGAATTTGTCAGTAAAAGATTTTCATTTTCTAAAAATACGTTCTAAAGCATATCTCGAAAACTTCCCTAACATTTCTGGAAACGGCGATGACATACACTTAGGGGACGATACCGGCTTATTTATTTCTACATCCAAGAATTCCACTAATCACTTAAACGATTCTTCCCTTCTAATTTTAATTCAACCATTTAAAAATACCATCTCCTTCCTGTCTATCCTCCCCCAGACGTTCATGCGAGTTTCTTTTATTCACTCCCTGGCTATTATTATATACCTGCATACAAATCACAACAATACTACGGCTGCTTCTTTGCATAATGAGTAGAAATTCTTCTTTAATTCAAAACATCCTTTTGCATATGTGCATCGGAGATGGGACGGGTAGATTCGGAATAATGAAATGATTTGATTCTTATAAGGATTAAATTTGAAAACCAGTTAAATAAGATTAAAAAATAAGTTTTCTTAATATTTTTTTCGCTTTAAGAATCAAAGTTTATGTAAAATATAATTGGTATACAAAAAATAAATTTATTAATTATTTTCAAATCATTTTTATTTAATATATTTAAATAACTGTGACCAAGTGAACGAATAAATACTCTTTTCTATTTAAAAATAAATAAATTTATATTGTATTGGGAGCTGCAAAAATCGCTGAGGGAAAGAGAAATGTGATGGGAATCTGAAAATTCCCCAAATAAATCTTACAATGAACGCATTGTTTTATTTTGTTATTATTAAAAAAACAAGAGTCAGTTTAATCTAAAAATGTATTCTATTAAAAATCGGATACATACATAAAATGTTGAATTTAACGTGCACATTCGGAGGTACTTGAAAGGTTAAGTTTAACGTGTACGTTATTAATTAAATTCATATTCTATGTATACATATCTACACAAAAAACTGTTTAGTTTGTGATGGTAAAATATAACGTAGACGTTAAACTTAATATTTCCCTTACCGAATAGTCCCGATTCAGTGCTATAATCATTCCTATATGGGATTCTAAACGGATTTATTAACTGCTCTTCCCTTTTGGGTGATCTAGACTTTTGATACATTTGTAATAGCTCTCTTACTAGATGAATGTTCTATTTAGAGAGAACAGTGTACTGTAGTAATAATCATATTTCCAGATTAATGTACTCAGCAAATTGCTTGCTTTCTTCAGCTAATTTCGATCTTTTTGCTATTAATTTGTTGTCATTTCGAAGAGTTTTGGCAGTGATTAATCTGGATACAACTTTTTAGGTTTTTGATAAACTTCAATTATTATTTTTTTTTTGTATATTCACTTAGTTTGTTATAATTACATTTTAGTTGTTAAGGGTTGTTATTTTTTGAACAAACTCAGTTTGTTATAAATATGGTATAATTTAGTTGTTTAGTGCTGTTATTAGTGCTAATTGTATTTAATTTTCTATGAATGTAAGTGAAAATTCGCTAAATAAATAAATACTTATTTCTCATGTCCAATTATAGACAAAAATATAATATCATTTATTTTTATTTATTAGGATAAGATAATAATAACAATTACGTCGATAAAATGGGAAAGGTTTTTTAGTTGATTGTCTCCTAATGAAAATCAGGAGTCTGACATTTCGTTTTTATAATTAATATAAGTTCGAAGAAATAGACAAATTCACATACCTGGAAGTCCTATTTTGAAGAAAACGCAATGGAAATTAAGACAAGGATGATAACGGGAAATACATGCGTAGGTGCACTGAATAACATTAAAAAAATATATTTCTAGAAATGATAAATGATCAAACAACGCTGGAGATGTGAGAAAGAAAGATTCTTTGGAAGATATTCGGGGGAAAAATAGGTGGCTTATGAGCAAGAAGGACCAATTTTAAAATAAGAGAAATATATAAAGAACCAGATATAGTCGGGATGATATTGGCACAACGTTTAGGGTGGTGTGGACACGTAGAGAGAATAACAGAAACAAGAACGCCAAAATCAGTGATAAAGTACAGTATTGGGGGAAGAAGAAGAGGAATGCCTAAACTAAGATGGAAGGATTAAGTAGACAAGGATATACAAATACTGAACATTAAAGAATGAAAGAACAAAGCAACACAAATAAATATTTTTAAAATAATAATTAAATAACTTGGCTCACAGTGCTAATATACTCTCTCTCTTCCTCTTAAAGCTCTATTATAGATTTGCATCGATGAGTGTAATACATTATTTTATTTTTAAATAATTGTTTTCTTTTGTATACCTAGGGATTTTACACGTAAAAACAATTTTATGCTATTTCTTGCTTCCCAGTTCATTTTAGAGCAAAACTACAAGAAATAAAATGCGTTCAGAATTGAAAAAAAAATTTGAAAAATACCTCATTAACTTTTAAAATGGATGTATAATTTATAAATAAATATTGATTATATTTGCAAAATAATACGTGTTCAAATTGAGTTAGCTATGACTTATGAAAAAAAAACATGTTCAATATGTCAAAAGTGACGTTAATTTTAATTGGATCTTTTATATGAACGTCTTGGCTAACACAATTTAATTATGTTATGATTTTCCAATCTAATTACATTTAATTTATAAATTATAGATGGATTCAAAATTGAACAAAGCAATTTAAACAGCTTTTGAAATTCTGTACATATTTCAATTCTTTCAGTTTTTCTCACTTAAACAGGAAGCAGGAATTTGCAAAAAAATGTTTTTTTTATGTAAAACCCCTATGTATACCTGATCAAGTCATCACCATATATACATGTTTAAAAAAATATAAAATGATGGCAGAAAGACCCCAGGTCGATAGCCCGGACAGACTAACAAAATATTTATTCTTGTTAAGTAAATATAAATGTATGTATAAGCTTATGTAATGTTGTCTGAATAAAGCTGTTTGTATATATAAAATGAATAATGTAAATAATCGATAATTGAGCCTTTTAATTAATTAATTCCTAAAATATATCGACTAAAATAATAATTAAATCTTCTAAGAGAGAGAGAGAGAGAGAGAAAGAAAGAAATAAGATTCCGTAAGGGAACATTTAAATTTAACATTAACGTTATTAAGTAAATTCACTTTCTCTGTATATATCTATTTAAAATGCGGCTTAGATTGTAATAATACAAAATAACGTACACGTTAAACTTTACATTTCCCTTACAGAATAGCTCCGATTGTATATATCCTCTGACAAACACATACATTCAGATGATTCTCTACTATAATAGACATTATTCAAATATCGCTTATTTGATTATTCAAATAAATCATTCAAGCCTATCATACAGTATGCACAGATGAATCGAATTTAGGGAGGGAAAGTATAAATATTAAATTTGTAGGGGAGTAAATCCAATAATGCAATATCGCCTAGAGTCTGGACGCTTCATTTCATACAAAAGGGGAAACTCATGATTTATTGATGTTTATATTAGATTAAATCACATTAAAACCGAGAAGAAAATGTGCTGTATTCGTTAAATGTTCAAATTAAACAAGCTTTCATAGCTTCAATATTATTACGCCACGTTTCGAAAATGTCTGTTTTATGTGCGTCATCACAACATGGCAAGCAAAAGCCATTAGGTTTATTGTGTTGAAATGTTTAGGGATACAGTTTTGGTTAACTTAAGATCTTAAAAAGGTTTTGATGAAAAGCTATAAATAATTATTGATAACAGTATTATAATTAAACTAACTTTATTTAGGTAAAAATTAAACACGTGGTTTGTTTAACAATAAATTTAAAATATTTTATTTTGACTAGTTATAATTGTTTAAATATGTTTCACCAAGTGTTAAATGAAAAATTAATTGATGAGTTCTCTTTAGCATAGGCGAATACTTGCACAAATTAACTGTTTAATTAAATTGGCTGTACATGGTCTATTATAACTTAATAAAACACTTTGACTTTGTTTGCAGTTAAAGCTAAAGTGTTTTACTTGCACAAATTGTATTTATTTTTAAACTCATTCATTGTGGCGTTATTGATTCCGATTTACTGTATAAAATTAATTTCTTTGTACATCGCATCAGCTCAAGAACAAATACTTATTTTTATATCTCTAAACATTCCACAACTCATCAACTCAAATCACAGCTTGCAGTTATTTTAATAACTACTGTGCTGCTGCAGATGTTCTCAACATTTCACTCGGCAATTTAATAACAAATATAAGACCACAATTGGAATGATACTCACTTCCTATTATATCATCTGATGTATTGTTTTTATGTTTGTAGTATCCATTACTTCCATATTTACTTATTGTAAAATGCATTTTTATATATATATGTCGTTTGTTATTTTTTATTATGTAATATTATCCTGTAACTGGTTAATTTAAATAAAACACTTTACACAATAATAAATGGAAGACGCCATCTTTTGTAACACAAGATCCGTTCAACCGCCTTCATCAAGGCATTGCACATGAAACACGCTAGTCTGATGAGGTTTTAAAAACCGAAATGGCAATCGCTAGTTATCCATACGCTAGATAAATAGTGGTTGAACATTTTATTAAATACTTTAAACTATGCATAATATCAATTTTAGTTATAACAAATTAATTATAGTATTGTACAAACAAAGTTTTAAGTATTTAATAAAATGTTCAACCACTGTTCTCTAGCGTATGGATGTCATTATAAAACTAATAGTTAGTGTAAATTGTAGAAACTATAGTCATAATAAATTAATTTTAGTGTTATACAAACAAAGTTTAAAGTGTTTTATTTAATTTACAAGCAATATATAATAAATTTGATTCCTCAGTTATTAACACTGTAACTGGTAAATTGTTAACTGTTAGATGATAAATATTATTTGTTATTTAAATCCTGAATACCTTCTTGTATTTTTGTTTTGCTTAATATAATTCATATAATACGTTTTATTAAATCTAATCATTCGTAATGGAGCGTTGTTGTTACCATTTATAGATTTTATAATGCAGCAAACTGGTTTACTATAATTTAATAACACCACTTGGTTTCACTTGCAAATTAATTTTATATCAGAGATGAATGTTCAGTCCATGCTCATTTGTATCAAACGAAATAGGGGTGGTTTGCGCTTCACGCCAAATTAAAATTTTTATTGCTTTCCGGCGAATTATATTGAGGTAGCTCCGAACGTGGCTTTTTGCTGCGGCTAAAGATTATAAAATTCGGGAGACCTTTTAAGTTGTTCTTTTTCAGTCCATCAGATGTTGCCTCTTGCATCCTCAAAAAAGTAAGGTCCAATAACAGCACACCTGTAACCTTGTGGCTGTGTAATGGCTGTTCGTGCAATTGACGAGGGTTGTCAGGTGTCCAATATCTGCAATTATATCAATTACCCACTTACACATACCCAGTGTGGTGGAAATGAGTCTCATTATAAAAAAAATGTCAACAAAATCGGGGTCGTCATTAATTTTTACGGATTGATTTTCACAGAATTGTAATCGTGCCATGCAATCTAAAGATTTCTGTACCTACGTTTTATATTTTGTGGCGTAAAACTTGAAATCAATAAAACTTCTGTGGGTTATGTTACGTAAAGACGATAATAATAGAAAATTTAAAAAAACTTATTTACTTTTCTTCACTTTTCTTTAATTACTCGAAATGTAAATTTAATTTTAATTAGTGGAGAAAAGTGAATAAAGAAGCATTTTTTTTCATTGAAATCAATGTTGAGTATTCGACCCATATCTGTTCGGTTTACGTGCAATGCTCCTGCATGTTTCGTGTTTTCTTGACGATGGTTTTCGGCTTCTAGCAATTGCTTTTTCTGAAAATCGTTAGTACCTGCCCTAGTGATTCCTAATCCCGTCATTAATATTAATGAGTGTTAACAGATCTATTAATTAATATTAATAATGTAGGAAGTTGGGAGTATTTTATATGTACCTAGGAAAAGTTAGAAAATTTAGTCGCTGGGGAAAGATAGTTATTTTAACCAAAAGTTATGGAAGTTTTTACTTTTGGGTCGAAAATATTTTTGTATACATCAACGCAAATGACCGCAGATATCGAAGCGGCTTAAAACTCATATATCTGCCAGAACTGTTCAGATCCGAATACTTTTGAGCTCCATCCATAAAGAATAACCTACGATTTATGATTTAAATTCGTAATACAAATCGCGAATGATTCATATTCGAATCACAAAAATAATTCTTCAAATCTTTATAAAAGGATTCCTGGGTGAATACTTTTACGGGAGCTCGTATTTCTGATATTGATGATTTATTTTAGTATCACTGAAAATTTATAATAATCTGTTATATAACAGTTTATATTTAAAACTTAAAAAATCTAAATATATATGACAAAATCCCTCATTTTGTCAAAAAAAAAGACCTATGGTCGATAGCCTATGACAGACTACTAACACAATTGTATATACTGTTATAATACATTTTGTAAAATTTTGTTGTCATTTTGTCTGAATAAAGATGTTTGTATTGTATAACAAAATGTCTGTTCATTTAGTTACCTTTGACGTTCTTCATTCCTTACCTGAAACATAATTTATTTCTCAACACACTGTATCCAATTGTAGAAAAAAATATTATTATTTATTTTTATTTATTAGGCTAAGATAATAATACTTATACCATACATTCGACTCCACGTAAAATGGTGGTAAAGTGTGGGAGGTTTTTATTCGGTAGTCTTTTAGCAAGAATTTAGAAGTCCTCAATTTCCCCCATATATGGGTTTCCCTTCCCATAACGCAAATAAAATATTTATGCCATATAGTGAGAAGCTAAAATGCAGACATAATTAAAATAGATAATTCTTCCTACTATTAAACAAAGATTTGAAATTCCTTAAAATTCGCCACCAATCCCTACATAGCTCCTATTTTTACTAGAATATTTTTTTACATTCTTCATTCTTTATCTGAAACATTTTTATATCCTATCACACTAGATAAATACTGTAGCGGTAAAATCTGTTTCAATACTTACATTTATTTTTAAAACTATAAATATCAACAACAAAAAATATAAAATTGGTCGCCGCGCTGATGTGCTCTCTAATAGGTTTATCCTACTATAGTTGTTGCATTCTTGTTGATCTCCTTTCTTGTGTATTGTAATTAATTACGAACCCAGTTTCCTAGCCCTCAGGCATCATCACTTCCCTCCTTATTCTCGATATTAATTCAAATATTGGGGATATCAATTTGCCACCTCCATATTTTACCATTTCCATATCATTATCATGCATCCTTTCCTTTCGCTTTTCCAGTTTTTTTTTATTATTTTATAATAGTTTTTATTTGTTGATCTATGTTATTATTTCTGTTTATTGCCATTCTATTATTATTCATACATTCATCGTGATCATTTAGTAATAATTCAAAATGAGCAATGAATTAATTCTTCCATGTTTAGAGTATGTTTTCTTTAGGTTTTTACGTATACTCGTCATCTATTTCTGATATACAGGGTGTCCGTATTTCGAGTGAATGTATGGGGGATCTCGGTTATTTGAAGATTTAAATCGGAGCAAAGTTGCATATTGTAGTGCTTATTTATAATAGACTTTCAGATTTGAAATATCTTCAATTGTTTTATTGTAATCTGAAGAAAACTGAAATTTTCATTTTTTTAAAATTGGCTATATCTCTAATATTTTTTATTTTTTTCAAAGTCTGTACAAACATTCTTAATGCAACTTTTTATAACTCAACAAACAAAGTAATAATCTTCTTTATGTTGGTTGTTCTTTGTGGAGACTTTAATTATTTAAATAAAAATACTTGTCCTTTCTCCTACTTAGTTTTTAAGTAGGAGAAAGGACAAGTATCTTTATTTAAATAAACAAAGTAATGTTTAAATCTGCAAATCGAATTGTTTTTCCAGACATTACTTTTGTTTTTCTTATGGGTGCATATGGAGATATGCATATCATTGAACAGCATTTTTTACGTTGATTTCAATTATGTGCCACATGTCTACTTTTGAGAAAAAAATATTTTGACGGTATGTAGCAATGGCAACAATGGCAATAATGTACATGAAAACTATTTATTTATGAAACAAAATGTCAACTGTTGCCATGAAAACGTCAACACGGCATAAAATTAGCAAATGCAACATGTCATTGAAATCAACGTAAAAAAAATCTAATGGCATATCTTAATATGTATTCCACGTTTAAAATTCTATAAAACGTCCATTCGATAGATCTAAAAAAGTTGACTTAAGAAGGTAACCATACAATTTCAATCAAATAAAAAAATAATGGAATTATGGGCGATTTTTTAAAATCGTAGTTTTCATTTTTTTGTAAATATTTACGAAATAGTTGAATATATTTCAAATTTAAAAGCAGGTAAATAATCAGAATTGAAATACGCAACTTTGTGCCAATTTAACCGTGTATATACATATATCTTTATTCAGCAAATAGATAATATAACATAAATAATTACAATACATGTAGGTGTTAGTATATCTGGGCTATGTTTCTGATATTTTTCCGTTTTTTATTTCTAATTTCTAATATTTTTATTATATTAACAATATTATTGTGTTTTTTTGTATTTTTTTTCACCCCCATATTTGTCGTTTTTTCCTCTCTTTTTTCCTGTAATTTTCTTTCCCTGTGCCTATCCATTTATTTCTTGCTTTCATTTTTCAATCATTTGCTCTTTTCCAAACCTCATAGAAATAAATCTTTAATTTTTTAGCATAACATTTATCAAGAGTGATTTAATTCTATAAAAAGCGAAACTATTCTAGTTAATAAATTTAATTTGTCGAACAAACCAAGCGCTTATTATGTATACTTCTATTTTTAATTCGTTCCAAAGAAATACAAACTTTTTTGTATTTCATTGATAATGGTCGCCTGACCAAAACTAGAAAATTTAAAAAATAATAACCAAGTAGGCTGAAAGACCACTGGTCGATAGCCAGTTTCAGAGTTGGAATTATATTGTGAACGTTAGTATATTGTTAAATATTGTATTGTAACTGTATATTCCAATCTCAGAAATAAAGATGTTTATGTATGTAATAACCAAGTTTAAATACCCTCTATTCAAGATGTAAAACAAGTCTTATAACGGTCAAATAATTCGAGAAATACACATACAATCGACAAACAAAAAAAATCATGTTCTTTTTTAAAGTATATCGAATGACGTGAAACACATGCCTTCACCCTCACTCCTTGTGGGTGAGGCGTAGGGCAACTTTGACATTTTAAATAGGAACCCTGTTTTTTATAACTGAATTTGATTCTACGTCTCCAACTACGTAGTTTTTATTGAAGATATTTTCTTTCTGTATTGGCGCTCTAAACTAAAAATAAGTTCTGTATAAATTTCAAAAGAATAACATGGTAACGTGATCTTTCAAAAGATAAACATCATATTGAGATACACAAAGACTCATATTTACCAAATATTCTATTTCTATTATAATTTTTTATTGTTATTATTTCTTTCTCTATCTACTATTTTTAATACTAAATTATAGTTTATAATTTAAGAAATATAAATTTAATTTTAAAATTAATAAAAGATTAATAAAAATGTAGGAGAAACGAAGTCGGCAAACCTTGATAAGTCAAGAGGGACACTTATCGATGTAATTCCTCTTTCTTCCCGGTCTGGCCAGACTGAAGTGAACTGTATTTTGGATGCACTTGATTATTCTTAATTTCACACACTACTTAATATTCAAACAATAATTAGAAAACGAAAACGTGACTGTCTCGGCGGACGTTTCGCGCAGAAGTCCGCGTAAACATTAAAAGAAATGAGTAATCAGAGATATTCTGTAAGGGTAAAGTAAAAAAAAAAAATAAATATGTAAAAACATTCTTAAAGTTTTTTTTATCATTACACTCTAAGTAGCTTTTGTAATAGATATATTCTAGCTCCGCTAGCTATCTACGTTTATTCGCAAATCTTACTTATTAGAACGTAATTTCACAGCGACTCGCAATACACAAATATTTTTTTCAAAAGATCGGTTCGATATTTAAAAAAATCTTTCTCTCCGAAAAAGAGGAAACGAGGCTATGCTCTGGTGTGAATCAGACACGCAGCTATTTTAGCTGTGCTTGAGCGAGATTCGCGAATTTTAAATTCATGTTTTAAAATTCGACATATTAAAGTGTTTCTTTCGGGGTTCTCATTTAAAATATAAAACTTGCTCTTTAATGACAGCTACGTAATTGGTGAGAGTGAGGTGAATTTAAAGTCATTCGATACACTTTTCAAAAACAATGAAAACGTATTTTTTGTTTATCAATTGGGTGTGTATTTCTTGAAATATTTGATCGTCTCGGGACTCTCTGTGCACCCTGTATATGGGATATTTACTTAAGGGTGCGATTTAATAGAAAGAGATCATCATATAGCTTTAATGGCCGTAGCTTATTGCCAATGGACAATTTTGTATTATACATTAAAGTAATCTTAAAGGATGCAGGAATTTCATGAAATAAATTACAAATCATAGTTTTCCTGAAACAAAAATTATTAAAAACAATGAAATAAGGTTATATTTGCACCTAATTTTTAATCTATATTTTTTGTATCAAAAACATGTGCAATAACAATTTCAATGATTCACTAAATTCTACATTTAATTGATTTCACATTTTATATTTTACAATTTTATTTTCTAACAATTCAAAAATGTTTCACCACGGGTTAAGTGAGAAATTAATTAAACATATTCTAACAAGAAATAGTGAATTGGCCTAATACGCACTAATTAAACATTTTTTTAAATTCTTATTTAACAGATAAAAAATGTATATGTATATTTGATAGCTCTGATTTTGTTGAGTAATGGATTGTTAAAAAAACAGCGAGATGGATTAACTAATAAAGTAGTAGTCGTGTCAACACTTATTTTTTTCTGTTAAAACTAAAAAAAGACAAGTTGCACTATGAGAGTTACCCCCTTCCACCCTTAAGCGGGGGTCAGCCGGCAGGCAGAAAGCTGAGGCCTTAACAATATTCATAGTATCATGAATATCCTAGATATTACATAATCTATTATTTCCACTTTACTGTAATGTTATTATATCTCTTCCACAAGTATTTTTGTTCTCCAATCGAGCATTTTATGTTAAATCTAATTTGTTTGTTCCACAAATTAAATTCATTTGTTCCACAAATTAAATTTATTTGCTCTACAAATTAAATTTATTTACTCGAATCGTATCGCTTTTTACAGGATTAAATCACTCTTGATAATGCTTTAGAATTGTGAAAATGAACTTCTTTATTTATACTTTTACCAAAGTATTTCAATTTTTTTCATCAAGTGTTATGTTAGAAAGTTATGCAAAAAATTGATTTTGAGTTCTTCAATTGCGTATGTTACACCGTTTATTTTTTTATATCTTGAAAATGCTCTACGTCCTTGTTATCTTGCTTGTTTTTCAAAAGGCAACTCAACTCACGTTATTTTTTGTATGTGTTTTGGGTAGCCCTCATCTTCCATTCCTGAGAGAAAGTTTTTTTTGAGATAAATTGAATAAAGAAAAAAAAAAGATAAAATAATTAATTAAATTAATTATTCCCTTCTTTTGCTACTGTTTTTTTTTCCTTTAATATAAATTAAATAAAGAAAAAAAATGGGATAATAATTAATTACATTAATGCTTCCTTCTTTTGCTATTTTTTTCCTTTCTTTAAAATAAATTAAATAAATAAAAAAATGCGAAAATAATTAATTAAGTTAATATTTTCTTTGGCTGCAGTTTTTTTTTTTTTCATTTATTAAATTTAATTTAATTTAGTAAATGGAATAATAGGTTATTTATTACACAATTTTCAATTTTGTGGTTTCTTTTGTCGAGTGTTGGGATTATTTTCTCATCCGGCACTTGGTGAATCATTTTACACTATTTAATGTTTTGTAAAAAAAAATCACTTGCTATGTATCATTTATATGTTTTATTACTCAAACTAGTTTCGGTCAACAAGCCATTTTCAAGGCATATTATAATCCTTGAAAATGGCATAGTGGCCGAAACTGGTTGGAGTCATAAAACATATAAATGAAGAATACTACTAAGCAATTTTTCTACAAAAACATTGAGTTAGAACGAAACGAAAGTTATGCTTTTATGTTATAATAATAATTGTAGAAATATCAATAAATATAAGAAATAAATATATTTGTTGAAAATTCGACGGAAATAATAAATTACCGAATCATAAATATATATACAGGGTCCTGCATTCCAGATCCCGTCTTCGATAGCTCAGTTGCTAATTAAGTTAGCAAACTTTGATTTACATTCATAAAAATTCTTATTGAAATGGTAAAAAAAAAACAGTTTTTTGTAAATAACTTCCAATCCTTTGGGAATTCAGGACTTTTATGAAGAAAAATGTTTTTTTTTTAATTCTGTAGGGGTTCCAATTTAAAATAAGAAAAATACAGTACATTCAAGTTAGAAAAGTTTGACTGTATAATTTATATCAATAACATTTGTTTATTGGGAATGTTAGTTCTTATTTAATTAATATCTTCTATACTTTTATTTACAAGATCCCATTTTATTTTTTATAAATGTTTTAAACCAAAGGCGCAAAACCGTTTTTTGCCGATTTCAATAAAATTTTAGGGGTATGTTGTAGGTAACCATGAAGGCACCCAAATAATGAATAAAATGTATATCAAGCATTGAAAAAAAAAAAAACTAATAATCATGAAATTTTTGGGACACCCTGCATAATCAAAAATATTTTCCTCAAGTACGTCCTAAAATGAAAAAAAATCTCCAAAATTTTAAAATCCTAATTTAATTAGTAACTGAGCTATCGAAGACGCGAGGTGAAGTCGGGAATTATCATCTTTGGTCATACGGGAGGTGAAATGCAGGACCCTTTATACGTAACTTAAAAAGGACTGAATCTATGTCATTAAATTCTTAATCGTGATTATAAACTATCAAATATGAAAATGTACAAATGTAGGGATTTTTTGTATGTTGCCAACTCCGGACAGTTGAGATTGATCACTCTGTATATAAGAAAATGTAATAGCGTGTCGTTAGTTTAGTCGCTTGCACAATGGTTGATTATCCATTGTGTCACAGACTATTCTTAACCATCTATAGCATATTACATTTCCTTTAAACCGACCACAAAATGATAATTTGAAATGTATGAATGATTTCGAAAAACAGTTCTAAATAAAGCACTAATGTAACATTGAAATTAATTTTTTTTCTTTTTAATTGAACTTATTTAAAAGAAAACTTTTAATTTCAATGTTAAATTAGTACTTTTAGAAACTGTTTTTCTAAATCATTCATAAATTGCATTTTTTTTATATACATAATTATTAAGTGCAACTTTACTTTTAGCAATTTTTCATTTTTTTATTCGGATAGAAAAATATATCAAATAAAAGTTTTAGATCTTGGAAAAGACATAATTTCTGTTATAGAACTTTTATTGCAGGACTTTCGGTTTCCATTTTATAAACGGAAGAATTTCGTTTACCTGATAAATTTCCTTAGAGATTTTAATTATTGAAATAATTATTTTAATGACAAATAAAACGTCAAAATGCCGTCATATTAAACATATTCGCAAACGCCTCCAGTTTGAAAAAATAAATAAAAGAAAAATATTTTAACAAATTGTAAGCTAAGAAATAACATATATATATATATACACAAATATCTTTATTCAGACAATTATATACATTAAAATATTATTCTTAATTACTTTTTGTTTTTTTTTCTGATAATCCCTTTCACTTAAAAGAATAAGAAATAAAGTAAATCCTCCGCCAAACATTTCCGACAACCCATCTCCTCAATTACTTTTTTTTTCGATAATCCCTCTTATATATATACCGGTCTATTAGGTTTAAGAATTTACAAACTAAATTCTTATTGATAATATCCATATTGTGAACGAAATGTATTTCTAACGTGTAAATAAAATATAAAGAAAGGGATAAACCAAGTTTTAATTTATTCCTATAAACCAATTTATAGTGAAAATAAAAGTGTTTGTCAACAAAGTTGATTTAATGGAAAAACAAATTAAAGAAAATCGAAAAACACTTAAAGATATTAAACAATTTTTGGTGTATTATTTATTATGCTATAATTTCTGTAGTGCATCATTAATAATATTAAATATTAAATTCCATTGTTCCCAATCAAAGATTTTAATTTGTTAATTATTAAATACCCTTTATTGAGTAATGTTTTTATGTAGTAAAATATATATATGTCTTTAATAATTGAATCCTCGCATCAGCTACACTAGTTTTGAGTAGTAAATACTTTTATTAGGTAGCCCGAATTTGTGTAAACTAGTCCAATCTGGCAACCCTGCGTACGCATTCCACAGCAGCGGTGTGGTGCACTCGATTCCTCTGTCAATTCGCGGGCGAACGCTAAGCATAGCAACGCGCTAGACTCACACCATACAAACTAAATTAAATATATTATTTTATAACAAGCGTAATTGTTACAAGCATATGATAATAAAACAGTTTAAAACCTTTAATTTAGCTATACAATAATATCACAGGTAGTTTTCAAAACTTGTTTGATTTTTTTTATTAACCATTAAAACTGATGTTTCCATTCAAATTTGTAATAGAATATCTTTATTTCTGCAGACAATTCTATATACAGTAAATTAACAATAGAATTCTTATACTATATTATATGTTGTCTTTAGAAAATAGTTATCAACCGTCGGCCTTTCTGCCTTCAAATATCATTATTACAGCTGAAAGACTATTGGTCGATACCCTAGACTAATACTAAATATTAGAGATGGCAAAGTCGATCTTTTGGATCCGTTTTGTCACTACAAAATGAAGTATATAACAATTTTCATAATGGTATTTATAATAATTTTTTTTTATTTTCCAACGGAAGAATCCAACAAGGGAAAATATACAATCAACATCATAATATAAGAAGAGTACAAGCAAAATTAGTTAAATTTAAACAGAAAAAAAGAGAACAAAGTATAAATTAATATTAACATACAAAATTAAACATTATGCAAAAAAATATGTCTTCATACAAATAATATAAGAAAAATACAAGCTATCAGATATTAAATTTAAACAGAAAAAAAAACAAAGTATAAATGAATAATAACAAACTAAATTAAATATTATGCACAAAGAATATATCTTCATACATTTTGTTAGCATTGCGGCACATGAATATTAGGAAGTGTCATATATTTATTAATATACTCCAATTTATTATTATTTATTAACTTTAGCTATTTAAAATTGGTTATATAGAAATACTCTTTTAATAAATTCACTCGATTTTTTCCAATATTAATAATTAATTGTAAATATTTTAAAGAAAATTGTATCAAATATTGTATGAATAAAGATATTATATATATTATTAATGCAAATGAAATCTTAATTTTTAATTTTTCCGTATAATGGAAATTTAAGATTTCATTTTCTTTCAAGTATTTACAGTTAATTATTAATATTTAGTGTTTGTCTGGGCTATCGACCAACTGTCATTCTGCCCTAATAATAATATTTGAAAAGAAAAGTAAATAACAATATCTTCTTGAAAATGTAAACGGAAACGTCATCGGACAAATCTACTTTAAAACCGTAAACTGAAAAAATAAGACTTTATAGGCGGAAAGACCAACGGTCGATAGCCAATTCGCAGAAGAATTTATTTTTATGTTAGTTATTTATTGTATTTATTTATTATTATTACTTTGTTAAAAATAATCTGCCAATAAAGATTTATATATATAAAACTTTATTAAACTCAATGATAGATATTTGTATTTTGATATTATAGACTTTTATTGTAGCTATCTTGATTGCAGATAAATTTTGTCAATTGAGAATGAATCATTTGTTTGGTTTTATTAATAATCCATATTTATTTCTACATTCAAGGATTCCACTAATCACTTAAACGATTTTCCCCTTCTAATTTATCTTCATTGTAGATAATGTTGGTCAGTTCTGAATGAATCACATATACTTTTTGTATTAATAATTCATTAGTAATACGAGTTACAAATATTTTTGTAGTGCACAAATACTTTGGGTATGTTTAAACTGATTTTGCCTTAAATTCTTCCTTCTCCTTAACCTAGAATTGTTAGTGAAAGTATTATTTCATTGTTAGAACAATATTGTAAATATCTCCCCACTTATATTTATTTATTTATCTAACGGATATATCTTTGTTTATAATTTCTATAAAAAATAGATAAATGATTTAATCTAAAATTAATTATATTAATTATTTTCAAACAATTTTATTATTAATTATAAAATTATTTGAAAATAATTAATATCTATTTAGTTCTCATTAATCACTTGAATATTAATAATAGAACATGCGCTTGATATGTTTCTTTCCTCAGATTAGTTCTGATATTTCTATTTCTAAAAAAAAAAAAATTACACATTCTCATATAAAGAGTGTTTCTAAATTGATGCGCCTTATTTTCTGAAATATTATGACAAATTTATCTATTATATTATAAATAGAAAAGAATAAAATATGAAAATAATTCATTAATTATTTTCAAATCATTTTTATTTAATTTATATTATATTAGATGCAATATACTATTTTCTCAGATAATAAAGATTTAAGAATTATATTTTTGAGGCTGTTACGTCATGAAACTCCATGTTAATTTCAAAATAAAACACGATGTTAAACTTTTTAGTTTCACAGTATTTATTGTAGAAGTGAAACTAAACAGTTTAATATCGTGTTTTATAATTGTATTCATCAACTGCTTGGTGATGATACTGTGTATCGGAACAATTGTAGAAGTGCATCAACAATAAATATTGTGAAACTAAAACGTTTAAGATCGTGTTTTATTTTGAAATTAATAAAGATTTAGTACTAAGCATAAATTATGGAAGTTCTTATATTTTTTCGTTCAAAAGGTCTTCCTCTTCAAGTTACAGCACTCTAATTTTATAGGAAAAATGTGTTTTTTATTTCATATATCTACTGTGGAAGATATATAGTAGAATGAAGTTAGGCTAATAAAACGATATTAAAGACGACAAATTCAGGCGGAAGGGCCGCCAATTGGTAGACCTTTAGAATGTATATTGTAATATTCTGTTATACTTAGATATATTGTATGGTGTTTGTCAATAAATATTATGTATATAAATAATGATAATATTTGACGGTTTTTATAACCCTAAAATGTTGTTAGAAGAGAGTAAAATAATTAACCTGTATACATACATAAACATCTTTATTTCTGAGATTGGAAAATACAATTACAATATCTAACAATCCACTAACGTTCACAATATATTTCCAACTCTGAAACTGGCTATTGACCAGTGGTCTTTCAACCTAACCTGTATATTAATTTACAAAATTGTGTATATTTTTTTATTTCAAAACTTCATTTTAACAGAGGAATTCAATCTTCAACTTTTTGGTCTCTTGACATGTTCTCCTAAAATTGCAGGTTTAATTGTAAGAAAATAAAATTATATCGGTAGGTTCATTTTACATAACTAAACCAATATTTTTTGTTAAGGAAAATCTTACAGGCTGGTGTCATAATGACAAATATTTTTATTGCTGTGATTTGGTCACTGATAATTTGTTAACTTGCGCGAACTTAACACTATTTTTTTTGGCAAACTAGAAAAATGCCAGAATGGCAAACATGCATTTTCTATATACTTATATTCAAGGTGTTTCTAAATTGATGACAAATTTTGAAGTACGGCTAACTATCTAGTGAGCCATCCAAAGTGCGATCTGTTCTGTGGCGATCTATCAAGATTCATGCCTTTTGTGAAAGAAGTAGAGTCATGCCATTGTTGTAATCTAGTTGTTGGTGACTGTTAAGGTTTTCTTGTTACGTTTACATTTGCGTTCAAAGTGTTTACTATTGTTTTTAAAATTAGTTAGTTTTTTTGTATTATATATATATGCCTTATAATTGTAAAAATGTTCTATTCCCTTAAATAAATAAATAAGTGCGTACCAATGCAAATAGATAAAAAAATCTCTAGAAATTTTAAGAAATAGCATGTTTTTTTTAGCATCAGTCTTCTTGATTTTTTTAATAAAAATCGATCTCTGAATTATGTTAAATGGACCTATGTATTAATTTGTTTTTTTTGCCATTAAACTAACAATTTTATGAGAGAATGTTACAAGATAAAAAATGTTTAAGAATGAATTCCTCAATATAAATCAAGATTGAAAATTCAAAATGCAGATTCATTAATAATTTCAAAGTTCTCCTGCAAACTATTAGAGGGGTTCATTGTTCCCCCTTTCGCAATAACAACAATAATCATCAAAAAATGCAATTAGATTAGCTATAATTATAAGTGATTTTTAAAACTCAAATCGTCGATAGGCATAAACACACCCTTTATTTAAAGTCTTTCGCATTAATGTGTAAATACCCTGTATACTTTGTTTTTTGTCAGGTAATAAGGGATTTAAGAATTGGTGAGTTCTAGATATCATCAGCCTTATTAAGGATGTATTTTCCCTTTAATGACATACAAGTACATGTATCAATTATTTCCAAAATGAATAAGTTTCATTGATTTTGATTGTGTGATTTCAGAAACGAAAAATATGTGAATAAAATACAACTTTTTCGTTTTTTAAAATCACATATTATTCTACAAAAGTAAATCTGTAGTATAAGTAATAAAAGAAACAGCGCGCGGCAGGTGAGAGTCGCTCTTTTTAATATATACAAACATCTTTATTCCCAAAGAATACATACATATTTAATTCAATATACAATACATGAAACAATTAAAAACAAATATATATTCTTAAGAGAAACGGCTATCGACCGGAGGTCTTTCGGCCTCTCTTTTTAATTAATTTGATTCAATTATTTTCGTTTAATTTTATTCGGTTTTGATTTAAATTGAATTAATTTGGTTTAATTTAATTTAAATTGATTTAGTTTGATTTGATTTAATATAATTGATTTAATTTTGCTGATTAATAATTAATTCAAATATTAATTTAATTAATTTATTTTAACATCTTTAAATTATTTAAGGCATAGCTGTACTGACGAGGGATAGATCCCGAAACACGTGTCTGCAGATGGCCTTAAATTAAGTAACGTTCCTTTTGTTGTTTTTATATTAAATTTTTCTCGGATCAAAATTTGTTGCATTATGCAAAATTTTATTGATGTGGTTTACATTATGTAATTCAATATCCGGAGTGGATATTTGCCCGGGAAGTAGTTGTTTTAATGTGCATTTGTTTAACGTACTTACATAACGTAAGTCAAAAGTCACAGAGCTAAATGTGAAAATAATTTATTAATTATTTTCAAATCATTTTTATTTAAATGAAATATTTCTTTGCACTAACATATACATGAATTACAGAAAGAAATCGTTAATAAAAATAATTTGAAAATAATTAATAAATTATTCCATCTTTATTTTCAAATTTTTTTATTTAATTTATTTAAATAACTATGTGAATTAATCCTTTCTTTTTTCCTATTATTAGAAACAATTCGTATTTATGTTAGTGCAAAGAAATATTTTATTACATAAACATCTTTATTTCTGAGATTGGAATATACAGTTACAATATAATATTTAACAGTACACTAACGTTCACAGCATAATTCCAACTCTGAAACTGGCTATCGACCAGTGGTCTTTCAGCCTGTCTTTGTCCAGTCTATGTCTGCTTTTTAAAAATTGTGATCGCTAACGTCATTGTCAAGGTCCGGTTGATGTAATGAGATGAATTGATGAATGGTTGAAGTGGGATATTTGAATTTGGGTTGGGTGTTAGGGTTGCGGGGTATACACATGTGATTAAGAATAGTGGTGATATTAGGATTTGTGGCAAACTTTAAAGAGAGGTATTCCAGGCGTTGGTTTATAGGGGGGATATTGCACATTTCATAAAGGAGGATATTGAAAGGGTTGTGTAGGGGGTTATTGGGGTGTCTGATTTTCGTAAGTACCCTCAGGGCTGATCGTTCTGCGACTTCTATGTTTTTCAAAACGTTAGGACGAGGATTGTGGAAAAGGATCGGAGCATACTCAAGCAGGGGGCGGCATATAGTTTTATAAATATGCACTGCGGTATTTACTGTTATACCTTGTCTCTTATATGTCAGTGATCTAAAATAGCGCGCCCTGCTTTTTAATTTAATTTTGAGGTTTCGGGTGTGGTTAATGAAGGTTAATTTTGTATCTAGGACAATACCTAGATATTTGCAGTTAGGGGACGGCGGGATACTATGGTTGTTGATTGTTATGTGATATGGGGAGTTTAGATGGCGGTGGAAAGGAATGAGAAGTTGGGTTTTATTTGGGTTGATGGAGATTCTCCATTTCGCGAACCATGTTTGTATGCTATCAATCAGCCCTTGGAGAGTGCTTAGGGCTTTAGGAATAGTGGGAGCGTGAGTTATGAGGGCGGTGTCATCAGCATATAGTAGGGGGTATGCAGAAGGGTTTAAATAGACAGGGTCTGAATTGTAAAGGTCGTGGACAAAAATGTTATATAACATGGGGGATAGTGGGGAACCTTGAGGTAAACCTTGTCGTGGGATGAATGATTGTGAATAGGAATTGCGGATTCTAACACTTAGGGATCGGTTGGATAGGAAACTGTCTATGATATTAATTAAGTGGAGAGGGATGCCTAAGGAGTTGCACTTAAATAGCACACCTTGATGCCAGACCGAATCGTACGCTTTTTGTATGTCTAGAAAGAGTATTGCTGATTTTTTACCTTCAAGGTGTGCTGTCTGGCAGTTCGAGGTAAGGATTGTTAAGGGAAGGGAAGTTGAGCGGTGTTCAATAAAGCCAAATTGATAAGGAGGGATACGGTCTTTAATGTGGGAGGTGATTTTTGTTTGGATTAAGGATTCAAACAGTTTACCGAGAACAGGAAGCAGGGTAATTGGGCGGTAGCTTGAAACTAAGGTTGCATCGTTTCCGGGCTTATGTATGCAAGAAATAATACCCTGTTTCCATTCGTTTGGGATAGTTTGGGATTGGTAGATGGAATTAAATATAAGGATTATGTATTCGTGAATGTGATTGGGAAGGGATTTGAGGATTAATCTAGGTATATTATCGTAACCAGGCGATGTGTTTTTACCTTTATACAGTGTTTCGTAATACTCTTCTTCTTTTATGTCGTCGGAGAATAAATGGGGAGGGGGGATTTGTTTGAAGGTTCTGTACCATGAATTAATTGTCTTGTAGAATTTATTGTCATAAACGTCATTTTCTGTCTGCGTGAATATCTTTTTGAAATGGTCCGCGAATATGTCTGCTATTAACTGGTCATCCGTAACGATCGTTCGTGTTGTTGGGTCCTGTATTTGTTGTAAATAGTCGGTCTTTTGATATTTGCTAAGTTTTTTAACTTCGTCCCAAAATGTTTTTCCCTGTTTTCTATTAATTTCGTCGCACGATTTAATCCAGTGGTCTGTTTTGTATTCTTTAATAAGTTGGTGTATGTCTTTGTTAAGTCTGTTAAATTTTGCTTTTAAGTCACTATCGTCTGTCAGTCTGATGTCTCTGTATAATTGTCGTTTGTACTTAATTAGTCGTAGAATGTATTTAGGGAGTGGGTATTTGTAGGGAGCTTTGGAGTAGGTAGGAGTGTTTTGTTTGATTGAGTCGGCGAGAGATTTGAAAAAGAGGGAGATTGATTCAGGGGAAATATTTTGATGGGATTCAATGAAATTTGTCATATCTGAAGTGACTTTGTCTATGTTACACTCCTTGTGTCTATATATTATTTTATTATTTATATTCATAAATTGTAAAGATTTAAATTTTAGGACGAATAACAAAAAAAATAATGGAATAATAACTTCATTATAGTTTATTGAAATACATTGTTTTAAAATTACAATTATTATTATCGTGATTAAATTATCATATTCTGCTCCATTGTTCTTCGGTAGTTTTTAATAAAAGTAATCACACAATGTAACGAGATGATTTATAATGTGTTTGTTAGCGGAAAGACATTAGGTCGACAACCATTTATCTAGAGCGATTCATTTTTATTGTATTAAACGTTTTATTTATTGCTTTAATTTTCTGAATATAAAGAATGCGTATGTTTTGTGTTACAACGTAGTGTTTAGACAACAAATACTTCCATTGTTTCAAAATTACATATAATGATTTTTTTATTAAAATTCCAGCGCCAACTTTTCGTAAATCACAAAGAGCGATTTTGTTTCTTTCTTTGTGATTTATAAAAAGTTTTCAAAAGAAACATTATGTAGAGCAGACCATTACTCAATCACAAGTTCCGTGTGACTCACAGTTACTGTGTGAATTGACATGATTCATTTATACTAAGCTGTGGTTATAGAGAAAATGTCGAACGATTAAATGTGTAAAGCCGAAAACGAACCAGGTAGAAATGTTCACGTATCAACACACCTTTGTTGACTCAGAGGAGTGATAACGGGTTATCATATCGAGATGGATGTGAGAATCCGTTAGAGGTTACAAAACACATTTGGAACCTGCCAATAAAGTTTTCAAATGTTTTTGGCTTTGTCAATGCATCTTCTTGATTTACGTGCTCTTCTTTTTTTCAAAAATTGTGAAAATATAGTAGATATTTTATTAACCATCCGAAAAAATCCTGAAAAAGTCGATATTTTTATCCATGGAAGTTTTTACTTGTGGGCTGAACACTTTTTCGTATTAATCAAAAGTAGTTAAATGATCTTTTGATAATAAATCCCATATCAACCTTTTTTTAATAAATTAAATAAAAAGAATTTGAAAATAATTAATAATTTTATATTTAGCTACTATGACGTTTTTACTTACGTTACGTAAATACTTTAAAACAAATTAAAACATCTACTTTTTTGTTGGTTTATCTTCACAATCCAGTCCAGATATGGGTATAATTGATCTTTTTTATTACTCCGAAATTTAGCGCACAGTAATTACGAACTCTATTAACATCAATGTTACTTATTCTAATAATAGAAAACATTGAACATTTGCTAATGTAAAATAAGTCAGAATGTCACAGTAGCTAAAGAGGAAATAATTTATTAATTATTTTCATATTCTTTTTATTTAATTTACTTATTATATTAATTTCAGACTACTTATATTTATTATTAATATTATTTTTATTTATTATTTAAAAATCTTTATCAATATTTTTTTTATATATATATTTCTTGAATAATATTCAATTGAATACTTATCACTTGGTCAAACATTTTGAACTAATAATATTTAAAGGATAAATTAAAAAAATCGCAATATGTTACAAATATGTATTATAAATAAATAATAATTATGTAAAGTTACACAAATAAAGATGTATTTATATATAATAAATATGAATGGATTGTTAAAAGTCTACCAATAAAATAAATAAAACGCAGATTAAATTGAATAACTTTAAATTCTTTTGGAAAACTGTTGATAACCCGAAACTAGCCGATTAAAGTTATTCAATTTAATCTATGTTTAATTTATTTTATTGGTCGATTTTAAATAATCTATTCATATTTATTATTAAAATATGAAGTACCAATATTTCAATATTAAAACTATTAATTAGATTTAAAAAAGTTATCATTTTTGATAAAAAGCGAAACTAGTTAAAATAATTGTGAAACAAACTAAGTGATTTATTGTATCCTTTAAATATTATTAGATCAAATGTATAATTTATATTTATTAATTAGCTATCTACCTGTATTTCCTCGTTATATTAATATAGGATTATTTTTTATCAAGATTGTTTTCGAATTTCAAATTGATCACCACCCTGATAAATTTGTAAATTCTAATAATGTTAAAAAAATCCAAAAATATTAGTAGATATGATCAACACAATTTAAAAATCTAAATTATCTTGGATTCAACATTTGTTTTATATATTATAGATGACGCTGTTAGAGCCATTAATATTTACTTAGGCGGCGTTACTTTCTTACCACTTCAAAATCCTTTTAGATGACTTACAATTTCAAGGTGATAACTCTAAGATTTTTTTGTTATAAGATGATGACACATAAATGTCCTAATGAGTGATCCTCGGAAGAAATAAATCTACCATGAAATTGTGAACATCTGGCATTGCTAACATTAGGGATAGAAATGGGGATGAATCAGATACTTTTCTACCTGCGAGCAGTGGCAGGTTTTTCATTGTTTTTATTTAAATAGGAATGAACGTGTTAGAATTGGGTCATTACAAAAATATGTAATATAATATATGATTCATATTCAACAACTTGAGACGTATTTCTTATTAGGTTATGTAAATTGCGTTTCGAGATAAGTTTATATTTAATATAAAGAACGAATATTATTGATATTACCGCGTTTGAGAGTTTTCAAGAAACAAAAAAAAACACTTTTTGTAATATTTAAACCATATGTTTCGAAGCCGTTCATTTTTTTGGTACTGGCGGAAGTGTACAACCGAAGAAAATAATGCTTAAAAAGCAACTAAACTTATATTTATTTTAAATTTAATTTTCGCGATTACAGCAAATTGTTACGAAGTAAAAGATTTTTTAATAAAATCTTAGGTAATTTAATCCCTAGATTCCGATTCTTGAATATAAAATGGGGGTTTCAATTTAAAATTCCAAAGTTGACCCCTGCCCCACCCAATGAAAAAAATCTAATTTAGAACAGGATGAGAGGAAGCATTAATTTTTGATCGATGCGTATTTTTCGAGTTATTTGGATTTGTCAGGTTAAATAATACACCCGGTATAATATAATACCTAAAATATTTTTTTTATAAATACAACTTTTCTGACCAATGAAAATACTTTTAACTTTCTTTATATAACTGAAATTTAATGTATTCAGTGACTATAGTTTCGACATCATAATCAAACTGACAAAGTTAAAAGTTATATGAAAGAATTTGTACATTTTTCTTAACTTTTTTATTTAATAACAGATGTACATTTCAATCACTATGTGATCATTATCAATGTTTTATAAAGAATAACTTAAAAACTAAAATGGTCGTAATGTACAGGTACACGGATTATAATAAGGTAGGTAGTGACAATTAGAGTAATGTATTATGGAAAACCGACTAAGAATTATATTATTTCGAGCAAGGGATTAGCAAGAGGACTTAAATCAAAATTAAGCAAATTATCTTTATGTTCTTTCATATATAGATGGCTTCATACAGGTTTAGTTGATAACTATTAGAAGATTTTAATAATTTAACGTTGCTTAAAGAAAAAAATGTGTCCACTTTCGATGGAGTGGTATGGTATTGCTGATTAGTTTGGCTCGTTGTATCTAATATGTGTTGTATGTTCTTTAAATCTTGTTAAAACATTCTTTTTTGTTTGTCCAATATACATTTTTGTGCAATTACTGCATTTGCTCGACTTTTGAAGTTCATCCACTGCATCAAATGTAGTACCTAATAGTAAATTTAGTTTCTCATTTACATATATATATATATATATAGAAATTACATCACAATATTTACATCATTACAATCATTTACAACTAGTTAAGCTTCGGAGAAAAACTAACGACCATCGGTCTTTCTGCCTGTCTTTGTCCAGTTCGTCATTTTATTCAATCGTCATGATTGGTAACGTCACTGTCTAAGTTCTCTAAATTAATTGAAATGATTTGATGAATTGTTAGTGAAGGCTAGGCATATTTAGGACTGATGTTAGGATTATCATTTACATAATAAACTGGTGTTAAATTGTATTTTTTGCAACATTTTTTCTAAATGACATTCTGAATTTGGTAGTTAAATGGTTCCAACGACGTCTTTTTTGTCTTATTTAAAAAGTTTAGTGAGACAGGTAATTTTATATTTATATAAATGTCTAATAAATGCGCTAAAGAGCTGCAGTTTTAAGACTCCAGTTATATTAAGGCTCATACTGGTATTTCAGATAATGAAATAGTTTATAATAATGGATAAAAAGACTGAGGTGAATAAAATAATAAAAATTCCTTGCAGTGACTTATTTAGTAATTTTACAGAAAAATGAAAATTCAATCGTTACGTTATTATTCAGATTATTAATCTAATTCTCTCACACAATATTGTAGCATGTATCTCTCTTTACTCCCAGTAAAATGCAACTAAAAACTGAGGTACCTAGATTTTTCATGACATCAATAACGTGGTTAATGGCTGCTTTCGAGCTCATTTATTTGAAATTGGTGTTTCTGACAGTGATTTGTGTGAATATGGAAAATATTCAGAGAGTCTAAACCATATTTTCTTCACTTGTGAATAATATAACACTCAAAGACAACAGTTCTTAAAAAGCCTTTATAAATTAAATGTTTTACCTCCTTATTGTATTAATGAACTTCTAGCAAGTAATAATATAAAATTATATGATCTTATCATTTCATTTTTAAAGGATTCAAAATTAAAGTTGTAAACATTAATAAAATATTTAAAAAGTTTTCTTTCTCTTCAAACTGCTGAGAGCTGGCTATATGGATGCGTATCCGAAGCCAAAAGAGGAAAACAAAATAAATATAAATGTTTGTTGATTAATTTATTTATAATATTATAATATCTTACTTTAAGTTTAACGCAATTAATCGAATGGAGTCTATTCGTCAGTGAGTTGAAGTTAAAAGTGTTTTTATTAATCGAATAACGATGTATGGTGAAGTAGCAACCTTATCAATGATTGAAATAAATTTTTGATTGATATTTCAAATCACAATGTGAAATAATTTTATGAATTTTATATCTTTATTTAAAAAAGTGAATCTATTAAATTCTCATATTATAAATAAATAAATAATTCTAAATAAATAAATAATAAATAAACTAATAGCCAATCGGCTATTGGTCTTTCCGATTTTAGAATGTTATTTTGTTAATTGGTTGAATTTATATAAAAAATAGTTTTAGTAAATCTTGCTTCCAACAGTGAATGAATAATAAAAGACTTTGAATGATAAACGGAAAGGTCTCATTATAGACTTTTCGCATCAACAAATTCGGTATGCATTTGAAACATACCTTCAATAAACGTATTTTTTAGAAAGTACTTTATACTCTTAAGATTAATGATAGGCAAAATCGAATAATATTAGTAATCAAGTATTTCACAATGAGCAATTTCAAATAAATAATATCAATAAGTAACAATAAATTGATGTTTTTCAATAAATAGGGAACAGTTACCGATGATATGTTGCATTGTCATATACTTAATTTTGCAATAACAAAATTGATCGAAAAGATCGATATTGCCCATCTCTACTTAAGACATTATTAAAAATATAACAATAATCTTCTTTATGTTGGTTGTGGAGACTTTAATTATTTAAATAAAAATAGTTGTCCATTTTATTAAAAAACAATAATAATAAGTAGGAGAAAGGACAATTATTTTCATTACAATAATACTGTCTATTTACTAAACACGCAATACACAATCATTTTGTGTTTAAGGTGTGCATAAATTATTAGAAAACGTTATTGAATCTAAATTTAAACACAACTATTTACTTTTTTCCATTATCTGTTGGTGCTTCAGGTAATTTTTACTGTCTTCTTTCTCAAAATATTCTGCCATATCTAGCCGGTCCACTGCGTCCGAAAATGGCCGCCTTGCACCTGGAGTTAAATTTTACCTGCCGGCCGGTGCGTGGTATTCTTTTATTTCTTTCAAAATGTAGTATATAAAGCCAAATTGTCACACTAAAGTGGGCATAATCTTTAAAAGGGACGTGCAGCCTTCTTTGAATATGCCTATAATAAAAAAAAACAGTTTTTACTATAATTATTATTATTTTGTAATAATTATTGATGTTAAAAATAGAATTTTTTTATTGATTTACGCTTTCTTTGTATAGTCACGACTTAAAGAAAATAGTTTATTTACATCATTTCAGTTAATCTTCTTTATGTTGGTTGTTGGTTGTGGAGACTTCAATTATTTAAATAAAAATACTTGTCCTTTCTCCTACTTATTTTTTATTTCACTAGATATATTTCGGAAACTTTGTTTCCATCTTCAGTAGTTATTTAAATCATTTCAGTTATTTAAGTAATTGGACAGAAAGACCATCGGTCGATAGCGTATTGACAGACCTTTACAATATATATTGTAATATTTTATGTTATACGTAGATATTAGATTAGTCATTATCATTAATAATAAAACGTATAAAGTAGCTTCAAATTGCTTAATGAATATTGGGTAATTAAATTGTTTCTTAATTTTAAACTCTGAATATAGCTTCGAATTAAGAAACAAGCTAAGTGTGTAATTTGTATAGTAAAGTATAAAGAATTATTGTTTTCATGTAAAAGATATCAATATTTAATGGGAATATGACTTTTATTTAGATGATTATTCAATTACTTATATATACGTAATATGGGCTATTCCATATGGAAAATGTTAAGTTTAGACTGTGATGATAAAAAATAATGTACACGTTAAACTTAACTAATCCCATACGGAATAGCCGCGAATATTGTATTGGGTTAATAAAGATTATATATATATAAGTAATTGAATAATCACCTAAATCAAAATCATATTTCTATTAAATATTAATAGGAATATATCTTTTACAAAGAAACGATAATTCTTAATAGTTTAGTATTCTAATTAGTTTAGTATACGTAAGATTAAAAAGAAATTTCGTTTGTTCTATAATTTTCTTTTTATTTGTTCACCATTATTACGCTATACAGATTGCACTTTGCGCTATTGTTCCAATTTATTTTTCACGTTAGTGTTTACAGACACATTAAAACATGTTTCACCAAGGTACATGGAACAAACACGCTGGTCTTGTCCGATAGACCGAAATGGCACAATTTATTTAACTATTTTGTAATGTTTACTTCATATGAAAAGATGAATCGTGTAAATGAAGATAATACTATTATTATTATAATACAAAGTATTTAAAAATATTTCACCAAATGAATATTATCATATAACACATAACACACATAAGAAAGCTATGAAAGAAAAGAAAACATTTTTTTTTTTCAATTGTATAATGTATTATTTACAAAAAATGTTGCAACTATACAGCTTGTTCCATATTAACCATTTTTCACTTTGTTATTACCTTTAAATTACCAAAGTGTTAGTAAGTTGTGGTGGTAATTTTTTGTGTAATCAGTAAAAAATGCATAGCATTTTCAAGATATTAACAAAATGAAAATTTAAATGGAGTGCCCTGTATATACATTGTAAATTATTCTGTCAAATGGTGATAAAATATCCTGCGTATTTTTAATTAAAAAAAGATGGTGATGTGTCCACTTTGGTACTTTTCCCGGTGAATTCGGTCAAATTAGTTTTTTGAATGAATTCTTCTATTTTAACACGTCGACTGATAAATCACCGGTGACTAATATTGAAGTATTCCAATGGCCACCGATGACTGCAAGTGAGTAATTTTGTCTAAAAAATGCATCAAAATGAATTAAATAAGCATATTCTTACTCATTTTGTAAAATGAAACTTAAAAACAAATAACACTCTTTTGACATTTTACAAAAAAACTTTAACACATTGGCTGGCAGCCGCTTATGCACTATCGCGGAAACACACAGGATACATTTTTTAAACTCGATGGAATGGACTCAAGGGATCTCAAAACGTGCATATTCGTTGAAATTGACGATTCGTTTTTTTTACGATCACAATACTTTCCCTTGGACAGGGGTCCGGGGAGCAAATATAATCGCTAGAAAATGTACTATTAGTTTAATAATTTAACATTTAGCTCAAACGATTAAGTTAGTAATGATTTGCATAATTTAGAAAAACCTGTATATAAGTTTTCACCCACAAAAAATTAATAGGCTATT
Organism: Philonthus spinipes; assembly: GCA_963082785.1. Taxonomy (NCBI): domain Eukaryota; kingdom Metazoa; phylum Arthropoda; class Insecta; order Coleoptera; family Staphylinidae; genus Philonthus; species Philonthus spinipes. The sequence goes on from OY720301.1 coordinate 21,979,907, forward strand.
TCTGTTTTGCACTTCCGCTTTGACATTTGTAATAATTTGTAATTTGAAATACCATTTCTACTCTTTCAGGAATGTTTTATTTGTTCTTAATTTATTTATCTATTTCATTAATTGAGGTGATATTTATTGTTTAAAAATCTAGTATAATTAGCGAATGTAGTATTCCCCGAAATCCAAACATTCCTCCAAAATACATCCATCCTACTCTCAACATTCATGAATTTATTAAAACGCTACAAGACAGTTTAGCTAGCTAGCATAGATATTTTTATTCCAAATCACCATCAATTCAACACAGGATAGAAAAACCTCTGTTCGATAGCCCAGGGCAAGACAAAAAATCATTTTAGTGTATATACTCAATGTTTGTAAAAATGTAATTGCCTGAATAAAGATATTTATATATATAGGATGAGTCATTTATCTTGAGACACTCAAAATTCTCAACAATTATTTATTTCATGAGAAAATGGTTTAAATAAACCACGCATATTTTAGAGGGGAAAATTGATCTGTAGTGGAATGAAGTTCATATAAGGCCTCCATGGTGAATCATGGGGACCAACTTTATAATTTTAAATGGGAACCCCGATTTTTACTTTTAATTCGTGTAATTAGCTTTAAAAAAGGTAACTTTTATTTTATTTCTAATCTCTATAGGTGGCGCTGTAATGAATTACAAATGGACAACTCAATGTATATTATTACAGCGTCATCTATAAAGATTAGAAAAAAAGTTAAAATATCAGTTAATTCGTTTTGAATTAACTACTCGAATAAAAATGGGGGGTTCCTATTCAAAATAATGCATTTGGCAATTATTTTAGATCAATTTTCCTCTTTAAAATATGCGGAGTTTATTTGAAACTATTTCTCATAAAATCATTAATTGTTGAGATATTTGAGTGTCTCGAGATAAATGACACACCCTGTATATTAGCGAATGCTGGAACGGGAATTATTTTGCCCTCCTACAATTCAATAAATCAGTATGTATTTTTCTATTAAACATTTTTTTTATAACCATAGAAATTTAAATAAATCAAATTTTTGAATTCTCTTGAAAATGGGATAATAATAACCCGAGGCCAGTCAAGAATTTAGTTATTAATTTGAATCTGTATTTTCTTTATTTTATTGGTAATTTTTTATAAGTTATTCATATTTATTAGTTTTGGACAAAATCGAGCAATATTAGTAATCGAGTATTTCTAAATGAGCGATTTTAAATAAATGAAGTTAATAAGTAACACTGTTTTTTTTTTAATAAATAAGGAACAGTTACTGATATTAATAGAATATGTTGCATTAATAAAATTGTCATATACTTAATTTTGCAGTAACAAAAAAGATCGATTTTGTCCATCTCTAATATTCATTATTATAATATGAACTACCGATGTTTGAATATGACAAATATTAATCATATGATAATTTGGAAACTAAAATTTCCTTGTTTAAGTAATATCAAACCACTATCGTCCCAGCATTACGTGCTATAAATTCCCTTAACACAACCTATATGATAATGGCGTGTTGAAATACCGTAATATAAAATAAAGCGTATACACAAGCGGAAATAACTAGGTTGAAAATATATAATTTTTGATATTTACTTAAGTGAAAATAAAAAATACCTTGTTATCGTATAAGTTGTGCTTGGGGGATTTTTAACATGTAATGCTGAAACGGTAATGATTTGATATTCCTTAAAAAGGGAAAATTTAGTTTAAATCACTTTTATACACATAACTTTAAAACGGCTGAACGACCTGAAAGGTGATCTATCGGAAAAATGATATTGTTACAGCGTGATAAAGTGCCACACATGAAGCGGTGCCGTTCAGAAACAACGCTTTCGTCAAGTGCTGCTACGCTTGAGTTCCCCGAACGCTGCTATTGTTATTGAAAATAAAATATTTAAATAGCAACCACGATGTTTGATTTATTATTTTATGTCTGGCTGGATGGAGTTTATAGTTTCATGGGTAGACAAGAAAAAGTAAGTAATCAGTTCTTGGTAACCGCAGCTACTATCTAGTATTATTCAGATTTTATAGGCGGTCAAGAAAAGCGTACATTTGTAAAATAAAATAAATATAATAACAATCAAATATTCCATTCTTAAGAGACCACTAGATTTTTTTGCTCAGGGTAGATGGACTCTTTCTAGATAATTGTGTTTCTTATAGTAATATACAGAGATAAATAATCCATTACAAATTCAATAATTCATTGAATCAACTCTCGGGTTATTACCCATTCTAGGAATTAATTACGGAAAATTCCACAATATTTGTTTATGTTGTTTACGTTAGTTTATAAAATGCAATTTCTTTTTAAAATACATACATTTTGTATAAGGAAAATACAAAAGACAAAACGAGCTTTATATTTTATTATTTTTCTCTTTTTATAATTATAAAGTTTAAAAATCTTTATAGGACGTGGGATCTACAGAAATTGGTTCTTCATTCAAATGCCACAAAAAGTCGTCGTTGTACAGTTGTATTTTACAACAATGCTCTTGAATGCTCTTCAATATTTGTTACTTACAGTAAGCATGTGTATTTCTACACAATTTGTAATAATTTAATCTAAAACGGAATAAATTAAATGAAACATTCAACGGATGTCATTTTTTTTTTCGAAAGTACTTAATCTTTATATCCACTCAAGTTAAAGAAAAAATAATATACATTTAATTCAATAGTTAAGTAACAGCCTCAACTAATAAATTAAATTTGGTCAAAATACATATTCACAATTAAATAAAAACAACAGACAACAGTTTGTTTTAAGTTTCAACATTTTTCTGTTTTTTTTTTTGTATAAATATTGCTATAATTGTTTCTAGAATAAAACCCTGTGAAACTGAAAAAATGTTGAGTATTTATTTTATTTTTATTGTAGAAATTAGTGATGGGCAAAGTCGATTTTTTATTACTGCTAAATTAAGTATATTATAATTTTATGAATGTTACTTATTATAAAAATATCAAAAATAAACATAAATTTTAAATCACTAATTCGTTTTAAATAATTAAAATGTCACATTTAGTAATACTCGATTACTAATATTATTCGATTTTGCCCAACACTAGTAGAAATATTGCTACAATTGTTTCGCCAACAAAGTGGTAGATGATTAATGATTTTTCATCTGCCTGGCATCATCAGGTAGATGATTAATGATTATTCATCTGCCCGATGATGCCACTATGTTGGCGATACAATTGTGACAAAGTTTTTACAATAAAAATAAAATAAAAACACAACAGTTTTTTAGTTTATGTTAGCGAAACAATTGTGAGGTGTTTTTATAATAAAAAAAAAACTATGAAACTAAAAAAATCTCTTGTGTTTTTATGTTATATTTAATTACAAGTTTAATTGTTAAACTTCCTACATATATCCAATTAGTCGACATACGTGGCTGTATAAAGTAATTATTTTTATATGAATTGAAAATACCTAATATTAATAAATTTGAACTTATGATAAATAATTTTATACATTTTGGCTTCGGTAGCAGATTTCTTCAAATCAAACAACAGTAATACATGTTGAAAATGCATTTTTAGCGTTCCATGGTTAAATAATCGGGGCTAACGGAAATGTTAAGTTTAACGTGTTCGTTATTTTTTATCACCACAGTCTAAGTAGCTTTTTTTAATAGATATATATACATAGAATATAAATTAAATTAATAATGTATACGTTAAACTTAACATTTCTTGTACGGAATAGCACCGATTGATTCCAATTAAATATACGGGGCTAATCAGTACTGGAAACGTTAAGTTAAACGTTATTAATTAACTTCACATTCTATGAATATATCTATTATAAAGTTGCTTAGACAGTAATGATAAAAATAACGTACACGTTGAACTTAATTATTTAAACGGATGACCATTATAATAAACGTTATCGGTTTTTTTAACAGAATAGCCTCGATAATCATCAATAAATTATTATGGATTAAATTTTATTTTCGTAAATAGGGCGAGTAAGCAATTGATTAAATATTTTAAAATCTATGCTATTTATTCATATTTTTTTGTTTAAATATTCACCTCATGTTCCCCCAGGTGGACCACCCTTATATGCTACAGAGTGCGATAAATTGAATCCGTATCCAATTTCCAAGAATATTCGAACGAGAAAATTATGAATAAACAGTATTGTCTTTTCAATCAATCATTTATTTACTCGTCTCATTAACGTAAATATCGTTTAATTGTTATTTTTTTTATTATTATATTTAATTAAAAATTTATAAAACTTTTAGTTTTATAATGACAAGCGTAAATTGTTGAAACTATAGTCACAATAAATTAATTTTAGTGTTATACAAAGTTTAAAGCTTTTTATTTTTAATTATACTTTGTTGTTTGATGTAATATATGTTAACAATTGTACATATAATATCCATGTATTTCTTATTGTACAAAGGAGAAGTCCGAAAATAACTTAATAAATAAATAAAATTGATAAACAATGTATAACAATTAAATAAAAATGATTTGAAAATAATTTATTAATTATTTTCAAATCATTTTTATTTAATATATTTAAATAACTGTGACCAAGTGAATGAATACTTTTTTCTATTTAATGTATAACAATATCGAATCCTCAGCTATTAAACAATTTTATTTAATGTATAAAACCATTTATCATAAGTTAAAATTTAGTAACAACATCATGAATTCATATAAATATAATTGTTTTATACAGTTGATGTCAGTCAATTGGATACTTGAAAGAAGAATTAAATTTAAATAATTTTTGTTTAAAGTTCAGTAGATATAAGGTATTGATAAATGTTATGCAAAATAGTGATGTATAACAACGCCATGCATCAATATTAAACGTTAAGGGTGCGGTTTAGAACAAAGAGATAGCTATACAAATATGGGCAATCACTAATTTGAGTTAGATTGATGCTGTGATTAATGAACAATATTGTATTATACATTAAAATAATCTTAAAATAAGCAGGAATTTCATCAGATAAATTAAAAATTATTTTAATGTTTAGTTTCTGTGAAAAATAATTATGAAAAACAATGAAAATTGATCAAATTTATAGCAAATTTTAAATTAAATTTTTGCTAATAAAAACTTGTGCAATAAAAATTTAAAGGATTTCACTAAATTCTGCATTCAAATAACTTAGTAGACATTACCTATTACTTTCATTATATCTTACAATTTTCTTTTCTAACTTGAACTAATAAATTGACGTAATACACGAAAATTAACGATTTATTTTTTATTTAGACTGATCCTTTATACTTGGTAGATAATAAATGTAAATACTCATTCATATTATGAAATCCAAAAGAATAGCTCTATTTTCAAACGATTATTTCAATTTTACTATATAGCTATCTCTTTCCACTAAACCGCAACCTTAATGTAACATTGATACAACGTTTTTAAATTCATTTTGCTCAGTGTGAAAAAGTATTATTATTGCCATCATAATATATTTTAAATTAAGAAAATTCGGGGAAAATTGAATATTTTTATAATTGTTAGCTTACATTCAAACAAATATAAAAATATTCAATGTATCTCAATTGCATTTTTATTTTCTGAATTCAATAAAATAATTAATTCAAAATCAGTCATTCTGTGGTTCGCAAATAGAAAATTGAGTTTTGTATTAAAAGAAACGTTCGCTACTTACTTAAGGGATGTCATTAGGCATGATAAAAGTAATGCATTACAAAAAGTAAACAGATTTTAAAAATAACTCTGTAAACTAAGTACTAATTACACTTCGTTGTTATGTCTATATTTAGCACAACAAATAGATTATCCAAGGATGAGGGTCGCACTGGTTAATCTGGGCTTGCGTCAATAAGGGCTACTCACTATTAAAAAGAAAAGTCTTCATTTCGTTCTTTGAAATATCAATTAATAAATTAGCCCAGTTGAAGCCAATTTTAGAGAGGGAAAGACAATAATCTTTATTTTATTAATAGTATTTTAGAAGTAAAAAAAGGAGAGGAAACGTGTTGTGTGCGTTGAAAAATCGATTAGACAAATAGTGAAACTATTTTTAAACATTACATTTAGTGCAATAATGTTATATACATAAAAACATCTTTATTTGTATGTTTGTATGTATATAACAATACTGTACCAAATGTAAGTTTTTAAAATAGTTCCACAACACGTTTTCTTTCTTTTAATTGATGTACAATGCATAAATTGGCTATCGGATAGTTAGTATCCGAAATCAATAGTGAGCATTCATTATCAACAGTACAACAATTATACTATTGGTGCTTAGTATCCGAAATGTACATTTAGTAAATCTAAAAACCTCCTCCTCACCCTACGGCTACCCCCTGAAAATAAGGGGGATATTATACGTTTAGTTTATATTAATAAAGAGTGAAGAAATAGTGTCTTTTTTATATTGGTGAAACAAGTCAAGTGTTCTTATTTAAATTACTAATTATAAATTAATATTTTCTAAAATCCATCACATAAATTTAAAGTGCAATTCTCAAATATTTATATTACAAATAAATATTTGATAAATTAACGTTGAACGCCTTCAATTAAATTTATTTAATTTTGCGTATAAGGATACCAACCTAATTAAATAGGCATATTAATAAATATGTTACTAATATTAATACAATGGCAGAAAGACCGCTGGTCGATAGCCAGTTCGGGACTGGTATGTACTGTATGATATTTTATAATAGTTTTGTATTGTATTGTATGCATATTGTAAGCATTAGTCCTGAATAAAGATTTATATATATATTAATACAATAACTAAAATTACGAAAATTGTCTTACTCTTAATTTTTCAGTAACAGAAAACATCGAGTTTATCTTTAATTTTGACATGTTATATACAGGAAAGTGTCCCCTATCCGAATTGAACAAAAAATAGATATGGTGCCATTTCAAAAAAGTAGACTATCTTTAACTTTAACTTTATTTTACGGAATTCTTCATTATAATTGATTACATAATACAATAATTTACATATTTGTATATAATCAGTATCGCTACCTTTACAGTTGTCATCTTATTAGTGACACCATTAAATAGAGAATATGGTTTGTTATAAATTACTGTCAAAATAAAAAAATAGAAAGGGCTGGAACATCAAATTGAATCACCCTGTATATATATAATAACATTATTTACAAAAATAAATCAATTAATCTAAACATTGAAGCTATTTTAAAACATTTATAGTAACAGCTATTGCATTGCAGTGTTAATTAAAATGAAAGAAAAGAATTTGAAAATAATAATGCATTAATTATTCTCTCTCAATTACTCTGCAATTTATAAACTTACAAAGTAAGTACTATGAAAAACAAATATCTGTTGAAACAACTACTTCCCGGGCAACTACCCACGCTGGACATTGAATTATACAAGAGATATTTGCCGTTACATTTCGATGATAATGATAAAGGGAATAATTCCTTAATTAATTATTTTTACATTTTTCCTTTTAATTTAGTAACAATATAATTTACTTTTGTTAATAATAAATGCAACGTTTTTTGAATCAAGAATTTTTTTATTAAAAATTCTAATTATTTACTATTCCGTACGCGAAATGTAAAATATAATGCACACGTTATTATTTATCATTACAGTATAATGTGTATTCTAATTGATTATTAACCTCACAATCTAACTATACATTAGATTGTGCGGTTAATGAAAACGTATACTTTAAATTTATTATTTTTGCATACAGAATAGCCCTGAATGTCTGCATGCATTCCTTTGTTTAGTTAAATATTGTATTTGATTATTTTTGTGTTATAATTAATTAAAATTATTGGAGAAATATTAACTATTATTGAAATTATTCTTTAGATAATTTTATTTCGAATTAGTTTGTTTTAAAAAACTCTATTTTAATTTTATTTTTTCATTTTCACAAGAGCATCAATTATAGTAATATTATTTTAAAAAATACGACGAAAGTGTATAAAGTAGCATTTACGAAAAAAACTGTTGCTCCTTGTAATTAATACCACTCAAGTTTTTATGAAGCACTGAATAGTAGTATTTAGACAAAAAAAGAAAACATCAATCGTTTACATTCATAGCGGGCTGCTTACATCTGACGCACACCAGTCTACATTATGTTTTTATTAGAAATGTTTTTTTTTTCTTTCGTTGGTTTAGTGTTTCAGCACGATAAAAATACGTAAAAACGGATTACAATGTTTATTTTCTACTACCGAAAATGTTTATTCTGTACAAAACAATTGGTTATATACAGGGGGCGTAAAAATTATAAAATCAATAGTCAATTTTCTGCTACCGAAAATGTTTATTCTGTAGACAACATTTAAATGACAATATACTGGGGGCGACAAAATTATCAAACCAAATGGGATTATATAGAAACGATTTGACTTTAAGATTTGGCATTTGGTAAGTTTAAAATAGGTATAAATACGAATATTTTGTGATGAGTCATGCATGACTCATCCCATATACAATTTTTCTAAATAGCAACCATTTTTGTTTCCTAATTGGTCATAGAGCCTTTTTTTTATTTTGGCTAGTGATGGGCAAGATCGATCAAAAAAGATCGACTGCTCGATCCTTGCTAGTGATCGAGCCGCTCGTTTATCTGTAATTAATTTTCATATTCGTTAAATAGTTTTAGTAAATAGATATTAATTTCTAGAGACATATTTATAATAATAATTGTGACTAAATAGAGTACATTTTTAATAAAGATTAATATTAATTCAATTTATAATAGCTATTTATTTACTAAAACAAAATTTACAGGGATGACTTTTGAGAGGGGTTGTAATTTTACTGATACGTTTCACGGCGTAGTTTTCTAAGGGAGCGATTTTTGAGTAATATCTATTTGATCCTTCTGATCGGCTCGATCTTTCTGATCTGTTTGATCGGCTCGATCAGTTTGATCGGCTCGATCTTTTTGATCAGCTCGATCGGCTCGATCTTTTTGATCAGCTCGATACTTCAACTGATCGATCATGGATCGATCGATCTTTGAGATAATCGATCTCGCCCATCACTAATTTTGGCATAGCGCTAATTGCAATCAGCCATTAATGAAAACGTATAACTAATCTAAATCTAAAGGCTTGGCAGATATAATGTACTCTTTACACCAACATAGAGACTTCTTCTTTATTATATATTGTATAGAAGACTTTATATTAAGGTAGAGTGCCCTATATCTGCCAATCCTTTGGATTTAGTTTAGTTATAAGTTTTCGATAATGGCTGATTGGAAAGAATTGTATGCCAAATTATAACTAAACTAAATCTAAAAAGGTGTGGCAAACCTAAGATACTCGTTACACCAGCATAAAGACAAAATAGAGTACCTTATATCTGCCAATCCTTCGATTTAGTTTAGTTATAAGATTTTGATAATGGCTGTTTGGAATGAATGTTATACCAAAATTTAAAAATAGACTGTAACCAATTACGAAAAAAAAAAATGGTTGCTATTTAGAAAAAATGTAAATGGCATAACTGAGTCGTGTATGAATCATCTCAAAGTATTGGAAAAGAAATAATTCTATGCAAAAAAAAAAATAGTTTACTGTTTAAAAAAAATGGTGTTATATTTTATTTACTGATATATTTACCGTCAACTTAAAAAAATAAATAAAATAAAAATTACGATTTTCATGAAAATTATGGTGGTTGCCATGACATTAATATCCACATTCTTTTTAATTATTTGGCAACCACTATTATTTTTATGAAAATCGTAATTTTCCTTTTTTAATTCCATGGCAATCAGTATTATTTTCATGAAAATCGTAATTTTTATTTTTTATTTCATAATTTCTTGACAACAACCATTATTTTCATGAAAAATTTTCATTTTATTATATTTTTGAAAAGTTGACGGTAAAAGGTTCATTTTACAAAATGAAATAATGACATAACTGTAAACAGAAATTAATTTTCTACAAAAAGTGATTTACATGTTTTCCATAAAATGGCCAGGGAAGATAATATTCTAATATAAAAAATGCAAATCTAAATATCAAACCGTTTTCATAAAATCCAATTTGGTGCAACGCACCATGTATATGGGGTGTAGATGAACAAAACAGAATATTGGATTTTCGAAGCTAATTTCTTAGAATATTAGAACATTATCTTCCCTGGCTCTAAAATGAAAACATTTAAATACACATTAAAATCCTATGTTCTGTTTTGTTTACCTACACCGTGTATAATTAATTCAAGAAGTATTTAATATAAATAATAAAACAATCGTAACCCTAATATTCCTTCAAAATACAAATTTCATATTTTTTTATTATTTTTCATTTCACCCAATGAGTAAGTAGACAATGACAAGAACAAGATAAGGACAGGCTGAAAGATAAGCCGATAACAAATTCGCAATATCTTTACATATATGTATTGTAAATAATAATTAAGTAAATTAAATGAAAAGAATTAATTTTTAATCAATTATTTTCCCTTTAGCTGCTGCTACTTTTTGACTTACGTTACGTAAGTACTTTGAATCAAATATCCATTAAAAAACTACTTCTCGGGCCTATACCCATATATACATTGAATTACATACTGGACACTTGAAAATAATTGATTAATAATTAATTATTTTCAATTTTTATTTATTTAAATAATCAGGGCTATTCTTTAAGTAAAATATTAAGTTTAACGTGTACGTTATATCATCACAGTCTAAGCAATTTTTTAATAGATATATCAGTTTGATTATAATTTACATACATTTATATATTTAGTTGTAATATTGATTTTTGTTGCATATGTTTTGTAAAATGGAGATACCGTAAATAAATATATTATTATTAAAAAAAAGTGAAGTTAATTAATAACGTATACTACTAAATATTTTCTGTACTGAACAGCTTCAAATAACTATGAGAATACTCTTTATTATTATTAATAATTAAGTGTGTAAAATTACAGGAATAAAGATATATTAAATTAAATATGTTTTGAAAAAAGTACTTTATATGTTTTAGAAATGTATTTTCATTACAAACTATTATATTAATTGTATAATTAATTTAAGAAATATTGAATACTAATAAATAATTAGAAATGTACTTGGCTTTAAAAGTGTATTTTCAATTCTAACGTGTGAGTACATTGCATCAAACGATGAGAATAAAAAATAGAAGAAATCGATATTATACATATTTTTTATTTAATTAAATGCGTTTAAAAAAAAAAAACGTTTCTTTCTCTATAGATCTTTACTAGGTGGATTCTTAAACATGAGTATACGCATTAGAATAGAATGTTAAGCGAGCGTATTTACAAACGCCCACGCATTCAGTAATCATTGCTAGAATGGCTGGTTATTCTTTGCTTCTTAATTCATAGTCATAATTGAGTATAATGCACGTTACGGGGAATGCATTATAGTATTTGTGTATCTAAACCAGTTATAGCTTGAATTAATGTACATGTTTTTATGTGGCATTTAATGCAGCTGACCGAGAAAAAAATATGTTTTTAAATATCTTATACATTTACTGTTTCGAATAATTTACTGATTGAATTATTGAAAGATTATTATTACAATGTGAGGCTTTTATTTTGATATACATTTTGTATAAGTAAATAAAAATCCTTTACAATGTTGTTCCTTTTAGGTGAAAGTGTTTATTGAACTATTGAAAGGTGGTTTTTATTTATTTATTTATAAAATTTAAAACTGAAATATACGCGACGTCTGAAGGTGCCAAAGAACGGAGAAAAAATTACATTTAGTTTTACTACCCCTATTTTAACAATGTTTTAAATAATTTTATTACTTAATTTGTTAAGTGCGAGGGTTTGACGATCAATTTAGAATTCGCATTTTTACTTTCCCCGGAACCCTGTGCAAGTGAAAGTATTGTGATCGTAAAAATTTTCGAATCGCCAATTTCAACGAATATCCACGTTTTGAGGTCCCCTGAGTCCATTCCATCGAGTTTTGAAAAATGTCTGTGTGTGTGTAAATTATAATATTTAAAAAAAAAACTCGGCTTTAACTTTAAAAGACAACAATCTATATTTTCTATTAATAATTTTTCCTTTCCTATAAAATTTTCATCAAAAACTTATTTGACCGAATTTATCGGGGAAAGTACCATGGTGGACACATCACCATTTTTTTATACAATGCACCCTCAATTATGGTGTATTGTATGTATTGTTTAATTCTATTAAATATGTAGTAAAGTAACGTATAATACACTTTTTATCATTATTAGTTTCTGTTATTTTTTATAGCAATTTGATTTTATTAAAATGCCAATAAATTCGTTATTTGTAATTTTTGTAATGGTATGTTATAACTGTTTATGTTAAAATACCATTTTCTATTAAATGGTGAAAAATTACTACTACTTTGCTAATTTAACTGAATTAATAACCAAATTAGCAATGATGCGCACTTAAATTGGAAAAACCTGTATATATACTGCACTTTGGGTTGACATCTGTTTTACAATTGCACGTTTCAAAACTGTCAGTCAAAAGTGAATCAATTTTTAGTTTACAGAGGATACCTCCTATTTTAATTGGTGCATCTGTAACAAGAAAAAAATGTAGCTTAAACTAAAAAAGAGCCGGTTTATAGTGACAACCCGGGCCGAAACTTTGTCCCAGTCCGGCCCTGCTTTGTGGTAAATTTTTTAATTTTGATATAAAAAGTTATTTTATAAATAAAAGTGGTATAAAAAAGTTTTTTTTTTCTTTATATCAAAATTTTATTTTTATCGACCTACACATATATTATAATTAATTATAAATACTTAAACTTCACCCATTTTGTGAACAGTGAGAATTATTTTTTTACACGTATATTTTGTTTGAAATTAAAAAAAGCTTAAGAGAAAATAATTTATTCATCATTTTCAAATCCTTTTTATTTAATTCGAAAAAACATTTTAATGCTGGTTCCACCACAAGAGAATTAATTGTTTGATAAATGAATTTCTCAATTAACTTCAAATTGATTTATCAAACATGCCTCTTGTTTTTTATATGATATAACTGTAATCTTGTTTACTATTGCATGCCAAATGTTATCAATTCAACGATTTGCATTTCCTTGATTTGAGCTTCGATTCACAAATGTAAAGCTCTCGAAGAGGGTTCAACTGTTCAATGGGAGAAAGTTCGCGGATTATTTTATAATAATCTAATGGTTGGCGGAAAAGCACCAATTACCCATGCAGTGGTATTTATTTAGGTTCATTGCTTTTTTACTTTCCTCTTTCGGGGAAAGTGCTGTTTTCGTGAATATGTCAACGGATATATTCATTCCATTTTGAGGCCCACGGAATCTATTAAACACGTTTTTAAAATACCAGTCTGTGTATCAACACAGTCGGAGATAATGATGTGCGTTTTTTGGGATAAGCTTTTAATGGCCTTAATGATCCGTTGAAAAGCTTTTCTTGAAAAAAAAAAAAAAAATACTGTCTTAATAAATATTGATAATAATATAAGATATTTCAAACAGGCTGAAAGACCTCCGGTCGATAGCCATTTCCATTAAGAATATATTCGGGGTGTAAAGGAAATGTTGATTTTAACGTGTACGTAAGTACTAATAACTATATATCGTGTATTGTTATATTCTACAAAAATTCTTCTATACTTTTGCTTCGTCAAAATGTAAGAATATGTGGACATGAACCTCTGAGTTACTGGGGTGGTTACTGTTGGCGAGGCTGTTCGTTTTGGGCGACGATTAACAAATTTTAAAAAGACAACTCAAGATTAACAAATTGTACCCATTCTGTCTTTAAGAGATTTAAAAAAAATCGATTATGATTTTTTTGGGAGGAGGCGTGGATTATTTCCCTACCTGATTTCACTCCTGCTACTTTGTATGTAATATACCTAATCGAACAGCATATATAAAAAAATATTTAGAATATCATAAAATAAATCTCATCACAAATTATTAATTTATTTTATTATAATCCGTTTTAGCGGAAGCAACCGACAGAAAATTATTGATGCGGGTTCCCCTCTAGACAATTAATGGAAATAAAATTGAATTAATTGCTTTATTAAATTAACAATGAAATCTTTTCCTGTATTCAAAACAATCTTTTCTGTGATAAAGAAAACTTTTATTTCGATATACATTGTTTAAATTAGTGCTGTAAAATGCACTAATTTAACTATAAACAATGTATATCGAAATAATAGTTTTCGTTATCAATTGAATTATTAAAATTTAAGACAACCGTTTTTTAGTAGTGTTGGACAAAATCGAGTAATTCGAAATGACCAATTTTAAGTATCTAAAGTTGATAAATAACAATAAATTAGTTTTTATTAATAACTATTGGACAGTTAAAAAATATTGATTATAAATGTAACAATAAGCGAATTCTAAAAATATTAAGTAAATGTTGCAGTAACAAAAAAGATCGACTAGAGTTTGACAACTCTAGTTTTTAGTGTAATCAAAATAATTTATTTACATAAAATGGCTATCCTACAAATTATGATAAGATAAATATTAAAAAGTAATAATAATGCTAAAAAAGCTATATATCATATATACATATCATCATATTCTATTAAAAAAGCGCCTTAAGAATGTTTTTACTGCAAGTAAATATCTTTTCAAATAAAGAAGTTATCTTAATATTTCTAAATTTGCAAAATTTGAATTAAAGATGCATAACATTAGCACTAAACCCTTGGAAGCATATATTGGTTTTTGTCCATCTTTAATATTACTGGTACTTTACTTGAAGAAACCATCGAATATTCATGTACATAATGTTAAATAATGGCACATTTACTTATTATTATAAAACCTGTTATTCAAAATCAACCATTTAAGTAGAAGTACTTGTTTAATGATGGCCATTTTCAATTTGTATAATTAGTTTAAACTACAAGAAAACTACACGGAAAGAAAGGAAATTTCATTATTACCGGTATTGGAAATTTAAATAACTAAGTATAGAAATAAGTAACTGATTAAAAAAAATAATCGGGGCTATTCCATATGAGAAATATTAAGTTTAACAAGTACGTTATTAAATAAATTCACATTCTATGAATACATATCTATTAGAAAAGCTGCTTAGACTGTGATGATAAAAATAACGTGAACATTAAACTTGACATTTATCTTACGGAATAGCACCGAATAAATTATATAATGCTAATGAAAATATTTATTTAAAAGAATAAGAAAGTTTTAGTTGCTGAGATGCAACGGCAAATATATATATATATTGTGTAATTCAATGTTCGGTGTGGATATTTGCCCGAGAAGTAGTTATTCCAAAATATATTTGTATTTTTGTATACTTACTTAGTATTTAATTGGAGAGCAACTAGAAAAAAAAAATAATTATTTTAATTTGTATTCTTTTAATTGAAAATAAGTATAATGAATTACAAAAATATTTAATGTAAAAGTATTCAAAATGTAATTACTAATTATGTTATATTTTTATATATAACACACTTGAATCTTTCGGAAATATCAACAGGTTTATGACTACTGTGAAACGTTTCTAATGGGTTTCTAGAAAAATGATTTGTAATCAATCTTAATGTGCTCACAATGTTATTTACTATTGCATAAAATAAATGTGACTCATTATATTCCTACGTGATTGGGAATGTTTCCGAGAGTGATTCATTCACAGATGTACCATCTCCTCCCATGGTAAATTTCGGATGGTGAGTCACATTTTCTTTCTACCCCAACTATCGCCGTTTGATTAAGCAATTGGTATTGATTATTTCTGCTGCAGACTGGCTGTTGTTCGGAAGACTGTTGTCCTTCTGGGAGGGATTTTTTCTACCTGCGTTGCCATGTGCTGTCTGTTTCTGAAAAATTATAATTTTCTGAACGAGGTTTAGACTATTATGCGATGGTAGGCGCATTATAGTTTTATACATAATGAATATGCTTTTTAGTTGGGTGGATTTCATTACATTAAAATAATCTCGTGTAATTTTATTATGATTACATTTAAGGGCTGATCAGAAACACCCGGGAACGGAAACAGAATGAAAGCAGGAAAAATAAATTATAGAATTTACGTGTAACCATTCATAATGACCCAGGAGGAGACCTTACGGCCTTTCAGTATACGATCAGGCCCTAAAACTTGCTCTTAAAAATAAATAAATATAAAAATGAAACAAACCTGCTTTAACAAAAATTATTAATTGTTAAGGCTTTTATTCTACTTCGATATTTCAAATAACAATTTTTAATATGAACGTAACAAAATTAATAAAATACTTTACTTGTATCACGCACTCGATTTTTTTATTCCGTAACTAGTTTCTATTTGGTAAAGTCATTATCAAACGGATTACTAAGTCGAAACTACTACTACTACTAAGTGCGCGATAGAAGCAAAGTGTTCTATTACATTTTTACCCTCATATTATTAATAAAAGTAATGGCTTCAATAATCAATTATGACAATTTTTTAACTTTGTATGACTGAAATATTTCTAATAAACAAAAAAGTGTTTTCACTTAAATATTATAATTTTAATATAATTTAATAATATATATAAATACACCTAGGCTGAAAGACCTCCGGTCGATAGTCGTTTCCCTGAAGTACATTGTATGTATATATAAATTGTTGGTTTTAAATATTCTTTATAAAAATATAAATTTGTTGATAACTTTTGGGAATAAAGATGTTTTATATATATTTATATAAATACACCTTTATTCGTGTAATTTTACATAGTTATTATTTCTTTACAATGTATATATGTAATATATTGCGAAATGGCTATCGACCATAATCTTTCAAATAATGGAAATATTTTTTAACGATGTATAACAAAAGTTCTACTAAGTACAAACTATGAAAGCAGAACTTACGTTATGCACCGTTATTCAAATAATAAAGCCAATTTTATTTTTATATAATTGAAATATTTTTGTTATACAAAGTTAAAAAGTGTTTTCATCGGCCGTATGTTAAAATAAAATACTTGGATTTTGTTTTACTGAATAATTTTTCATCAGCTGACTAGTTTCGTCCAAACGACCATTATCAATTTACAGGTGTAGTTTTAATCATGTGAATTTAATATAATAAATTTTAAAATAGGCTATTAGCCATAGGTCTATCTGTCCAAAATAAATATACTAAAATGTTTTTTGTTGGTTTTAAAATATTTATAATGTTGGGTTCGTACTTTGTTCTCATATTTTTTATAATTTATTTTACAATAATAATTTTGAAAATATTTTAATAGATTTGGATTTAAATATTTTCTAAATTATTATTGTAAAATAAATTTAAAAAAAATGAGAACAAAGTACGAACACAACATTGTACATATTTTAAATCAAACAAAAAACATTTTAGTATATTTATTTTGGACAGATAGACCTATGGTTAATAGTTCTTATTTAGGAATATGTTATGAAAATATTTATTATATTAAATTCATGATTGATAACTATACTTGTAAATTGATAATGGTCATTTGGCGGAAACTAGTCAAATAATGAAGAATTATTCAGTAAAACAAAATCCAAGTGTTTTATCATAACATACGGCCGATAGCCTTTTGTAACCGTTTTGGGTTCAATAAATGGATTTACTACTACTATTAGAATTGCCTTGACTGCACCAAAACTTACGTTGATCATATAAACGGAATTATACATACATACATACATGTGGACTCTAGTGTCCACATGTATGTATAATTCTGCTGTAGTTTCAAAAGGAGGGTGAGTCCCTAAGAAGGGAAGGGGAGGGGCCCTTCTGATAACGCCTATGGGTGGGCATACCGGAAGTTCTTTTGAGAATAGGAGTAAGACGCATGAAACCAACAACGAAATAAAGGAAAGCAAACTCAACATATGCTAACCATCTCACGCAAGAAAATAATCGCTTCAATGAGGATTTCCAAAAACTACTCTATTTACCTAAATACCCTGAATTATATAAAATCAAGAAGTGTTTAACTACAGTTTCTATTTTTTAAAATGTCTTAAAACTTTCAAAAATATCTTAATTATATTAATGACAATATGGGTAATTCTAAATGTATTTATAGTTATTAAATAGTCACATTTTTTATATTATCAAATAAAGGAAATGAGTCACGATATAATTATTTTCAAAATTGTTTTCTTTTTTTTTTCTTTTTAATCAAACTCAAAAAGAAGATAAACGTAATGTAAAGCTTCGAAATAAAAAGACCGAAAATTTACAGGAAATCTATAAAATGAACGAATTTATACCCTCCTCCTAATTTAATTAATTTAAATGTCATAAATAAACAATACAACACCTTCCCCAGTAAACTTTGCATTTTCATTTACTTCCTATTACAAGTCAATTAATTGCTGTACGAAAAGATTTTTTTATCAATTGATTTCAAATATTTCCTATTTAATTTTATCATTACATCAACAAAATCTTAATAATTGATGGTTGAAGCCATTACTTTGAGATATATTTTTTACAATAACAAAATCTTTATTAACAGGTATGTATGCTTTCTAACAGATAGATAATATATAATATTAATTACAATATTATCTACCAATTGGCTATGAACCAAAGGTATCTCTACCTGTCTAGGTCTTTTAGTCAAATATTGTGAAAGTCTCATGTCATTTACTTGTTTTTAACTGTTTATTGGAGCCATTATCGCTAATGCATTTGAAATATCAGTCGTAGTCTTGAAAGGAGATTATATATTGTTGAAGAATATTTCCGTTTGGAAATTATATTAGAATTGTGAGGGATACAGAGAGTGTGGAGAAGGCTATAGTTGGTAGGATTAGTTGCGAATTTTTGGAATAGGAGATTTAAACGGAGATCTATTTGGGGAAGATCAGTTATTTCATATAGGAGGATTTTAGAAGGATTATAAAGTGGGGGTGTTTTATTTTAGCTAGAGCTCTAAGTGCAATTCTTTCTGCGATTTGCATATTTTTAAGAGCAACGGAATGAGGTTTGTGGAACAGTATTGAAGCGTACTTTAGTAGATTGCGACAAATTATTTTATAAATGTTAACTGCAGTTTTTGTAGCATTTTAGTTGTGCCACATGGATAATAAAATCGAAGTTTGAAGTTAAACTCAAAAACTGAAAATGATAAATAAAATGTGATAACATATTCAAAGTCAGCATAAAATGTTGCTTTGAGAAAGTGTTTATTATTTTTTTTTCTATTTTTAATAAGAACGGACTTACAAGCACCATCGAAAAATGACTTGTCGTCAACTTCCGGTTATAACCCGGAAACGGTTAAAAATAAATCTTTTTTTCTTCACTATTGTTTTTATCATTAAAAATTGGCATAGGGTCGCGAAAACGGTTTTTCGATATCTCTTAAAATAAAAAAGTTTTCCACTAAAATGCACAAAAATGAATTAACTGACGTTTCACGATAAATTATTTTCCTATCTGTATTTTATAATTCTACAAAAAATATTATCTATGGACTTTCCATAATTATAACAAAATTTCGAGAGGACTTGGAGATAAAAATAATTGAATAATTTGGTCCACAGGTGGGTGGTATCAAAATTGATTGCATTATTTACGCCCCATCTTTTACATTACGCCATGAAAACATTGTTTCGTTAAATTGTTTTTACATTTAAATAAATCCTTTGCGTATACGTGTGACCCTGATAATATCTCAAGTGAACCCGCAATGAATTTTTTATCATTCCAACAATAGTTGCATTGAATCATCTTAATAGTAGTTGGAATCATAATTATTAATTATTTGTCATAGATATGCGATAATTCCGCAATTATTTTCCAGGCAACAGAAACGCCATTGTTCGTTTTCGACATACTCAGAAAGTCTCTTTCTCATATAATATTTCTGTAATTTGTTTCATAAGTTATTTTATACGAACATATTCTCTTTTCTTTGTTCACATAAAAAAAATAATAATAATGGGCAGAAAGTCATATGGTTATAGACATTTAACAATTAATTAATTTATGAGTGGTATACTTAATCAATTATTGATATGTTCTTGTAACCTTAATTGTTAATAAAATTGTTATATATATATAATAATAATGTAAATATACTTTAAATCTTGAAAACTATTTAAAAAAAAATGTTTTATAATAAAAAGTTTCAAATATTTATTATCGTATTGTTTTATGTACTTATGTAACATAAGTCAAAATGTCGCAGTAGCTAGAGAGGGAATAATTTATTAATTATTTTCAAATTATTTATTTGTTATATTTAAATAACTGTGACCATGTGAATATATCCTTTTTTCTATTTTTAATTCTATTATTAAGGGATGTCCGACACTCCTCTTTCACAGACCCCAGAACAAAAATATATTTTAAACCTTTCATTATGTATTGAGTGAGAATCTTTTTTGTTATATTAGTTAGTGTTTTATTTACACGATGTACCTTACATAAAAAATACGTCATTAGATTTTCCAAATGGTTTGTTTATAAGTCAGAGGTGGGGTTAATTAATATACGGCTTGAATATGGTAGCTGTTTTTATTAGAAGCTAAAATCTTTATTTCTGCATTACATTAACATACTTTGGCTAATACAATACATATATAACAAAACATAAACACAATAACATAGAAATTGGCTATTGGCCATTATTGGTATTCCTGCCCACGTTATTTATTATTTTTACAAATTTCGTCAATACTGAAATTTAGATTTTTAAATTTATCTTTTTTAGATATCTGTGAGAAAATTATAATGGTAAAAATTTGTATTTAATCCCTTTCCATGCATATAAAAAAGTAGCGAGAAAAAATAAAACAGTGTTAATTAAACATCATATATTTACTCAAACTAAGTACAAAAAAGATGTTTAAAAATAGAAATAGATGCAAATTTATGGATTATATTCAAATTTCTGTATGTCATTATTCTGAAATTCTATATACCAAACTTTTTTCATAAACTAAGAAATTTATGAAAAAAGTTTGGTGGTTCATAAACTAAGAAATTTATGAAAAAAGTTTGGTTATGAGTTTAAAAACTGTTTCCATTATTTTCTATCTACCACTTCTGTCATTGTAGTCCTTCTTTGTATATATTTGTCTGAATTAAGATGTCTAATGAGACTAATGAGACAAATACATTGCATTTTTACAACATTTATGTATACAATACATTTTCATGATAGTCTGTGTGGGCTACAGACCAGATACACGTCTTTCTGTCCTTTATTTCGATTTGAAAAGCAGATGACTTTTTAGGCTTACAGTTATGAGTCTAAAAACTGTTTTCGTTTCTTTATATCTGTTGCTAGTTGTTTAGCTTCTGACATTCTTTGTTTTCATTTACGTAGTAAAGGTAATCATAAAAAAATTCTTATTGACATGAAAGCGAATATATCCATTTTCAAAAACTGGCTTTTAAAAAATATCTGCCTGTCTGCCACTATACAGCTTCAGATTGCGTATTGGAGAATTTAATTGGATTTTCAAAAAAATAATTACCTCATGGAGGGTTTATCAATATTTGCACAACTAATTTGCAGAAAAATGTAAAGCGCAATTCCTTCCTACTTTCGAATCTAATTACTACTCAAATATTTAAGAAGACAACCTTAATTATATTCTTTGTATTGTTTCCGGCCAAATTGGTTGCTGGTACGCTCGAATTTCCCAGGTTTAGTATGCAAATCCCAATTTTGATCTGATACCGCTTTTAACGACACACTGTTTATTTAGCGGCGTGTGTATAAAAATGAACGGTGAAAATTTTGTGTATTCACTTTCTAACAGCAGCGCGTTCCCGATTTTAAACGGCGGTATCCTAAACCAACGTGATTTCATAATTATGTTGTTTATCAATTCCTCATTTAGAATTCATCTGTATTTAAAAAGAAGTTTCATGATTGCTCCCATATTTCAGTCTTTAATAAATAATATTGTAACTCGAAAAACGAAAAAGTAGTACGTTTCTGTATATGATCGTGTATGTATGTTGAAATGTTGCCGCAGTGAAAATTTATAGTTTAAGGTAATTAAGGAAAGCTATTAAAAGGAATTAAAATAGAACCATTTTTATGTGCCAGTTTCACTTTTCGGATTAGAAAAAAAATGTATTTCTTCCTTTATTATTTGATATGTAACAACTTGAAAAAAAAAATAATAAACTTTAAATTAAGGCAGAAAAACCTCTGGTTGATAGCTTAGGCAAACTAACATCAAAATTTATTGTATATCGGGAGTTGACTCGTCGGACGCAATGTAGGATATCACATGTAAATTTCAAAGTATTCAAATATTGGCTCAACTATTTATTTTAGTGATAAAATATATTTACCTTTTTGTAGAGGGAGAAATTCGAGATTTGCTAATGTTAAACATTAATAAATTCATTTTTTTTTTTCTTTTACATGTGATTTCCTATGTTATTTCCCCGAGTATACCGTTGTTGTAAATGACAAATGCATATTTGTCCGAATAAAGATGTCTATTCATACATTGTATCTTTACAACATTTATATACACAATATATTTGTATTACAGTTATTTAAATAAATTGAATAAAAAAGATGTAGTTGAAGATAAAATTCCTTACTTCACATTAATCAACCTAAGTTATTCAGTGAATAAAAAAGAATTTGAAAATAATTAATAAATTATTTCTTCAAAAAATGTTGCATGATATTACATGTTATTGATATGCAACAGCCATTATAATTCAATATCTGGGTTACATGCCCGAGAAGTAGTTGTTTTAATGTACATTTATTTTAAAGTAAATAGTTTATTAATTATTTTCAATTTCTTTGTATTTAATATATTTTTATGTTATAGTCTTTTTGAACTATTGACCATTGACAAGTCTTTCTGCCTTGTATTTCAGTTTTATATCTACTTTTTTAGGCTCTTAAAACGAATTCATACTTAGATACATTTAAATTTCTACTTGTAAAACCGTCCCACACGACCATTTATGCTACAGTCAATTTAATTTTATTACATTTTCTTCTTTAATGTAGGAAACTAAACAAACATCATATAATTAAGTATAATTTATTTTTTTTGTGGATTTATACAAATTAACGACACAATTACTCGGGATTACAGAATGGGTGTGACTGATACCCGGTTTGAGGCTACAGTTATCGTGGTGAATGTAAATAAATTGCATCCACTTGCAATTTGTATGCCATATTGTTATCAATAAAAGAAAGAATTGCTGATTAAAATGTACATCTATAATGAAACATTTTTTTCAAGCGTACTAACAATTCCATATATGCTATTTATCTAGCTGTGGTAATTCTGTTTTACGGTAATTATTTATTTGTATTTTAATATATCATTATCTTTATAATAGTAGCCATTTTAAATCAACAATAATATATTTTTATAAAATAAATAAGTCATAACTAAGCACCATACGCCTTGCCTTTGCGCACTTCAATTGTACATTGCAAATCACTATATTTTAGTTATAAAAAAGTTATCGTTTTATTGTTGTAATTAATGTGTATTCTAATAAATGTTATTGATAAAGCATATTCAGTGTCCTATTATTACACCTGCAGTCCGAACATTTATACATTTTTTATATTTTTTGTGTCTTATTTATTTTATAAAAAAATATGTTATTTATGTTATTTAATTACTTATATTAATGTTGCTGTTATAACAGATGTAAATTTATAGAAGAGATAAATCTACGATTTGTTTGATACATTTTCTTTCAATTAAAACGAGCATTTTTATTTCCAACAAATGATGATAAAATATCTTTAATTATTATTTTATAATAATATTCGCATAAATTTAATAATTCAATTTACATAAATAAATTGTTATAAATATTTCGTAATCATTGCATGGAAATATACATATACAAATTGGCAATCAACTAGTCGTCTTTGTTCGACTTAACGTCTGTGTTTCGATAGTAATGAATGCCAACGTTATTCTTAATGTCCGATTGATGTGATGAATTAATGATTTTTTAAGGTAAAATATTTTAATTTTGGAGGAACTTTATGTAGTTTCAGCAAATCCTAACTTATTTCTGTATTTTTAATATTTCAGCAGATATAATTTGTACTATATAACTAACTGTATATTATATAAAGTTATTGTCTGAATAAAGATATATATATAAGAGCATTTTTCTTTATTTTAAATTTTGTTGGTATCATAACCTAAAATATTTGTGAACGAAATAAATTAATAACAGAAAGTTTTAATTCATTTAGTTGTGGGTATTTAAATAATTCAGTTGCATATACAAACTTTTTTATTTAAACAAATATATGCTACATAAAATACAACATTTAAACAGAAATATGTTTTACGTGTTCTATCCAAATATACTGTACTGTACTTCGTGGGCAGAAAAACCTCTGGTCAATAGCCCAGGACAGACAAACACTTTCATTTTATTGTATGTAGTTAATGTTAATCTTTGTAGTCAGTTAGTTGGGAATGACATCTTTGGTCATTCGCGCAATTAAGCTTTGTAAAAACGTATGAATTATCTGAATAAAGATATTTATATATATAATTCTATTTTTAAATGAACCGTAGGAAATTTTATATCACCGATAACTTCGGCGATTTGATTTAGTTATTGATCAAATCAATTCATACGAAATTTCCTCTAGCTTATTTTAAAATGGACAAGTAAATACCTTACTTAAGGCCTGATGTAAAATACTACCAGTATATAAAATATATATAGTAATACAAAATATTCTCCAGTATATGCAATGTAATATATTTGTCTGAGCTATCGACCGATCTTTTTCCATTTTTCTATGTTTAATAAAATATATTCTAATCATTTAATTACGCATATTAGTGCGGCTGTTCTTTCAGTATGTTTTTATGTAGAGAGAAAATTTTAAATATTGTATAAAAGAAATGATAAATGCTTTTTAATCGCGGGTGAATATCTTGAAAGTTCTTTGTTATACACAGCCATAGTCATAAACCCGTTCCAATCTCATTTTTTTTAAATGTTTAATGCTTTTGCGCACAACTTGCAGTAATAAACAATGTTTTTACAAATGCTGATAAAGTGCATTTTTAATAACTTAGTGTAATTATTATGATTACATATTTTATATCATTTTTTTCACAAGATATTTTGAATAAATATTCATTGTTTATTTTCAACGATGTCTATCATGGAAAACTAATATAAACTTATAAATAAGTAATTCCCATAAAAAATTCTGAGTTATCTAATCGCAAACTAAACGCTCAATAAAGTTTGAAATATATCAACGTTGGGTTTAATGTATTTTTTAAGAGTAAATAAAAAAGGAAAATGTTTATTTCTGAGAGTTACATTAAATTATATCACAATACTTACAACAACAATCATTTACAACTAGTCTCGGGAAAAATATGTGTATGTAAAAATCTTAAAAGTTATTTTAATTTTTAAAATGTTTCCTAAATGTAACATTTTTAAAAAGGCTAAATTCATTTTTTAAATATTTAAACATTCGTAGTTCATATTATAATAATATATAACAAAATATCTACCTATAAAGCAAATAAAACCCAGATCAGATTGAATTTAATAAATTAAATTTAAAATTCTCTTGAGAATGGGCCTGAATGACGAATTTAAAAATATTTAAGCTAATCTGGATTTTTATTTATTTTATTGGTAGATATTTTATCTTTTTTGTTATTACTAAGTAATGACAATCCTATATATATATATATATACATATAACAATCTTTATTAACAAATCAGTTTACAAGAATATGACAAAAATTAAGAATATCGCACAAAAATTAATAGTTAAATGGCTATCGACCATAGGTTTTTCTACAAAGACAATTATATTCACGCAATTTGTTCTATTATTTGTTTCATATTTATAATTAAATACCCATTTATTGTTATTTATTGACTTTAGCTATTCAAAATTACTCATATAGAAATACTCGATTACAAATATTACTCTATTTTGCCCAAGACTATAAAAAAATCGACATAATTTTTATGCTTGGAGACATATTTTTTCTTTCAGAAACAAATTCGTTTTGGAAATAACCGTTGTTGGATCTAAATGGATCTCATTGAAAAAGGCGACTACTTTTAAAACCTCCGCTCGTCTCAGCATTTCCTTATCATCGTTATTATTAAATAAGCGATATTTAATTCTCACGACTCCGCGCCGTTTTCTTTTATTCGTAAGTGCCTTACGAAAATCGTAGGCGGTGGCAGAGTTTGGAATGCCATCCGTACGAAACTAATCGTGTTCTCGGAAAATGGTCCGTTATAAAATCGGTGGAAGCGCATTCGCAGTATTCGAAAGTCAACATAAAATGTGCTGTGTCGATGATTCACTGCGCAGGTATGTTCCTGTGATACACAATGCAGTACGCGCCGTTTATTAGTATGTAGTATTATTGAGAATGGCGCCATTGTTATACCGAGCGTACTTATCTCTGGCATGGCCGAGATATTTCCCCGATACTTAATTTACTTACACTCAAATACGTGTTTTATTAACGCATAAATGCAATGATCACGTAGTATTTCTATGCGCATTTTTGTCATACCTTTAAAGGAACGCCATCAGCTTTTCTTGCTTGGATGTTAATATACGAGTTCCGCTCTCACGAATTAGACCCGTCCGTAAACAACTGTATAATAACTGCAATAATAAGAACAAAAAACACTAAATGTGTTCCTGTATGAAGACAGAAACAAAAGAATGCTAAGAAACTATATGTGATCGATTTTTAAATAGTTGTACCTATCAAATTTACGTGGACTTTATATCCTTATTTGGGATGTATCAATTAGTGTTAGGCAAAATCGAGTATCCTTAAATGTGTTTAAAATTATTACAAAATAAAATATCTTGTAATAATATCAAAACACTTCACGTAACCTCAAAAAAACCATTAATTATGTTTAAAATCACACATTTAAGCTTAATTTTATTAATAAATAGGGGATAGTTAATAATTTTAAAACAATAAATAACTGGTGGAGGCTTCTACTTCGTTATACATCGTAATTCACAAATGAAACATTTTTTAACTTTGTATAACTGAGACTCCGTTATACAAAATTAAAAATTATTTCATTTGACAATAAGTTATATAAAAATGTCATATATTTAATTTTGTAGTAACAAAAAAGATTAAAATGTTCAAAATTTCCCATAAAAGAATACTTTACTTCAAAATATGTTTTTAGAAACTTTTAAATAAAAATTAATATTAAGGAAGAATATTTATAATCTGTGCTTAATACATTCTTTAAAAATGTAAAAAAAAAATCTCAACTAGGAAAATATTTTTTTAATTATGTATACAAAAGAATTTCCGTTAATAAAGTTAATTATTATTCTTATTATACAAACATCATTATTCAGACAATATGACAACAAAATTTTACAAAATTTATTATAACAATATGTACAATTGTGTTAGTAGTCATGGGCTATCGACCATAGGTCTTTCTGCCTTTTTAAATTATTAATAAAATTTAATTATTTTCTCTTTAGCCACAGCAAAATTGAAAATGCTTACCCTATTTAATTATTTAACAAACAAAAACCAACAGAAAACAACATTATTTTCAATTAAACAAAACAATTATGCATCTTCTAACATATTACTGTAATATCATTGAATATAATTGAGAGGTGTACAATAAATTTGATAATTACAAAATCAAATGTATAATCTTTAATAATAATATACATAAAAAATATAGTAATTTTTAGAATATAGATATATTTTAATATCTTCAAAGTTAATATTCCCTTATTTATAATAAGTTATTCGTTATTATTTATCATACATGAATGCTTATTGAAATAAAATTAATTATTTTTTATATAAAGAATTGTATTTTAATATATTCTTGATGAATCATAATATATTTGCAATATTTTATTTCTGATGTTACTTACATGATTTGTATGCACAGCATTTTATGATAATGCAATGTTGTGCAGACTCGGTAAACAATCTTTCACCTATATTGTTAACTGTGAAGGCTGCATAAATTTATATACATAGCATTTTATTTCAAATCTTGCAAAAACATGGAAGTAAACAATGAAGGATAGATTAAATAGAATTGTAAATTTATTTGTAAAATACAAAAACACTAATTTTGCATACTTTTTATTACAAAAAAAAATACAGATTAATGTGATATTAAAAATATTGCCACGTTCTGCATGTATGCACAATGGGTAAAAACAAAAATGCATCACTGTTTTTAAGTGCGTTTTTCAATAAATCCAAAAATTACACTAGTTTTAGTTGCAATTTGGTTTCCTTCAACTGTACAGACTGGTCCTTTCAGATGGTGTCACTAATGAGAAACTTATTTATTTTAAGAGATATCGACTTTCCAACCCTAGGCCAATTTTTGAGCCAAATTTACAATATCAATTAATTAATAAAAATAAATAAACTTTTCAAGCCAAGGGTCAAACGCAAAAACTACATTTTTATTACTTTTAATTTACAATATCAAAATAACTAATGAAAGTAGGCACAAATGCCTACCATTTAACAATTCAATAATTTGTGTGTGATATACTTAATCAATTATTGATATGTTCTTGTAAACTTAATTGTTAATAAAGATTGTTAGATATATATATATAATAAAAGTATTAGTTTCATTTTTTTTCATGGCAACTTGAGACTTTTTCACATATTTTTTTATATATAAATGAACCACGTTGTATATTTATTTGAGGTTTTCGGGTTTGCACTATAAATTCCTCTCCTTTTGAATAACTGAAAACATCCCCAATTTTCAATTCCGGGTAGTAGATAATTTATGCAAAGACATGAACACATAAGACCAGATTTTCCCCAGCTGCAAAAAATATGGTTTTAAGATGTACAAATTCTTTAGAAAGTATACCTGATTAAGACCCTGTTGCATCAATGCTGGAGCTTTGTCCTTTAATATTCTCCAATGGTGTAGTTTTTGCAACTAACTATACGTTTTTCCACAAACAAATAACACTTACTGTTGCATAGCAATAAAATATTGTACAATGCAACGATTTTTAATTCAAGAATTTTGATTTAAAAAGTATTATTTATTCTAATATTGATAAAAACATATAGGACAACTATGATATGAATAAAAATATAAATCATTGATAATGGATGGTACGTTTAATTAATTTAATTAAACAATTTTAAAAGTTTATGAGGCAAAGCTGTACTGACAAGGGATAAATCCCAAAACACGTGTCTGCAGATGGCCTTATATTCGTAACGATTTTTGTTCTTAGCATTAAATATTCTCAAATAAAAATTGTCGCATTATGCAATTATATGTGATGCAACAGCAAATATTCATTGTGTAGTTCTATATCTTTCGGGATATTTGCCCGAGAAATAGTTGTTTTCAATGAATGTTTCTTCTTTTTTTAAAGTTCTTATATTATGAAAATCAAAAAGTTACAGTAGCTAAAAAGAAAATAATTGATTAATTATTCAATAGTGTAAAATAGTTTCAATTTTTTATTTCATTAAATTATTTAAGAAACTTTATTTTATTATAAAAACATAATTTCTTGAAATGGTATGATAGAAAATCATAGGCACAATTATGTTCATAAATATTGAAATTTATAATAAATATAATTTTGTATTATAAAAATGTTGCATTTGGAGGGGTGACTTTGATTTTTTTACTGTCCCCTTTTCTCCCCAGATAAACGCTTATGTCAAGAATTAGCAATAATTACATTTTACATTATTATTTATTTTGTTGCCTTAGTAAATACATTGTACATACTTAGTTGTCGTTAAAAACTCACTTGTGTGTGTATTTATAAACCATGCTTACAAACATTTACAAATAGTTGGTCACACTTTACTACATCAACATGGGTAACAAATCTATTTACTTATTTATAACTACACTGTAACTACATAGAAAACACAAATTTAAAATTTTAAGTAAGTTTTAAATCATAATTAAAATTACAACTTTTTGTATTATTCATCACATATTTTGCTTCTTAATGGCTTTTCTTATATTCCTAAATATGTTTTAAATGGAATTTAAAGTTGAAATTTACAATTCCACAATAATTACTCCACAGAGATTTCTTTTATTAATCATCAAATATTCCACTTTTCAGTGGATTTTTTTAAATTCCTCTGAATTTTTTTCTTAGACAAACATATTAATTCAGTTTAATACAAAAAAAATATGTTGAATTTGGAATAAATCAATATATGTGTTCGACTGTTTGGGTTATTGAGCATAGGTATTTTTACCTTTATATTTTTTCTCAAATTGCAATTGGCTGAGTCAGATTTTACTGGCGATAAGGAACTGTAGTTACGCAGTTAGTTTTTTCTTTATCATGAACTAATTGAATTTCAATGTGGAGATTAAGCGACATGTAACTTACCATGACAATGCACCTGCCCACCCACACAGTATTGAAAATGAATCATTTGTTATCCGAAATAAAAAAAAAATGATTTTCTTACTTCTAAGAATTGAATGATGATGTTTTCATATTGTAGAGTTATTTTGTATAACTGAGTTTAAAGTGACTATATATTCAGAGCACTTCAGGAACAAATTTCAATGTGTCTTTTGTTTTGTGAAAACTAAGAGTTTTTTTATTTATATATACACACATTTTTATTCAGACTATACAGGTAATAAAAAACAATATAACATAAATAATAATAATACAATAGGTGTTAGTCTGTCTGGGCTATCAACCAGAGGTCTTTATGTCCTTTTATTTATATTAATTTAAAATTAAATAACAAATTAATTATTCAAACAAAAAAAGCATAAGAAACTATAAAATTTAATAATAATAGAAGTTTATTCATTTGATCACAATTATTTATATATATAACATCTTTATTTCTGCAGACAATTTTATATACAATAAATTAACAATATAATTCTTATACTATGTTATACGTTGTCCTTAGAAAGTGGCTATCGACCATCGGTTTTTCTACCTTGATCACAATTATTTATTCCTATTTAATTTTAAAATGATCACAATTTTAGTATTAAGAAGAAAGACCTTTGGTCGATAGCCGTTTCTCTTAAGAATATATATTTGTTTTAAATTGTTTCATGTATTCCTTTCAAATAATGATGTTTGTATATATATTAATAAAAGTAAAAAGCTATACTTTCTGGGCAATTAGATAGCCATATATTTGACATTACTCTGTATGGAAAATTTTAAATATAACGTTCATGTTATTCTTTATCATCAAAATCTATGTGAGTCTTATAATTGATAGAAATATTTATATTGCAAAATTTAAAGTATCTCCTTCCGAAATATCCCTGTTTGTATACACATAATAACAAACTTCTTTTTTTTTCTTTATAGAGCAATTTGCAAGACTGAAAACCCCACCAAAAAATGATGACAATCACAAGCCATTCTTCACAAACTGTTCGTCCTATTCACCTGCCATTAAAGAAGAGCAACCTAGAGGTCTCCATGTTATCACAGTAAGTATTTTCTTTCTGTTATTTCCAACAATTTTAATTAATTGTAAAATTTTAAGGTGCAAGCCACTGATAACGACCCACCAGAGAATGGTGGAACAATAACATACACAATAGTTAAGAGGGATGGTGATAGGAGTTATTTCGCAATAGATAACAGAACAGGTGCCATTACGACTAATTTAGCTGAATTCGACCGAGACGAACCGAATCGTATGAAAGAAATTTATATAACTGTTCGTGCATCAGACAATGGAAGGCCGGAACTCGCTGACATGTGCACATTTAAAGTTACTATTTTGGACATCAATGATAATTCTCCCAGTTTTGATAAATTTGTAAGTAATTTAATAAAATTTGAATTTAATTACTATAATAAAATATGTTAACCCTTTTATTTTATACAACACATATATTTGCTGTTTTTCTGAGATATTTACTGCCCATTTTATAAATCAAATTATCTAAGTAGTGTTTAATTAAAAATATGTAGTCAAAATGTTAGTCACTTCGATCTGCATCTTGGCATCAAGAGTATCTTTTTGTTTCTGTTTGTATTTGCTTAAAAAAATTTTAAATTAGCTTTATGCCAGTAAACAAATAAAAGATATATATGTACAAAAAATTGTCTTTAAATTATTTTATTTTCTAAATCGCTAATCAAAGAAAGGGTTAATATGATATACTTATAAATAAAACTTTTTAATATACAGATTTTAATTTTATTTCATTTTCTTTAGGATTACGAAGAAAAAGTATCTGAAGAATTGAAAGTGAACAGTGAAGTAATGCGTGTTGTTGCATACGATATTGACGATGGAGATAACGCAAGACTTACTTATACAATTCGTTCGGATGGAACACATTTTATGCAAGAATTCAACGAATACTTCAGGATAAATAATGAAACAGGGGTGCTTTACTTGAAGAAGTCACTAACAAATGTTAGTTTTCTATTATTACATTCCTTTAAATAAAATGTATTAATTGAATTAATTTTAGAAAAAGAATGCTGATTTTAATTCAGTAGTTGTCGTCCAGGACAACCCTCTTAATCCCAGTGAGAGGAGGGAAAGCTCAGCCTCAATTAAAATCACTGTTGTAAGTTCAGATAAAAGTCCGCCATCATTCACAAAATACCCGACTGTAAAGAAAGTCATCAAGGAAAATTATAATGATTATACTAACCCAATCGTTGAACTTGAAGCAAAGTAAGTATATTTAAAAAAATATATATTAAATTGATTTAATTTTGTTTAACTACCATCGTGTAGCATTTGGATAACTGATGGCATTTTAATCTTTTTATTTTAAAATTAGGCAATCGAAGTTTTAAACAAATTATAAAATTACACTTCTTAGTTACTTGGAAATTCATACACAATTTCACCAGGAATTGAGAGAAAGACATTTATAAAATATTAAATAAATCAAAGTTTTAATTTTTCATATATGTAGGTAGTTATTAAAGTTTGGTGTTCATTTGGTGCAATATTTTCAATGTTTTAAATAATAATAATAAATCTTTATTAACGGAAAATCCTTTGAAAGCAATTATATTACAAATAGTGTAAACATACAAATACATATGGCAACTAACAAACATTGACAAGAAATTCAATTAACAAAAATTAAAAATTAGCCAGAGCACTCTATACTAAAAGTAAATTGTATGATTAATTGAATATTGAATTTAAAAAAAGGGTACTCATTAATAACTTACCCATCGATATGAGAGAGAAGCAAATGAGGAGGAGGACTATATTTAAAAAATATTTTGATTTTTTAATAACACTTACCTTTATTTACTAGAGACTAGTTTCAATTACATAATAATCAGTACAGATTAAGAATGGTAAACAATCGAAATTGAAACAAGTCACAAGTAAATAAAGTTAAGTAGTACAAAAAAGTTAAAGTTTTTTCATAATATTAAATAATTACATACTCTTGAATTTTTTTGTATAGGATTCTCTGTAATCTTGTTTAATTCCAAAACTGTTAATATTTTAGATCGAATATTAAAGAACCGGAAGTTATTTTCGAACTATGGAAGGGGTTAACTACTCAAACAAACAAGGATTCCACGTTTGTCTTAGAACAAAATGGTACAAAAGCTATGATCAAATTGGGTCGTTCCTTAGATTACGAAACTGTTATTGAGTACCAGCTAACGGTGCGTTGTACAAATAAGGATTCGTGGTCCGTTCTTCGAACAATCGATATTGACATTCAAGATGTGAATGATGAAATTCCAACTTTTATCGAATTAGTAACTGGTAGTGTACTTGAAAACGAAAGTCCTGGTGCTGAAGTAATGCAGGTAAGATTTTTTTAATATTTCGATTTATTCGACAAATACAATATCGTTCTAATTGAAATCTTTTTATTGAATTTTATGCAGCCTGTAGTAATGCAGGTAAAATTATGAAGAAATTTTATGTTGTCTGCTTAACTCGCTATATTTAATTTAAACTTTTTATTTAATAAAATTATTTTAAAGGTAAAACTAATGGTGGAAGCAAATTATTATTGTTTTAATACTTTTTACTTTTATGTTACTATAGTTGTAAAATTATGATTGATAATTAAGCATTCCAAGTAGTGGTGGGTCACGGGTTAACTTCATGCGAGACACCACAGGCAATACACAATTGCAAGTTGATGTCTTGTGTTGTAACACGTTAATACTAACGAGTCATGTAATTTTTATACCTTGGTCGTGGAACCTCACATGAAGTTAGCTCGCGAGTCACCTCTGATTTAAGGAATAATCATTTATCAATAAAGACTTAGAGTTAACCAAAGTTTTATCATTGCATGTAGTTACAGAATAGATTGTTCATAAAATAAAGAGTTTTTGCTTTAAATGAACTTAATGTAAATAATTATTTATTACTTGTACTAATTAGTTATATTAAGTTGACAGTAAAACTATGTTTTATTGATTAGACCAAATGTTAATATTTTACATTGAATTGTTTTTGGAAGAAATTAAAATGTTATTTCATTCCACACATATGCTTTGCAAATGGTAGATTGAATTTAGTAAATAATTTATGTTTATATTAACATAAAAACGTCTTTAGAACTTCAGATATAATAAGAAGTCATGCCATTAGAGCCTGGTTATTTAATGTTAAGTTGAACTATAGCTTGAATCAATAGGTCTGATAATTTTTCTGCACCAAGTTGAACTGAACGCAAGATAGTAACATCACCCATAAGATTTACATTGCTGTCAGTGCAAAAAGTGCTGCATTAATTCAAGTAATGAACAAACCTACCGTCAGCTGTTTGAAATACTTATAAAAAATAGACTCAATTAACAGCTATCATAAATTCAACCATTGATTTAGTTCAACTGGGGATTATAAAACCGGGCATAAAAATATTTGACAATATAGTTAATATACATGATACTCTTTATTAGGTCTTTTCAATTAGACCCACCCATTTTAATATTCAACTAATTCAAACTTACAGCCATGAATTGCATGTAAGTGAGTGAATTTTAATTAATCACCATAAATGTTTAATCCATATCATGCAGATGCTTTTTGTAGATATATTTTTATGTCACGTAATGTGTAATTACTTTAATTCAGAATCAAACCACACCTCCAGTGTGGTGGAATGAAGTAATGCTTGAATAAAATTAGATAAGAATTCAGTAAATTTGCAAAATAGACATTATTCAATATGAGGAGGATAGTAATATATAAATCCTATGTAATAATTAAATCTTCTTCCTTTAGGTAACTACCTTTTTAATGCATGCATCTAATAAAATTGTAATTAAAATTAGACTTTAGGAGAATATATAGATTGAGTCTTTAAAGCATGTTGTAAATAAAAGCATGGGAAATTAAGGCATACGAAGGAAACATCAAAGAAAGTATTGAACTGTTTGTTTAGCTTGTTGTATTAGTTTTTAGCTTTGGTTTTCATTTTGTATATTAAAAAAAGGAATATTTTTTATTCATTAAAAATTGCTTAAAATAAAATCAATAATCCTTTTTGTAAAAGGTAACAAAGTATAGAAAGTAGTTCTTCTATTTCCGTTTTGTTTTGATCATGTTAATAAATAAAATTTGTTAATATATTACAATTGAAACACTATGCTTTGAAAAACTGTTATGTATAAAGTAGGTTGTATATTTAATAATATAACTATAAATGAATTGAAAATCCAAAATATTAGTTGTAAATTAAATTTTTGTAACTAGTTCTGTATTGTAGATTTACTTTAAATAGAAAAAATATTCATGGTTTAGTAAATGTTTACATCATATAAATATGCACTTTAATATTTACAATATGCTTACAGGTGCGTGCAATTGATAAAGATGGCACATCAGACAATAATGTTGTCAGCTATGAATTGGTAGACCACACTGACATGTTCGCCATTGACCCCAACACCGGAAAAGTAACAACAAAAGTGCCTTTCGACAGAGAAAAACAGAGTGTTTACAATGTTATTATAAGAGCTAAAGATAATTCACCAAGTGCTTTAACAGGAAAACCCTACAATTCGGCTTCTCAAACATTCCGGATAACCATTGAAGACAGAAACGACAACAAGCCTAGATTTGCAAAGAAACATTACACAGTCGATAGAATTCCAGAAAATTCAGATATCGGCAAAGACGTCATTGAAGTGAAAGCATACGACAATGATACAGCATCTTTAATACATTATAGAATTGTGGAAGGAAATATCGGTGAAGCATTTATGATTGAGAATACCACTGGGAGAATTAAGGTGCACAATGCTTTGGATTTTGAACAAATTGAAAGCTATAATTTAACTGTCGAAGCTAATGATGGAGTTTATAATGATACTGCGAATGTACACATTGAGATTTTAAATGTTAATGATGAATTACCGAAGTTTGAAGAGTACAATAAGAACATTAACATCAGCGAAGAAGTAATTCCAGAAGATTGCATCATTAGACTAAAAGCTTACGATCCTGATATTAAAAATCGGAGTGCCGATCAGAAAATTGTATATCGGGTTGGAGAAAAAGAGCAAAGTTTCTTAAGTGTTAATAACGATGGCTGTGTTCGATTAATTAAGGTAGGTTTTATCATGTAAATTTTATATCTTCAAATAATTTTAATTAACACATTACATGCAGAGGTATTTTTGAAGAATTTAACTCAGTTTTCAACAAATGTCCTACAAATTTTCAATAATACAATGAAATTTTGACTTTAGAATAAATTTCTAAACAATTTTTTCTTTTAAAATGAGAATTTTGGCCTTAATGTGTTAATGCATGTTATGATTAGTAAGTAAATATTTTTGTGAGTAATGGCCTATTATTATTAACTTTCATTATTATTTTATTTTATTTTTAGAAACTAGATAGAGATGGTCCAAATGGATCTCCTCTACAACAAGCTTTTATATTAGCATATGACGACGGTGATAGTTCAACCTCAAAATCAAAAGAAGCAGAATTGCTAATTAATTTAAGAGATATTAATGACAATGCTCCTTTCTTAAACATGGTATGTATCTTTATGATTTTTAAATAACATAATTCTGATGATTATTGAATCTAATTATTCCATTTCTTTTAAGACTGATGTAGTGTGGTATGAAAACAGTGATCCTGGCAGAATTACTACATTGACAGCTCTAGATTATGACAGTGAAGAAAATGGACCACCATTTACTTACGCAATTGATATTAGTGCTGGAGAAGACATCAGAACATTATTTTTCATCAAGAATGATGAATTACATGCAAATCAAGTATTTGATCGTGAGGAAAAGAAGTACTATGATATTCCAATTAAAATCACTGATAACGGAACTCCTCCAATGTTTGGAATTAGTAATTTAAGAGTTATTATAGGAGATGTTAATGACAATCCGGCTGAACCTGGAACAAGCTCAATTTTTGTATATAATTATAAGGTAAATACAATTTAATTAATATCAATATTAATAATAGATAATGGGCTGAAAAACCTCTGGTCGATTCATATTTTTACTTCAAAATATAATTTTGTAAATGGTTACACATATGTTTATCTAAATGAATAAAGATGTTTAATTGGTTAATAAATATTTTTTAGGGAATGAAAGGCAGCATACAAATAGGAAGAGTATATGTAGAAGATCCTGATGATTGGGATTTACCTGACAAAATATTTAGATACCAGGAAGAAAACCCCTACTTTGAATTGAATTCCGATAATGGCACACTAACCATGTTACCAAGCACACCTTCTGATATTTACAATTTGAAATTTATTGTAACTGAAGAACATTTGCCTCTAATAGAACGACATGATGTCGAAGCAGAAGTTAGGGTTACTGTCAAGGAACTTCCAGAAGAAGCTGTTATTAAATCCGGATCTGTGAGAATTAAAGGTTGCACAATTGAAGAATTCATCCAAAAACCCGACAACGGCCTCAGTAAAAAGGATATTTTACAATTGCAATTATCAAAAATATTGAATATTAGTTCGGATAATGTTGACATTATAACAGTAATTAAATCTCCCACTAATAGTTCATTCATCGATGTGCGATACTCTGCTCATGGATCACCTTATTACGCTCCAGAAAAACTTAATTCTAAAATCAGTTCACATAAAGATTCTGTAAGTATTTACATATACTTGTTTTTTTTTAATAAAATAAGTGCTAAGATTTAAAGTATAATTCTTACATTTTAATCTATCTCTTATAATGAGAAAATTACTAAATTAAATCATTTGATTAGAAATCAATCAATGCAATAATTTAAAATAAAATTTATCTTTGTATATTGGAAATCATTCAAGAATACTATACACTTTTTAAATGCTTATTAATATATTCATTGTTTTTATTTGTTTAATTTAGATTGAAAAAGAATTGGGTGTTGAATTTGTGATGATAAGTATTGATGAGTGCCTTCAAGAAACAGTCTGTGAACATTCTTGTACAAATCAACTAAACATAAAAGAATTCCCTGCTGTGGTGTACACCAATCGGACATCATTTGTTGGTGTAAATGCTGTTGTTGAACCCAAATGTGAATGTTTCACCCCTATGAAAGATTGCTACAATGGAGGTGTCCTGCACGAGGACACAATTTGCTCATGTCTGGAAGGATTCGAAGGACCACACTGTGAAATGCTTGGAATTGGATTTATGGGAGATGGTTGGGCAATTTATCCTCCTTTCACAGCCTGT
Organism: Philonthus spinipes; assembly: GCA_963082785.1. Taxonomy (NCBI): domain Eukaryota; kingdom Metazoa; phylum Arthropoda; class Insecta; order Coleoptera; family Staphylinidae; genus Philonthus; species Philonthus spinipes. The sequence continues at coordinate 22,018,622 of OY720301.1, forward strand.
GAATCATCTGATATCAGATTGGAAATTCATCCTGAAAATGAAAACGGATTAATATTTTATGTAGGACCGGTTAATATTTACTCTTCGCCATTAGCATCAGGTAAATAATTAAAAAAATATATAGTAAAATACATCCTTAAGATTAACTTCATTTGCATAATTTTGATATTTATTACCAAACTAAAACTATTACTTAAAATTGTTGAAACAAAGTAAATCAGTGTTTAATTTAAATTAAATAAGAAGAAATCTGCACAGTTGAATAATTAATTATTTTCCCTTTAGCTACTATAACGTTTAGACTTATGTAATGTAAGTATTTAAAAAAAGAACAAACATTCATTAAAACAATTATTTCTTGGGCAAATACCCTGCCAGATATTGAATAATACAATGGGTAATTGCTGTTGTAACAATTGTTGATTCGAGAATATTTAATTTAAAGAACAAAAAAATGTTACTTGATATAAGGCCATCTGCAGATATGTGTTTTGAGATTTATCCCTCATCACTATTTCAAATTTCTTTTTATTTAATTTAACTTAAATAAATGTATTAAATGAATAAATACTATTTTACTATAAGTTTTACTTAAACTTAAACTATGTATAATGAAATAGAAGCCCCATTTATTAGTAATAAAATATATGCAATTATTAATTTTATGTTTTAAAATAATGTTAACATCCTTTTTTAGATTTCATGGCTTTGGAATTGGAGGATGGATATCCAGTATTATTATTGGATTACGGTTCTGGAACCAGTAAAGTGGAATTGACAACTAAGAAATTAACAGACGGCGCTCCTCACAGCATTAGAATACATTTACAACCAAATGTATGTATTATTACCCTGTTTATAATTTATCAATTACTAAATTTAAATGGTTTATAGGAAATTGCTCTATCCATCGATGACTGTCATCAAAGCACTTGCCAAGTGCTGAAAGCACCAGTCAGTCCAAACTTCTTGCTTAATGTAAATGGGCCACTACAAATCGGAGGAACTCGAATTAACATTAACAAAGTTGCATCTGCATATAACTGGAATTACACTCCTACCAGTATTGGGTTCAACGGTTGTATCAGAAATCTTACATTTAATGGAAATGTATATAATTTGGGAGAACCAAGTGATCATTTAAATGCAAATCCTAATTGCAATTATGCTGTGGCAAAAGCTGTTTCATTTGGAATCGATTCCAATTTTCTTGTTGCTATTCTAGTCTGTATTGCAACTTTGATAAGTAAGTTAATAAAATATATTCACGATATGTTAATATCGTATTTCAAAGTATTAAAAAAAATCAAATTCTTTATTTTCTCATATATTATTGCATACATATGGAAATGTATTGTTTTATATCAAAATTACACATACTTTATTTTACAGTTCTTCTATTGGCTGTGGTTGTGCATAGAAGAAAACATGACAACTGGGGTGAGAAAGACACTGATGACATTCGTGAAACTATTATAAGTTACGAAGATGAAGGTGGTGGCGAGGGAGATACTGGATTCGATTTAAGTGTACTTAGAACAGTTCATGAAGATGATTACCCGATTAAAGAAAAAGCTCCTGAAGTGCCTGATATTAGCGGTTTCTTGGATCAGAAGAAAGATATCTGTGATAGAGATGCAAACAGCTATCCATTTGACGATGTGCGTTATTATGCATATGAAGGTGATGGAAACAGTACCGGGTCATTATCATCTTTGGCTTCATGTAAGTTTTGGGAAGCATTTTATTGGAGGGTTTAATTAAATTTTAATCAACCTATTACAGGTACTGATGATGGTGATTTGAAATTCAACTATTTATCCAGTTTTGGACCAAGATTTAGGAAACTAGCCGATATGTATGGAGAAGATCCGAGTGACGATGATAGTCAGGAAGGCGGCGAGGAATCATGGTGTTAAAGCAGATCATACAGAAATGAAGAAAAATATATCTGTACTTAATCATCTTGTATAATGACCAAAGAATGTACACCATCTTAATTGTGTATAAATAATGGTTTTTTATAGACTGAAATTTGCACAGACTTTGTAACATAAAAATCGAAGTATATATTTTTTATGCCATTTTCATTACAAATCTATTTTGATACAGCAGAAATAATTGTAAATAAAAGTGATCTTATTGTTAAATGCATTCCGATTACAAGTGCTCTTACAGCAGTGGCAGCAGCTAGTGATAAATATACAGTTCTTGTTTACAATTCTCTTCAATAAAACATATTTATATTTATGTTATTGTGATGTTACAGGCTTCCTAGTTGTGCTGTTTAATGAAAATTTACACACATCTGAGACATCATGATGTTAATTGAAATATTGTAAAACTCCATTAGAGACTTTATTCTGTATCTGATACATGCAGAATTTATTTTAAATCAAAAAATAATATAATTTTATATCAAGTCCACTAAAACCTTGTGGAAACAAAATGAGAAAGAACAATAAGTCCAACAGAACAATATAATTTATTGTGGCATTGTATTCATTTCTTTTTAAAATAATTGCTTTTACATATATTTACAAAGTTTACATTCCCTACAAATTTTTGTGATGTATTGGCAGCCATTTATTGTAACTAAGGCAGATCAACGGAAATAATTTAAGATCTCCAATTTTTTTTTTCAATGATTTAGTTTTTATTGTGATTGTTAGTGTCAAATTTAATAGGTGAATAGTGTGTAAAGACTTTTTTTTGAGAATATGGATTTATTATGGAAGTATTAAATTATAGGTAGTATTTTAATTTAAAAGCCATGTGATTGTCCAACAAATATATGTACTTTATGCTTCCTATAATTCATGTAAAGATTATAGGAAAAGCATTTCTATATATTTGTGTATCATTTTTTGTACAATTTTTGCGATTTACATATATATCATATTTTCCTCCCATTTTTGTACACATATTTAATGTGAACTCGCCACAAATTTCATATTTATAAGTACAATAAAGCTTAGTAGTAAAATTGCTTTCGTACTTTGTTGTATATACATAAACATGTGTTTTTTTTAAATGTAATTTGGTTATTATATTATTCCATTTAAGTTGTGAAAGTTTGCACATTTGTAATACTTTTTTTTATTTTTTTTTGTATTTTTATTTCGATTAGAATTAAAATCACTTATCATAAAGTCAGTTTGTATATAGTATTTAAATTTACTGCCTAACTTATATTTTGAATCTAATAAACTTTTATATAACTTTTTTTAATGCTTTTAATATATGTGTAATAATCATCTATTTTAACAAATAAAAAATCAATTAGTTAAAGGACGTGTGTAACAAATGCTTTTATTTCTAATATTATTATAATAAATGCAGTATAACCTTTCAAATTTGTGACTTGTGTTTGTAATTAACACACATCCACTCTGCACAATGGAACTTTAGAGATGTATAGCAATTTTTCACTTATACATATACCTTTACCTTTTTTAACTTTTGTCTTAATAAGTAAATATAATTGGAGATCAGAGAAAATATGTAATTTTAACAATTAATAAACCCATAAGTACTCTTCAAGTGTTGATAGATGACTTACAAACTTTGTTCACTAAGTGAAGAACCTATCAATCCTAACTCAACTCTTTATTCCTTACCACTGATACAACAATTCCCTATACTATATAACTATTAATAACTGACCTATCCCACCATCCCAAAATTAACTTTCATCAGTCACTATCAATGCCAACCTTAAGAACAGACCTCAACATTTTAGATCAGTCACATACAAAAAATCAAGGCATTTCGACAAAAACACCAGTACACATATATTAGATAATATGTCAAACTGTTTCAATCCTGCACCATAATCTTTGTCCTAGTGTCTTAAGAAAAATTGGAAGTCGGCGAATGTTCAGCTCTTAACGTGCTTACAAAAATTAGATAACCTAATCATCCTCTTCACAATCCTTCTCTAAAATATGCAAAATTATTAAACACAGAATTTCCTTAAAATTTGCTACCAACACACAGAGCTCTTATTATCAAACACCTCTGCATTCCTTAATATTAATCCTAAATATACCCACAATTCATCTCATCAAAGTTCGAGAACTTTAACAATGAAGTTAGCAATCATGATGATTGAAGAAAATGAAAAGAACTGAACAGAGACAGGCTGAAAGATAGATGGTCGATAGCCATTTTCTGAACCTTAACAATTTGTAAATGATTGTAGTAATGTAAATAATGTGATGTAATTTAATTTAACTCTCATAAATAAACATTTTCTATATATATGTAATTTTTAATGGTTATAATAAAAACAAAACTATGTTTTTTTCTCATATCTCCAATTTATATTCACTCATTAACATATTCTGTGTCAAGAGAAATTTGAAGACTTGTTGGTTAAATAAACTGGTTTTTTAACATATGATTTACAAAAGTATTTTAACTCTATAATAAATTTTTAAATAATTGCTTTGTGTTTAATATATTTAATATACAGAGTGCGTCGTAAATGTGGGGAAATGGTTAAACCTCAAGTTTCTAGCGATCAAATTGAATGAAGCATTCAATTGTTGTTAATAAAATAAATATTATTTTGTTTAAATTTGAAGATGAATTCAAGCTTAACAAATAACTTATGTATATAGATAAGTTCAGTTCAATCATATTTTAATCCCAAGATCCCCATTACTGTGGGACACCATGTTATACACAGGAACATATAAAGAAAATTGTTGAAAAATATTTCAACTTTTAGAAAAACTAAGTTATATATATTTCCACAATTTTAATTGTACGGATTCGAATATCGGCTATTTTTCCAAACTAGTATTTTGATTAGATAAAAATGAATTAAATGTTTCTTATGCCGTTACAGGTCAACTGGAGAAATACATACTCTGAATTATTTTACTAATTTACTTATTTTATTCATGCATTTGTATGAATTTTGTAGAAAATAGGTAGTAGTATGCACAATTATTTTTTTAATCAAATTAATAGTGCATTGAATGGGGATCTACTGAATATCAACCTTATGTGTGTGTATCTAAAGAACTAGTGGTGAATTGGATTTGCACCACTTCATTTATATTATAATTCTAACATGAATAACTAAGTCTTGTAATTGGTAGTTCCATATGAAAAATAAGAACTCTTGTAAAAAAAAAGATTGAATCTACAGATTAGTAACTTTAACATTTTTAATGAGATAATTGAAGCGTTTGACTTCTAGATAATACTAAAACTTACATTTGTTTTTTTCGGTACATCATATTGAATTTTATAGTGTTTTCTGAACCCACTAAATGGGATTGGCTGTGACGTATTGCACTGCCTCGGTTTTAAAACACCATGTGCAATTCAGCATAGGCAGCGAGAGGTAAAATGCGCGAAATATGAATTGGCTAAGTCTTGTAATTGGTAGTTTCTGCATGAGAAATAACCTGACAAGGGTTTTGTTTTGAAATCTGCTGCCAATTCATATTTCGCGCATTTTACTTCTCACTGCCTGTGCTGAATTGTACGCAGTGTTTGAAAATTAGGGCAGTGAAATACGTCACAGCTCTTTCTAGAAATGCATTTCATTATAGTTACGATAAAAAGATTATTAAAAAATAGACGAGAATTCATATTTCTTCATAATGAGTACATAGATTTAATAAATATTCCAACAGTTCATCACAAACTATCACAAAACTCGTTGTTTTGTCCGCCATTTTGCATTGGAAGTGTTATTAGTTTTATATTAGGTGTTTGGGTGTATTGAATATTTTTTCACTTTAAAAAGGTATTTGTTCAGAAAAAATGGTAAAATAAGAGTATCGATCAATACATAGAAGAAAGACAGGATAGTGGGGAAATTTGTAGAGAATGGACAAAATATACAAACAAGAGAAGTATGGGAAGCAAGCAAAAAAAAAATGGGAGGACGACTGAGAAAGACATAAACGAGATTATGGTGAAGAGAGGCATCACAAGACAAAAAGCTTCAAGAATGTCCAAAGACCGAAAGACCTTGAAAAAGTTTACGAAAGAAAGCAATATATTAGGTGTGCAACTAAGTTCCCGCTGTTTTTTGACGAAACTGCAACTTTATTTTGGAAACATGGTTACAAATGAATCAATCAAAATGTTGTCCATCGCCAGCTACTACTTTTTCCCATATTTATAGCAGAGCTTGAATACCGTCACCGTAGATGTGTTCATCTTTTGAGGCTATTCACGAATCAAGCCATTTTGAGATGTCTTTATATGAACGGAACTACTGATTAACGGGACCATGTGCCATCGAACGGAACAAAAAGCGATAACGTTTTTACTGCTTTATCTCAATTTTTTGTTTACAATATTTTACACTTATCTAAAAAATAAAGCAAATTTAATAATTTTAATAACCAGTCACCTGTTCTACTCTGATCCATTCTGAGCTCTTCAGTATGTTGAAAAACCTTAATAAAATGCCTAGAATTCGTGTACCCCGTCGATTTAATCAATTAAGTGATTTTCTAAAAGGTCACATTGTTGGTATGAAAGAGGCGCGATTCAGTTTGAGGGAAATAGCCCGAATACTCGATATTACATCCTCAACAGTAATGCGAGTCTTCTTCATATTCACATTACAGTGGTCTGAAGAAAATGACTATCACCGACAGAGACGTTCTGGTAGGCCTAGGATTATACAGGTTGAACAAGTACGGTACCTAAGACTGCTTGCGATACGTAATCGTCACGACACTTTGCAGCAAGTTGGATATAGCATTTTAAATTCTGAACAATGATCTCTAATGCTTTTGCTCTAAAATAATTAGGGGAGCAGGAAACTGCTATATATAGTAGATATCTCTAGTAACAGTTTCTTTAGATTTTAGCAGTATATAATACATTACACTTTCTTCGTCTTTATGGCTATGTATATTCCACTTCGGTGTCGATGTGGATGGACCCACATTTCATCGACAGCCACAATACAGAAAATCTTCGGTTTTCAAGCTCAAGCAATGAATCCGCGATGTTGAATCGTTTTGAAATGGAATGGTGTTATAGCCATTTCCCTCATTTTCAGTCATTACCATTGAATGTAAACATCTTGATACATTTGAACCGTCATCTTCTAATAATAAAAATAAAAGTTCTTTGGGAGTTTGAGCTGGGTTTTCGTCTAATAAGTCTTGCAATTCATTGTCTTCGAACTTTGTTGGTCTTCCAGTCCATTCTTTGTTAACACCGAATTGCGCCGTTTAAATCATTGAAACGAAAACTAACAACTGGAATATAACGTCACTGCATCACTGCATAAGTTAAGACTTCGGCAGCAGATTTCTTCAAACCAAACAACAGTAATGCATGTCAGAATAATACAAAATGGAAAAGTGTTATTTGTGTGCAATGTAATAAAACATTGAACATTGAAAAAAAACTGTTTTTATTAGGTGAATGTATTTTGATCAGAGACATTTATTGGAGAAAATGCGAAGTATCAATGCAAACAACCTAACGTTTAATAGTTACGTTAGGTTGTTTGCATTGATACTTCGCATTTTCTCCAATAAATGTCTCTGATCAAAATACATTCACCTAATAAAAACAACCTAACCTAACGTAACTATTAAACGTTAGGTTGTTTGCATTGATACTTCGCATTTTCTCCAATAAATGTCTCTGATCAAAATACATTCACCTAATAAAAACAGTTTTTTTTCTCTGTAAAAGAAAGCTTAAGGTAAGTTTTAGACAAGCTTGCATAAACCTCACTAGATCCGAAGATCCCCAATTGTCGCCATATCAGGCCATTCCTCACCCATTATGGATCTTCTGCTGGACGTCAGAGCCGAGCGATATCTGAGAACACGCTCCGCAGTTTCGTCCTCCAGACAGCACCCTCTACAGTCTGGTGATTCTGCAATCCCTAGTCTATAGAGATGTGCTCCAAGTTTTAGATTTACTTTGGACACCCGCAGGCAATGATTACTCTTTCATTTGATACCATAGTGTTTCTTTAGAAAGTCTGCAGCCTGATGTTTCATCCCATCTACTTTAGTCGCAGGTCTAGCCAATTCGTCGACCTTCCTGTTTCCTTTCACCCAGGAGATCTCGATTTTGGTGCATATCGAGGTCTGCGTTTGTTTATTGTGGCATTCTTTAACTGTTTCTGAGCAGATATAATTCTGAGGATTTCTGAGTTGAAAGTGAAAAGAGGTTCAATGAAGAAGAATGATCTACATGTCACTGTCTACCTCTCGTCAACGAGATCTGAACCATATAATGCTATGCGAGGATTTCGGAGTTGAAAGGAGAAGCTCAATGAGGAGGAATTCCCCGCATTTCACTGTCCATTTCTCGACGAAGAAATATGAATTGCCAAAGGGATACGAGGATTTCTGAACTGAAGGTGAAAGGTTCAACGAGAACGAATGATCGTGTTTCGTTATCCACATTTCGACGGCATATTGCTCTGAGATGTTTTTCCCATTTCTCCGATGGCGGAGCAATATCGCGAAATCCCACACATTTTTGAGTTAAACTAAAATGCACATGCCTCCTAAAGAATAATTAAGGTTAGGAATAATAAATGGGTGGGAGGGTGATAGCATTGTAAAATTGGTAATTTAATTTAAATAATCATAATTTTGAATAAATATGCTGCATTCGTTAAACTCACCTCTTGAGTTTTATTTACCGATCACACTACTCCTTTTCAGATAGAATTATGACACAGTAAGTATCGATAATGTATATAGCAACATATAACGAACCTGGCGAATTAAATTAACAGAACTTAGATAAAGTACACATTTTGTCAATTTGTGCAATACCGGGGGTCGAACATAAATTATTATCATCTATTTCCTACTTAATTTTAAGTGTATGCATTTGCAATTCAATTTATTAAATGCGGTAAATTATGATTAGAGTTCTTTAAGAAAATACGATTCTTTAAATATTATAAATGCTGAAATATCATATTTAATGAGTTCTCTTATTTAAACAAATAGTATAGACGTGGGTAAAAAGGGAAGAATGGGAACAAATAAGAGGGCAATTGCCAGTAGATGGGTAATGGATGAAGAAGAGGTTAACATGTCACAAATGAGGGGCTAGAATAGTTTGGAGATTGGGGTGGTGTACATTAATGAGAACGGAGCAGCGGTATGAAAAAGGCAATTAGGGGAGGAACTGCGTTGAAGGGGGTGATTCAAAGGTGAGGTTGGGAAATTTGGGAGGAGATAATAGTAATAGGGGGGAAATCATAGAGAGGAGGTCTCAGAATAATTTTATAAGGAGATTTTATAAGGATAGATAAAGGAGGAGATTGGGTAGATGGATAGTGTAAGAGAGATGGGAGTTGTTGAAAGGCTGTACGGAAGGAGATAAAACATACTTAGGGGCTCAGGGTTCATCAGTAATAGATTACGTAATTACCAAAGGAATTGCGAAAGACGGTATAAGAAGAATGAAAGTGGAGGAAGTGTTTGGAGCATACCATCTACCAATGGCAGTAGAAATAAGGTTGGGTGCAGTGCATGATAGATAAAAGTACGAGGTATGGTTGAAAATTGATGATAGTGTGAAAGGTAGGTAATATATGAAAGAGAATTTGTAGAAAATTAGATGGGAAGTAATGGAGTCGATGGAAGGCGCCATAGGTGAATGTGGTGAGGAGAAGGGCTGGACAGAGATATACTTGGTTTGATAATGAGTGTCAGAATTCAAAGAGGAAACTGAAGGTGGGAGGTGAAAAAATGAAAGTTTTGAAAAAATATATGAAGAGCTGGGGAATTGTGGAAATGAAAGGAGGTATAGGATATTTTAAAAACAGGACCCCTCCACGTCTCCTCTTTTTTTAAAATATCTCATACAGATATTGATATCACTGGAAGAGTGGACAACAAAATGTAGCAGATGGAACGGAAATCCAGAGGACTTCCTGTTATACCTTTATAAGTGATCAAGGCATAACAGGATAAGCGGTGGATTTCATGGAAAAGGAAATTTATAGAATTGAAGATATAAAAGCATCGGGATTGTATGGGCTAAAAGCAGAAATGTCGAAGATGATAGCAGCTGAGGGAAAGAAAAGGTTCGGGGAACGGCTGAACAGGATGTGGAGATACCAGCTGGATATATTAATGTCTGACCATTTTTATAGGGAAGAGTGTGTCCGATATATAAAGAATGTTTTGATTGAATGGGTGAGACGAGTGTATGAGGAAATGTGTAGCAGTGTCTGAGAAGTTTAGGGTTTAGATGGGAGTGAGACAGGGCTGCCCGCTGAGACTTTTATTATTTACACAAGTGAGCTGAATGAAGTGGTGATAGGAAAAGATAAAATGTAGATGCTGCCGTATGCTGATGACATTGTGCTACTATCGAGAAACTGAGAAGGAATAAATGAATGATGTTGAGACGAGTGGAAAGGTTCAAGAATGGGAGAGAGTTGAGTGTTAATGTGAAAAAAACTAAGTGGATGAGGTTTAGAAATAGAAGGAGAGAAGTTTAGGAAGAAGGAAGAGGTGATCGAAAGGGTGAATTTATTTAAGTATTTGGGGTGTTATGTCTCGGAGGATATATGGAGCATATAAGGTGCGTGCAAAGAAAGGCTTGAAACGCATGGGTAGTTGTGAAAATTAAGTGAGGAAATGGTATTAGATTGATATATAAGATATGAATTGCATGTGCGATGCCAATTATGATGTATGGTATGGAAACATGGGGGAATGTATTGAAATAGAACAACTATGGTTCCTGAAACAGGCACTAGGAGTGGAAATATCTACCCCAAGGTGCATTCAGGAGACAAATAGATGTATGAAATAAAGGTTTGTTGATTGGGGAGGGAGAGATAGGAGTATAGGAAACATGTACAGTAACTATTAGTGGAGGAGGGAATGGAAAAGAATATGTGAAAGAATAAGTTTGATGGAAAAGTTGGTAAAGCGATGGTTGTATTTCGGAATATATATAGGAGAATGATATACAACGAAATGGAGATGCAAGTCAGACAGGAATTAATTGAAAGAAGTGATTATAATGATATGTAATATATGTGTAATGGCTTGTGCATGGAAGGTTGCCAAGATACTTAACCGACAGAAGATATAGCAAGGTGGAAAAGGGTATTTAACAAGAGCCAGATGTATATCAGAAGAGAGAGGAAGGAAAGTATGGATGGAAGAGTTATATTAATTGTGATCTGTGTGGGAAAGATACGTGGAGACATTTGGGAGAGTGTGACGGAAGAATTTGTGGATGGCAATAAGAGAGTGAATGATTGGGTGAGAGAGGATAGGCCTGTTGTAAAATTACTAATGTGTTTAGGGTGGGAAAGAAAGTGTAGGAGAGAATAGCATTGAGATTGAGTGTTTGGTGATTTGTTTGGAAATGTTAGGTATTTTAAAAATGCGAGGAGAGTTATACCTAATAAAGGTATTTTTACTCTATTAAATTTTGTTTAAAACTTCACATACTAAACTTTAATAAGTACATGAAACTTTAAGTAAAATTAATAAATAAAAGAAAATTATTTGTTTAAATAAGAGAACTAAGGCGGAGAGACAGTTGGCCGATAGCCAATTAACAGATATAAAGTATACATTTAATTTTGTAATTTCTTAATATTTATTTAGTATTTTTTTGCTGTAATATCTGTTAATAAAGATTATTATTATTACAAGAGAACTAATTTAAAATTCAATTTCAATATTTAACAAATCTATTTGGATCTCATTAATCACTTGATAAAACATAATCACAATATTAGTATTTGAAAAATAAACTTGGTTTGTTTCACTAAAATGTGTTTATTTCTTCTTACTAGTTTCAACTTTTGTAAATACAATCTTCTGTACACTTCTGATAATGATGAAAGTCCAAAAGTAGTTGGAGAAAATAAGTGTATTTTAGTAAAACAAACAAAGTGTACCTTTTGAAAACTAATATTTAACAATTAAGTTATATAATTAAACTTAACATGAAATAATGCTCTTTCTAATATGTGATATAATAAATAACTATGTAAATATTCAAACTTTTAGTTTTTTTAAATAAAAACTTCTACAAAATTAATGGCCCTGTTTTTGAAGAGTATTGATTATAATAAACCTAGGATTAGTAAAACACCTTTCAAAATTTTTATAGTTTATTGAATAATTGTAAAAAAAATTTATATAAAACAAAACAATATATAAATGATTTTATATACATCGACAGTATATTTTACTTTGTAATACTGGCATCCTACTTTAAATATTTAAGTACATTTTGGACTTATTAATTGCTCATTGAAATGCCCCAGCCTCATTAAGAACAATGTGATTGATTGCATATAGTAGGAATATTAAGGGGGGGTTGGCAAAATATTCATAAATATTTTGTGATTTTAAAATTCCGCAAAATTTCTTCAGAATACTAAAAGCTATCCTGAATGAATTTAACCTTACAAAAAATACTTCCTTATTAAAAGTTATTATTTTTAAAGCTGTTAGATGCATTTTCAACACAATTTAAAATTAAAAAAAAATATATCCTACTTTATTGTGTTCAGCTTTTAAATAATAAATAAATAAATACATTATTACTAAAAATCATTAAAATGAATAAAATTAATATTATAGGAAGTAAATATCTTACAAAGTTTTAACTTTAACCATGTTTTAACATCAGTTGCGAAGAAGCTAATTTCATTCAGGAAATGAGTCTGGAGAAAAAAAATTAAAGCACTACTTTGAAGTTTTTGCATACAATGGATAACATCTTAAGCCAAACCCCTTAACCTAAAAGAGTCTATAAATAGTGACATCAAAATAATCATAAAATATTACTTATGACGATTTTTAAATAATATTAAATTAAGGTAAAAATGAATTAAAATGTAATGTAAATGTTTAAATAAAATAATCAGCTAAAGATATGCTAGAATTATTTTGGATAATGACAATCTTACACTCTGATGTACTCTAGATTATTTTGAAGTTACTAGTTACGGATTCCGTAGTAACATTTGTATTATATAACTTCACAACAACGAATATAAAGTAATATAAAAAATAAACAAAAACTATCAAAAAAAGAAAACAAACAGAACATCACGCAAAAAAACTAATCGATCCACATTTGGATACAATTATCATCACTTTCTGAAATTTCATCAAAATTTAAACGAATACTTATGTTTTTGGAGGAATCCAAGTTATCACGTTTCGGGGTTTTTAGCGGTTCTTCATCGAGATCCAATTGACGTGCAACACGACGTTTCTGTGGAGTGCCTCCAGAAGGGATATTTGGTATACTGTTCAAACTTGTCTTAGATGGGGTTTTCGGTGATGCGGATTTTTCCTTGTTTTTGATTGAATCTTCTTTTCGGATGTATTTCATTTTCGTTCTACGATGATTGGCGATGGTTGTCAAAGGAGAAATATCTGAAAGTCCTGAATACAGTTCCTTGCTTTTCAAATTTCTCTTACGACTTTCCGGAGTCTTCTGTGATTCCACAGGAATATGTGTCTGTGTTGGAGTAGTAGGCACTATTGTGACATGAATGTTACTGTTACCATCAAGTGGAAAAAAAGAATTTTCAACACTTTTTAATGGTGTTGAACATTTAAATAAACCTTGAGAGAGTTTGCTTCTAGTATTAATAATACTATAATTTGAATGTTCCTTATAGTTGTCATGAGAACCATTTTTGTCACTCTTTTCAGCTTTGTGATCAGTGCTGTAATTGTGTGGTGAATATTCAGCTGCGTCTGATTCCAAGTTTTTGATAATTGATTTATAGTTCTTATTTATCACCATTGAACTGTTTTCATTATCATCTGGGAAAACCCAACCCCAAGAAAGCCTTCCTCCTGAAGTATTGTCTCCTAGTTGCCCTTTAGCAGCACTGTTGTTTGATAAAGCTTCATGGGGAACTCCATTTTCCTCTCCAACGAATGAAATATTTTCATCTGACCATTTCAAATCCCTCCATTTGCTCTGTTTACATTATAATAACAAATTATACATCAACCGTTTAAATTTCAAATTATAGAAAAAAAAAGACAATTACTTACAATATCAACTTTTTTTTCAAAGGTCATATATTTTTGTAAAGTTGGATGCTTCAAAAGAGTATCAGCTGTGGGTCGTTGCAACGGATCCTTCTTCATCATCCATGATATTATCGCAGTTAATTCTGAAGATAATTCTAAAAATTATTCAAATTTTATTATAAACAATTATTTATTTGATTTAGTTTTTTTTTGTGATTCCTAATATTAAACAATTATATAGGTATAAGATATGGTGCAATCAGAGAAAAATTATATTTCTTTAATTCTTTGTAGATGACTTTCATATGAATAAATTTCTATTTAATATTTAATAAATCACACAATTTTGAAGTTATATTGCTAACAATGATTCAATCAGGTAGACAAATGTAGACATTCAACCACTTAAAGAAATATTAACTTTCCCTGTTTATGAAAACAGGAAACCAATCATTTAATTAATGTTGGTTAACCACCATCATCTGGCGTTGGTGATGATGGTGGTTAACCAATTGGTGATGGACATTTCGGTCTTGGAACATATTGGTCTGTTGAGGTTCAAAAGGCCAAAATGGTCATCGACAGTTATTCAAACACTAGATGATGGTGGTTCAACAAAATTAAATATTTATTTGTATATTTTATTTAATAGAATTTAGAAAATAGAATTATTACAATGAATGTTTATATCAACAAATGCCAATAAAAATATTTTAATAAAATTATCATCTTGCTATAGAAAACTGGAGTCACTACGGATTGGCATTGAAGCTCTCTTATGAGAATTGTTAACAATTGTTCTCTACAAAGTTTATTAATATAGAAGATAATGACATGTATTTTCTTATGCATAATCTTGTGTTATTTGACTATAGGTTGAATTATCTTCATTTATGTTATAAAAAAATATCTGTAATATTATATTACGTTTAATTTGAACTAAGTTCTTCGAATTTTATTATCAAATCCAGTGAATATATTGAATGTATAACATTTTTAATGCTTTTAAAACAACACCATTAATAAGCGAGCGCGTACGGTTTGTTTATTTTAGATAAGCATCGAATTTCGGAGACACCGCACCAAGCTGCATGAAATAATGTCTCTTCTTTCTCGCATATTGTATTGTGTATTATAAATAATAATTTTGTTATTATAATCAATAATTATTATATAAATTTGTTACCTCGAACTCCCTTTGGTAAAATAAGATTCCTCCCTGTACGATAGTTGTGCCAGTCAGATCCATGGTCCGGCAATACAATACCATGACCAACTTCAAAGAGGGTAATTCCTAATGCAAAAATATCTCCTGCTGGTGAAATCTCACCTCTCAGCATATCAGATGATAAATACTTTGAATCACCTTCTGATGTTTTGAATGGTTGCACCTATAAAATTCAAAATAATAAAATTTCAGCGAATTATGAGAGTAAATAAATGCTATTGTGATTTTTTAAAGATTTTTTTTGTATTGCATCGAAATTTGTTAACTATAAACTTTAACATCGTAAATATAAAAATTATATTTATCAAAATAATAGTCACAAATAAAATATATTATTTAACATAGATTGAATAGAAAATATATTCTATATCACAATAAAACACTTGTATAACAAGTGTTATACAAAGTAATAAGTGTTTTATTATGAAATTAACATGTATAACGAAGTAGAAGCCTCAATAATACAGAATATATCCTATATATTTAGTTGCTTAATGAAATTACTTATAAAACAACTAAATATTGTCTATTATAATTATTAATATTATATATCGAAAAAACAAAGTATTGAAATAAATGCTATTATTACAGATTAATAATTGCATTACAATGAATAACATAATTATTGTTTCATTATTAAAATGTATCAATTAATAATAGAATAATTAAAATAATTATTAATTTCCAGCAATTGACACATTTCACGCTGCAGCATGATTTTTGAAGTTTATTTTGATAAATACAAATAATAAACACATATTTCGATGCATATCTTACATTTTTTTAATAGTATCAGGTCATAATAAAAACAAAACAGTATAATGGCTATGAATTGACCCTTCGATAAATGTTTAATTTTCAGAGTCAAAAAAACCTTGAATTGACTCGACAACAAATGTAAATAATTGTTTTATTTTTAAATGAAAATTCTTTAATGAATTATTCAAAATAAAGAACACCTTTCAATTTTCTTATTTTTTTTTTTTTAATTTATAACACGGTTTTATTTTAAGTGATTGCAGTTATGGCAAATTTAAATTTTTATCATCGAACATTCATAACGGGTTAAAGAATTTAATTTATTAACTTTGCATAACACAATAAATTTAGCCCGTCATGAATGTTCGATGATGACATGCTAAATTTGTCTAAACTACAATCACTTAAAATAAAACAGTGTTATATAAATTAAAAAAATAAAGAAAAAAGGTGTTCTTTATTTTTATTTATTCATTGAAGCCTCAATTCCCATTTAAAAATACTTGAATTTGTCATCGAGTCAATTCAAGGCCATTACCCGTTTCGACAGTATTTTTTATTTTCATGATTTCATTGTTATTGAAGTAAAGTTTTAATTTTGAAATTAACTTGTGTAATGAAATAGATTCTTTAAAATTAATACATTTAAGAAAAATAAAATAATGTGAATAAGCTGATAAAAAAATGCTTATATTGATGAAACTTACCTTTTTAGTATAATAAGTAGATAATCCAAAGTCACACAACACATATCTTCCTGATGGATGTTGTAAAATATTATCAGGCTTCACATCCATATGAAGAAGTCCAATGCTATGCATGCCTTTTAAGGCAATTAAAATATTAATAAGAATATGAAATAATTCTTCCTCTTCAATATTAAAATTCTTAAAGCTATAAGCATGAAGGCTCGTTGATGCAAGATTGAGTTGAATGTACAAAACGTTATTTTCCATCCAAGCGTTCACATAACCTAAACAATTTGCAATCCCGTCAATTTTGTCAAGAATGCTAATTTCAGCGAGGGGATTGGGAGGCTTGTATCTTTTAACAATTTTCACAGCATACATTTTGTTATCGTCCTTTGACAAAACACTATAAACAGCACCATATGAGCCTTCTCCAATTTTACTTATCCGTACGAATCTTTGTTGCAGGTACGTTTCGTTCAAATCTGCTTTGTACAGTGGCGATATATAACCTAAAAATAGCAACATATAAATACATATAAATTAACTAATTATTACGTTTCATGTCTTTACCTTTTTGTCCCACTGGGCGGGCACTTTGTCTGATCACTTGTACTCGCTGGGACTTGCGTTTCTTTTCCAGTTTGGGGCATGTTGTCTGCTGACGACTGACGAAGTCCTAGAGCATTACAGTTATGAGTAATAACCTCCTATACGCGACGTTAAATCAACACTCACCTCTTTTGTAACGATGTTTTGCAGGCGTATGGCGTTGCTTCTGATGGGATATCCGTGTCCCAAGTCTGTATTCTTATCGCACATTATCGTTAGCTAGCAAAATATTTATTTACTTTTAGATTTAAAATATTTAAGCAAAGACCCGACATTTTAAACAAGTTGCACAGAAACATGAAACTTTCACCTGATTGGTTCAAGTTTTAACGGTCTCCACGACAAGTGTCACTCACGTATAGCGACCTCTTCCGTTAAACATTAAGACTAATGGATGGATTGCTCGATAAAATAGGCGGCGTTATTTTATTAGGTAAATCGTTTTTCATTAATTACCTTTATAAAATAGAAATTTGCTAATGTTTTATATTCTACTTCATATTAAAAATGTTGTATTATAGATTCTAGTCTAACAATGGCGGCAGGATTCGGAGCTGTTGTCCCGCATTGCTTAGTTTTAATTATTAAATACATATTTTAAACAAATTGAATTAATATCCTTAGTTATCAGTTTTAAAATAGCCATATCGGAATTCCGTAAAAGATTTAATTAACGAAATAATTAAATTGAGAATGCACATTTCGTCGCGCCATCTGTTAAATAAATTATGAATTAACGGGAGTTTGTAGTATAGCATTGAAAACACAGATGGCGCGGGTAAAATTATAAAAATAAACAAATTTAAATAGTTAACACTTATTGAATGCAATTATTAACTATATTTTAAGTAAGTAATTATTTTTATTGTAGAATTTAAACTAATATCTTTATTATTACTTGAAAAGGTTGTGTTGATCTATGAAATATTATTTGTAAACAATGGTTTTCTCTCAAATATAACTATATTTGTATCTTGTTATAAATAATAATTATATGAATATAAGCGAGAAAATAATATATATTACAACTTGTTAAGAAAACATCATTGTTTATCACTGGAACACTATAAAAATGTTGAATAATAATAATAATGTTGAAGACATTAGAATTTAAGTATATTACACTTAAAGTAATAAAAATGATTACGAATATCATAATATTAAAGCAAGAATAAATTTTATTGCAATTATTTATTATTTGAATTATTTATTTCAACCATAACATGCTGCAATTATTATATAAATTTGATTTTTTGTTATTAATTATTCACAATGGAATTTTTCAATAAATTAATATAGTAAATTGCATCTCAATATATTAATTTCAAATAAGAAGCAATATTGAAACTTGTTTGTTATTACTAAAATAAAGCTAATTTAAAAGTTACTTGACTAATTGTAATTGTGATTAATTACGAAATAAATTTGTTTATTTAGAATTTATTGTATCTTTTAATAATTGTCTTAAGTAAGTATAATAACAGATTAGAAAGTGTGCTAAAATTGTAAAATGATCGTAAGCACTAGAAAGATTAGCCAAAGTGGTCATTTATAATTGGGTTTCCAGTAATAACTCCAGGAGGTCCTCTCTATTTAAAGGACCACCTGGAGGTGCTCCTTTTAAATTTAATAGGATGAAGTGAATCCGGCAAATCGACTAATTAACAACTAGATTTATAAGAATGTTCAGTTTTTAACGGCGTTTTATAAAATCTGTTCAAATTATGAGATATAAATAATAATCGCGGCTGATGAATTTAAACATTATAAGTTATAAAATATTCATCTTTAAACAAGTAATATGTTATGCTTAAATAAATTGTAACGATATTTAATAGAAAAATGAAATTTTAACATTTTTTAAGATTGGAATTACACATATTTTAAAAGTTTGTTTATTAAGCAAGGTGAATTTTGACTGTGTTAGACGCCTTTTTTAGTTCCAGAAACACTAGTATTTAATTGCATGCATATTGAATGGACAGGAAATAACGAGGTATTTGTTTTTACGCATTGTAAAATATTCATTTTGAGTTGTTAATAATTAAATCTCTAAAAAAAATGAAATATTTTTTAAAGTTATTGTAGTAGCTTTCTTTTAAAAAGTAGCCATAAACGTTTTAATAATAACTGTACACATTAGTAAATAAATAAATTAGTTTTATTTATCTGTGTAAAGTCATAACGTGATTCACATTTATGATCACCATTGAGTTTCGTTTAAAACATGCAACATAAGCGATTATAATAATCTTATCTTTATTAGAATTTAAAAGCTGTGTTTACGGTTTAACACATTCGCGAATCTGCTGTTTTTTTAAGTGGATTCTGAACAAGAGTGTTAATAAAAAATGATAAGACGTATCAAAACAACACGTGGCTAACCGCACAGCAGTTGACTTAAATGCATGTTATGTTGTTCGTCACTGTGTGTCACAGGTACGCACTGATAAAAATTAGTCATAATTTTCCAACAATCACTCACTTGTTGTTTTTCTTCTTTTGCGATATGCAATTATTATTAAACATTTATTTTAATGCATCAGCAAATTTTTACTTGAATTTGAATAGTTTAATTTAAAAGAAAAACTTATTTGATGCCATAAGCAGATTTTTTATATAAAATACCATTATTAATAAAAAGTGTGCGAATTTATACTTAAATGTTATACTAAGAGTATTTTGATTCTGCTTTTGCTAATAAACTCATCGATTTTATTATTTTGATTTTCATTATTAGAGAGCTATGAACTAATTAAGTTATAACGGTACTTAAATTACAAAAGGTATAATAGTTGAATGTTAGTTACGTGACGACGATTTTTTCAAATATGGCACAAATCCTGTGAAGAAAAGTTTATAGTGTGTTATTTGATATAAAAGATTAGAAATACATTTTAGAGTAATTTACGGTTTGTCCAGAAATAGATACAAAATTTCGGATTGGGTTTATTAGAGAGTTGTTAGCTGTCAGTAATTCATGTTACGTGGATGTCCTAATCTAATATGCATTAAAGTAATAATTTTAATATTTAGTAGGAATGAAATATAATTATTAAAAATAGAGAAAATAATTCATATTTTCAATTTATCTCTAGTTAATCACTTGATGAAATATGTTTACAATATTGATAATGAAATAAAATAACACCTGGTTTGTTTCAATACTATATTTTATTTTTTTCCGACTATCTATAGATATCTATAGATAAGTCATTCTCAAGGGGTAAGACAAAAAATATTTACAAGATTTATACTTTTAGACGACCATACAAAAACCTTTTAAGAATTGGAGAATTCCAGGTGTCTTAGAAATTATTTACCATGAATTTTGCTTGTTTTATTACCTTGCTGATTTCAATGTCTTCTCTAAAATTTAATTTTCATCCCTTATTACTTTTAATCTTGATACTTGATAATAAAATTTGGAAATAATCTGAATTGATAAAAAATATTGGGCGCAATGCAATATTTAACAAACCCCGCTGTTTGTTATCTAGGATAGATTTTTTATGTTCGTTAAATATTTTCTAATAAAATTTGTCAAAAAACTTTTGCATCGCGTTCATCTTTTAATTTTAAATATGTCGCGTTTTTAATTTTTATGTTACGGTTTATTTACAAATTACCTGTCATAATTATATTTATGAAATTAATTATATAAATATAATATTATGACGAATCTAATTATCCTAAGAAAATTAAAAAAAAACACCAATTAAAATGACAGTGAAACAAACCAACTGATTTTTTTTTTCAATTATCAATAGGTCATAATTAAGCCAATTATTAATCTATAATTTAAGGTAAAAAAGTGGAATAAAAAATTTCAAATATTTCTTTAAATTCTGTATTCAAATAAATTCACAGTTATTACCTATTAATTCCATTATATCTCATAATTTTCTTTTCTAATAAGAACTAGTGAATTTGTGCAATATACATTAATTAGCTATTTTTGGCTAATAAATTTTCTACTTTGCAGATAAAAAAATAAAGTACGTATTATTAAATCTCAATCTCTAAGACTTATGATATGAATACGTACTTACTCCTACTTTAATCGATCATTTACATTTCACTGCACATATATTATTTCCTCAACCACAACCTTGCTTGAATCGAAAACTTATTTGATATCATAATCTGAATTTATTTAAAAAATTATTAATAAAAATAAGGAATAGAAAATATGCTATAATATGAATCTTTTAGGTTAAAAGATTGTTATTAATAAAAATATGAGGTTTTATATTTAAATGTTACAAATAAAGGGGCGCATTTTAATTTTGCTTTTACTAATATTAATTAATCTAACAGTTTCCCAATTTCATTAGTGGATGTGTCCTGAACCAATCAAGTTATAAAGTAATTTAAATTGGCAAAAGCGTACTAAATAAAAATCAATTTTTGGCTAATTTTATTTTTTCTTTCGGTTTGTCCAAAACTGAATGAAATTAACTAAAAATTGATTTTTATTTAGTACACTTTAGTACTAATTAATTAACCGTATAAAAATTACACGAAACTTAAAAAAAACTGAAGTTAATGAGTATAACTTGCGAAATAATATACGTTGTATAATTTTTGATAAAATATTGCCTATATTGTTTATTGCTTGAATTTTCTTAAAGAAATTATGAAATTATTGAAGAGCTATCCTCTATAAAAATATGATTCCTAATAATGTTCATTAAAAAATGCTATCAGCAAAAATATGAAAAATAATATAGGCAATATTTTATTATTCAAAGTTACACAACGTACATTATTTTCCGAAAAAAATTAAAAATTACAAACACTTTTTCACTTACTTGATATACAGTATTAGAGCGCTACGATAATTAACAAAAGTAACTGTCTAGTTACCCCTTGAATGATACACGTCTGATCACAACAGAATATACACTTAAAATGGGTCTTTACTGCTGCGAGCATTTGTTTTAAGATAAGGACAGTACATCCATCTCTTTCTACCACTCGCAAGTGGAATACTTATTTGTTTCTGTTAATGACAAGGGGTAGGGGCGGATTAGTTTTAATCTCCTTTGTATTTACATTTCTTATGAGAGTAGGGGTTTATCCCATAATACTGTATTTTTTTAATTAGGTTACGTTACCTTTTTGTATTGATTTAATTTTAGTATTTTAGATATTTTATTTAACAAAGAAAATGCATTTCGAAACCAAAAAAATACATACCTTCGTATAGAGAATTTTATCTAGTGAAAAAAAAAATGGAATAAACGAAAAATCATAATATTTCAGTTTAAATTAAGAAAATTAATTAGCTGATACATTACATTTATTTCTTGGTAAAAATTATGATGTGTGTATCATGGTGAATTCGATTAAATAAATGTTTGAATGAACATTTAATGAATAAATAGATTGTTTAAAATTCAAGCTTTTAGGAGACTATTACAATATATTTTGTTATTTCTTACTTTATATTGGTTTTACAACATTTTTTAAAACTTTTTTTTTAATTTATTGAAAATATTTTAGTCGCTCGCGAAAGATTTACTGAGATATTCGGGACTATTCTGCAAGGAAAATGTTAAGTTTAATGTGTACGTTATTTTTTATCATCAAACCCTAAGCAGCTTTTGTAATAAATGTATATACATAGAATATGAAGATAATTAATAGCATACACGTTAAATTTAAAGTTTTCTGTACGGAATAGCCCCGATTAAAACTTGGGAATATTTTGACATTTTTTTACATAAAAATAATTAATTTTCTTTATGTTGGTTTTGGAGACTTTAATTATTTAAATAAAAAATAGTTGTCCTTTATCCTGATTATTATTTTTTATTAAACTAAATACATTTCGAAAACCGTCGTCAGTTGTTTCAAAAGATAATTTATGTCCCATTCATTTTAGATGAAAAAATGTTAATCTTCTTAAATTTTAAAGTGAGTCACAATTAAACATGTTGGAGTCTATAGAAATAAAAACAAACACATTTATATTTTTTTTAAATTTTGATACTAATTTCTTAAATAATCCCCTTTTAAATCTTATTAATTCATTAATTTTAGTACGTTATACATAATTATATTATATTTAGTTTATAGTTAACATGATTAGTAATTATTTTAATTTTATCACTATTGCATTGTAAACAGCATAATAACTTATTATTTGTATTTATTAAAACTTCAATTACTGAAGATGGAACCGTAGTGTCCGAAATATATTTAGTTTAATAAATAAATAAGTAGGAGAAAGGACAACCATTTTTATTTAAATAAAAATAATTGTTTACTTCAGGCAGATTAAATTTTTCCGCTTATAACATGATAACTAAATGCCCTACAATAAAAAGTTATATAACCAAAAGTCGTTAGTTTTTAAAAAACTACAACTTCTATTTGAAATATTTCTATCCGAATAAAAAATAGCTAAGAATATAGCTGAAGATGATATAATGACAGAAAATATTTATTTTATCAATGTAAGCCAAAAAATTGCATAAAATAAAAAATCGCTAATTGTAAAGTTGCACTTAATGAGTTTTGATTCTGAACAAAACCTTTTCAGATTTCACCACTGTTATAAAAAGCTTGGATACAAAATTTGCGTTCAATTCATTTAGTCGTATTTTGCGCTATCGGGACAACACGCAGACAATTTTGAAAAATCGATGGAATGGGCTTAGGGAACCTCAAATTCAGACATATTAGCTATTCGAATATTTGCACGATACCAATACTTTCCCTATTTTTTCTTAATAATTCTATTTTAGTCATTATCTTTCTTTGGTTTAATATACATATATTGTTTTTGCAATGGTTTTAACTATATGTATTTTTAATATGTAGTAAATAAATTTGTATTCAATGTACAATATATTGTGGATTGTATTTGCATTAATGATATTTGCAAAAAAATGTTATGTATGACCCATTCGTAAAAATTCCCCCACAACAATATTTCAATTAATTACATCCTTCGAAGACATAGGCAGTTAAATTGACATTGGCGATTTCAAAAGGTAGATTAACAATGACGATCGACGGCGAAATAATTTGTAAAAACAGACAATGACAAAAAAATAAAAGACAAGCAGAAAGACCAATGGTCAATAGCCGATTGATAAATAACCATCACATTTTAAAAATATTTTTATTATTCTCATTATTGTCAATTAAAAAAAAAACTTGTCTTAAATACATATATTATTTTGTCTGTAATTCTAGTCAAAGAGTTCGTATTTTTATTTTATTTGTCAATTTATT
Organism: Philonthus spinipes; assembly: GCA_963082785.1. Taxonomy (NCBI): domain Eukaryota; kingdom Metazoa; phylum Arthropoda; class Insecta; order Coleoptera; family Staphylinidae; genus Philonthus; species Philonthus spinipes. The sequence continues at coordinate 22,043,164 of OY720301.1, forward strand.
TACGTAACTTATTAACTGAATACATCATTGTTTTAACTGTATGTGTTTTTTGCACAGATTCGAAGCAACTTGTCGTTTACATATAATTTATTTAAAATCATGATTGATTTATTTTGGCTTAATAAACTTGATCAACAAAATTTCTTCTTTGTTGTCTTGGAATAATTAGTTTGTATTATCAATATAATTAATGAAAGCGGAATATATATTTAATACCCTCTATTGTATTTCGTTATTTCATTAATTATTATATAGATATAGAGTGCTACATTAACTTGCATCATTACAATCATTTACAACTAATTAAGCCTCAGCAAATATAATATTTATTACTTTGCAAAAAAGAGAATATCCTTAACAAAATTTGTAAATTTCAATATTTATGTAACTTTTTCATACACATTTTTTTAAATAAAAGATCTGACTACTTTTATTGTATATAATATACAATATTTATTGCGTGACCTTTTACTTCATATATGATACTTAGATTTAATGATTATTATTATATACATAATACAATGTGCATTTAGCAGTTCAAAATAAATCAGTGAAGAAAAAGGATACTTATTTTATTTTTATATTAATTGAACTCATCTTCACGTAATGAATAATGTATTTGTTTTCTTAAATGTTCTATTAGAAATTAATCAACGAACTACTGTTATAATAGAAAAACGGATTTATTCACAGTTATTTAAAATAATAATGATTTGAAAATAATTAATTATTAATCCATCATTTTCACTTTAGCTACTGTGACTTTTTGACTTACGTTACGTTACGTTAAAACAACTATTTTGCCAGCCTGCACAACGCCAGATACTACTGTACCTCAAGACGTGAATCCGTAAGGAATGATATAGTAATAATAAGTAAGTAATAATCGATAATGATAAAGTTAATAGCTAGATTATTACTTGTCGTTATTAATTGTTTCTCCCTGTTGCTTGTATTAAAGAAAACAAAATAAATTATTAATTATTTTTACCTTTTTAACACTTAACTCATTTTTGTAAAGTAAATAATAAAATAAATTGGATACACATTAACATATTTTATATATAAATTTGTATTTATATTTTTGTTCATATTTTTATTTGCACTTTTTGTATCCTAATTTTTTTCTTTAATTATTGTTCACTATCTTTTATTTTGTTTGTTGTATATTTTTAATATGAATATATACAAACATCTTTATTCAGACAATATGACAACAAAAGTTTACAAAATTTATTATAACAATATGTACAATTATGTTAGTAGTCTGTCATGGGCTATCGACCATATGTCTTTGTACCTAAAATGAATATTTTATTAAGTTACTCTGTATTTGGGCTCTTTGTCTGTTTGCCTGGGTAAGCTTAATATTATTATTATAAATGTTGTACTTTATCATATGTTTATCTGAATAAAGATGTAAAAGATAAATCTATCATGTTTATAAATATAGTGTACGGAAGACATTTTCATAAACGAAAAATTAATTAATAAATTATTCAATAGAGTAAATTAATTATTTTTAAATTATTTTTATTTCAAAAATATCGACGTAAAATTAATAAATTTGCTGTAATTAAAGTAAAATTTGTTAGGCAAAATATATAATTTAGACAACCATAATTATTTTTTTCCTTATTATTTTATTTATTTAGAGACGAAAGCCTAATTTCATACAAAATTGCAATAATAATTTATCATTGAATCGGACGTAAACATGATTTTCAGGATTTTAAAAACATATTTACGAATAAAAAAGAAAAGAGTACAAACAAATGTTATTCTTTTGAAAACAATATTTCTTTTTCATTGAAATAATCCAATTCTTAAGAAAGGGAATACCCGAAAGAAACAATTAGTTTCTAATTACATGGAACTTACCGTTAAGTTACATTAAAATGTAATCAATTGAAATGTAATCGGATTAACTATAATCCCTTCCCAACAATGACATCGGCAATAGGCCAACACAAAAAATACATTAGAAAAAATATATACCGGGTGTTGATGCCACCAGGTATACATAGGGATTTTACAAGTAAAAAAATTTTTGTAGAAATTCATGCTTCCCTGTTTATTTTAGAGAAAACTAAAAGAATTAAAATGTAAAAAGAGATAGTTTTAAAAATTAAACACTTGGCTCGTATCACACACTTGTTTTTATGATACGAGGAAACTGTTTAATTTTTAAACCTTTCTCTTTTTACATTAGTTAAAAATGCATCACAAAGTAATGGCATCAACCATCAATTATATAGAATTAAAAAAATGAATATAGAATTTAAAAATCTATCTAAAATTATGCTTTGTTCATTTATATAATCGATGTATATTTAATAAATATTAATTAAATGTAATTAAATTTGCAAATTATCGCATAATTAAATTGCATTAGCCATGAATTTCATGTAAAAGATGTATAAGCGTCATTTTTGACATATTTCTATGATTGCAATTTAACATGTTTTTTTATATGTTATGGCTAATGAAATTAGACGAGATATTTTACAAATATAATCAATATTTATTAATGCGTCGATATTAAAACTTAATGAAGTATCATTTTTAATAGATTTTTAAATTCGGAATACATTTCAATTTTTGAAGTTTTTCTCTAAATTGAAAAGGGGAGCAGGAATTTGTATAAAATTGTTTTTACATGTAAAATCACACACGGTACATAAAAAAACATATATGAAAAATATAATTAAATGCGTTTGTTTCTAATTAAGTATGTGTGTTTGATTTTATTAGAATTAAATAACAAACATAAAATAAACAATTTATTTAACGAAACATTATTTAAAATTATCTAATTTTAAACATAACAGACATATCCGTACTTAATTGTGCCCATGTTTGACAACAGTTAAAACACTGCTTCCGTTAATCGAAGTCGCAAGTACGTAAGGGGTCTTATTGAACGTGAAAGGAACGACATTCCGTAAACCCTCGATTCTACTTTCTGATTCCAGTTTCCACCCCGAGAAGAATTGATAAGAAAATACGTACAGCTCACCATTATCACCAACGGCCAGTAAGTTAGCGTCGCTCCTGCCTATTTCTGGAAATGAATTAGGTAAATTATTTTTTTGTATTATCCCTTTAAATGTAATTTTAATTACCCCCTGTATAAAAGGATGAGACGCTAACAACCGGATATTTCTCGAGCATATTTTGGTAAAAGTGGAAGTTATCGTAGGTATGATCGTATTTTAGAACTTCCATAGGGGCATCAACCTGGGCTATTATGATTAAACTGTCGTATCCGAAAACCAATGAGGTGATAGATAAACAGCCCGTACTGGGTACATTCCTTATCAAGTCAAACTGCAATAAAAATAAAATAAAAAGAAAGTGGATTTGTTACTACACTGTTTTTATTTATAGAGCTTTAAAAGTGATATATTAATAATTGGTTTATAGAAAATACTTACGTTGCATGTTGCTTTTAATTTTATAAAAACAAATATGAAACATATTAAAAACATATTGTACCGGGTGTACAAATAAGAAAGGTCGCTGGCTATATCTCAGGATCTACGAGTCCTAGAGCTTTCAAATAATAATAAAAAAAATGGTCATGAGAAAATGCTGCTTCGTAACTCTTCCGGAAGGGGGGGCGCAATGAATAGTCAAAAATATAATACTGCGATTATCTCAAAAAAAAAAAGATCAAATTGAGGCATCTTATTCTTTTTAAAATCATGATGAGTTCATGAAACAAAAATGTTACAGACTTTTCTGTCTTATTTTTTAAATAAAGGGTGGAGGATGGCCCGAATTTGTACCGAGCAAATGTCAAATAACTCTTTTAACCGATTTTAATGATTTTCATGTCATAGGAAAGAACTTTTTAAATACATTTATTGACAAGAATCACAAAAATATGTAGGTGACGCCAAGCTAAAAAATAGATAATTTTTCTATTTTTCTTAAAAACATTTGAAATTTTTATGAAAAATAGAAAAATTAGAAAATGATATATTTTTCTTAGTCGGAATAGAAAGAGGGTTAAAAAGTAATAAAATTAGTGAAAACCGCAAGTCGATATTTAAATCGTGTCACAAGTTATAATTAAAAATTTGATAGTATTAAAAATTATTAATGTAATCTTTATGAATTGTATGAGTTAATTAAAAATAAAATTTATAATTTATTTTATTTTAATAACAAAATTAAATAATTTTATCACGGATAGGGGACGCTTCATAATTTCAAGAATATTTTTTTTTAATTATGAAATATTTCTTATGGAAAGAGGATTAATACAATATAGAAAAACATTTAAATTATACTTGTTAATTGTTGACTAATTTGTTATTCATTGTAATTCAATTTTAATAAATGAAACAGTTTTTACTTAATAAGGATAACACATAATCCGAGTTATACAAATAAAGTAAAATAGTGTTTCATTTTAATACAATCGCCTATTTTTTTACACAAACAGCGGCTTCCACTCTAGTAATAGCAGTATATCTATTGCTGAAGTTTTTGTATTTCAGATCGATAAAATAATGTCTTTCCTCGTCTTAGACCTGGCTTGATCGAAAATATCCTTTAATTTGCCCTATAAATTAATATCTATTTTCATTCAATTTACCTCTCAATTTATAACTTATGATAAAATTAAGATATTGACTTCTGGTTTTGTTACTATTTAGCCCACCTTCTATTGACACTAAGAAAAATATATCATTCTATTTGTAATTTCTAAGAAAATTGGGAAAATATCTACTTTTTAACTTGGCGTCACATGAATGAACTATTTTGAAATTGTCAATAATTTTAATCGACATGATAAATTCTGTCGCATGACATTAAAATCATTAAGAGTGGTTAAAAAACGAAAGTGTTATTTGCTCGTTACAAATTCGGATTTCAAGATTATGATAAAAAAGTCTGTAACAATTTTGTTTCATGAACTCATCATGGTTTTAAAAAGTGTAGTTTTATGATGCCTTTATTAGAACTTTTTTTGAGATAATTGCAATTTTATATCTTCGACTGTTCATTACGTCAGCTACCGGAAGAGTTACGAACTTGAAATTGTTTATCAATTTTATTATTATTTTTATTTATTTGAAAATTGAAGGACTTACAGTTGCTGAGATATAGCCGGTGACCTTTCTAATTGGACACTCGGTACAACTTTATTTCTTTATTTAGTGACAATACATTCAGCAAATTACTTTCAGTTTAATAAAAGTAACGAGTGAGGTTTATATAATGTATAGTAATTAAATAAATAACACAATTATACAATGTTAAATTAATGTTTAATTAAATAAAAGCACAATACATTACTATTCTATAATTTCAACATTAAGGTTGTGGTTTAGTAGAGAGAGGTAGCTATACAGTAAAATGGAAATAATTAATTAAAAAAATAGAATAAATATATGCTTTAATAATTTGAATATCTACTTATATTTATATCTGTTAAATAGAATAATATCAATTTAAATTAAAATGCTAATTAAACCAATTCAATAGTTCTTGTTAGAAATGAAAATTATAAAATATAGTTAAATTGATGGGTAATAAATGTAAAGTTATTTGAATGTAGAATTTAGTGAAATAATTACAATTTTCATTGCATAGATTTTTGTTACTAAAAATAGGCATTAAAATTGGACATAAATACGGCACATTTTCAGTATTTTCATATTAATTATTTATTAAAATAATTTTTAATTCAAATAGAAAAGAGTATTCATTCACTTGGTCACAGTTATTTTAATAAATTAAATAAAAATGATTTGAAAATAATTAATAAATTATTTCCACATTTAGCTAAATGTGAGAAGAATTTATTAATTATTTTCAAATCACTTTTAATTTTTAATTCATTTGTCGAAATTCTTGGATGAGAAGATAAGATATATATATCATAAATATATTGCATATATTTTGTATTATAGATTAAAGTACTGTAATACAATATTGTCCATTGTTACATTGGACATTAATGTAACAAGAATTAGTGACTGCTAATAAATATATAGTTATTTCTTTTTATTACATCGCACCCTTAATTATTGTGTATCTTCAATTTTCACATTTTAAGTATTTCTTAATATGTTATTTACCACTTTATATTTATTTAATTAGTAATTTAATTTCGACATATCGAGAGCAATAATAAATAAAAAAATAAATAATTTTTTTGTATGTATTCAAAATTTGACGGTTTCTAATAAATTCAATTTAATGCTCATCTCAATAACATGTGATATTAAATATATATTTCATTTATTATAATGAATTGCCACAGAGTAACGATTATCACCGTTCGAATGTTATTTTTTCAAAAATGACGCGGTTTTCGAATCCGAACCATAATTTTTAAAATGTAATATTATGTTTTTTTTTTCATTAACCACATTCGATGAAAAACTACTTTAATATTAGTAATATTTGAATATTGGCATGAAAGTTAAAGTCATTGATACAACATCATTTTCTAATGAATGATTTTTATTTTTGAATGATAAAAAAAACATAATATTACATTTAAAAAAAAGCACATTTTAAATTGAATAGCTTTAATGAGTAGATTTTTTATAATTTATTTATGTTTATTGGTATACCTCTATGTATTTTACATGATATGATTTTACATATAAAAACATTTTTTTGAATTCTTTCTTCCCTGTTCATTTTAGAGGGAACAAAAAAAACAAGAATTGAAATATGGTCAGAATTTAAATATGTATGAAAAAATATACTTCATTAATTAAAAAAGTATGTATAACTAATAAATTATAAATTAAATGTAATTATATTTGCCAATTAAATTACATTAGCCATGACTTTCAAAAAAAAATATTTAAAATAAACGTTACGTTTGAGAAATTTCTATGAATGCAATTTAATATGAATTTTTATTACATTTTATAAGTTTGTTTTACAAATTTTTGTATAGATTGTATATTTGCATATTAAAAATATACCTATTTCAATTATTTTATTTGAAAGTGAACACAAACGCAAGATGGATGCTCAAATTTTTTTATTAATTATTATTAGTTTTAATATTTAATAAAACAATATATAAAATTAAAAGAAGATACATTAATTAAACAAATTATATTTATAAACACTGTCAAAACATGTACATGCTGTCATATTTATTTATATATTATTGTTTGTATTATTTACTCGGTATTATAAAATAATATAATAATTGATTAATTTATTTGTTAATCAGAATTCTTAATTATTGTTTATTTGTATATCATAGCTTATTTATCTACTACTTACATTAAAAGTTGTTATAATTTTAAAATCGAATTTTTTTTTTATAAACAATGACATGGTTTAAAAACAGATCCATATTTTTTCTTATTATTAATTACCTTCTGGTACAGGTTTATTAGGATTTAATCCTTAAAATACATTTTGAATATTGCGGATGATATTGCCGTTGTAATACAACTTTAAAATTGATTTTTGTCAGTAACTTTGTATTTATAAGACATTTTCAACAAAAAATCTAAAAAAATCTCAATTATTATTTGCAAATTTTGTGAAACGTGATGTATATTTTAATTGCATTTTTAGTATGGCAGCCAAGGCTAATGCAATTTAATTATACGATAATTAGCAAATTAAATAATATTTGATTTTACGTTATTTTATTGTATATCGATTTCTGAGGGTAGTAAAGCAACTTTTTCGATGAATATAAGAATTAAAATGTGTTCAGAAATTAAAATTATATGAAACTTTTAAAATTAATAAATATTGATTATATTTGCAAAATATTACGTGTTTATATTGCATCATGACTTATGAAAGAAATCCATCTTAAATTGCAGTCATGGAAATTTCCCAAAAGTGACGTTTATTTCAAATGTACATTTTATATGAAAGTCGTGGCTAATGCAGTTTATTTATTAATAAAAACACTTTTTAAGTTTTATTTAATTTCTTAGTTTATTAATGACGTGGAACTATAGTCTCTAAAAATATATATCAATTATACAAACAAAGTTAAAAAGTGTTTTCATTAATCGAACAACGATGCCTTAACAATTAGTATTTTGTAAATTAATTTTACATCGATTCTACAATTAAATAAAGCATCATTTTAGACAGATTAAATTCTGAACACATTTTAACTCTAAGTTTTTCTCTAAAATGAATTGGGAAGCAAGAATTTGTAACAAAATGTTTTTACATGTAAAATCCCTGATCGCGTCAACACCCGATATTTGTGTTTCTTATTTAATGGGACAATATTATTTTAATATTTTTATATGTTTTGAATAAAATACTTACCAAAGAAGTTTTTGTATTAAATCTGTATATATCAATTGTACTTTCACTATTAATTAAACTCGTACTTGTTCCTTTATTTCCAATAACTAAATTTATTCCTTGAGCTGTATAAAAGGTATGAATCTTCCACGCTGCTGTGGTTGGTATTTGTTGGACTATATTAATAGTTCCCTGCAATATATATAAATTTTAAATTAGTCACTTAAAATTTAGTTTTACTAACTATATTTAATATTGTTGGCATTAATTTTATGTCATTTACAATAATATTATAAAAAATCAATTTTTTAATAGATTTCTTTTATGGTTTTTAATATATAATATAATATAATATAATATAATATAATATAATATAATATAATATAATATAATATAATATAATATAATATAATATAATATAATATAATATAATATAATATAATATAATATAATATATAAATCACATATTCTCTTATATAAAATCAAAATTCAAAACAGGGCCCGTCATTTCAGATCTCTTACGTACAAGCAACAAGGTATATCTACAAATCTATTTGTCGACCCCTGTTAGATTACGGTGCTATCCTCTTCACTCAACTCATTCCTTCCACAATTCATCACCTCCAAGTCGTCCAAAGATCCTTCCTAAGAATCTTTATCAAACTCAGAAATCCCAACAACGCACTCCACAATTCTTCCAACGAATATCTTTATGAATCCACCAAACCCCATCCCATATCCCAGCGTATATTAACTTTAAGTAAATAAATTTGCCAATAATTCTGACAACCCACCCTTTCTTACAAAATGTTGTATTCCCCACAACCCTAAAATTCTTCCTAAATACAACCATCTTCCCATCAACATTCATCATTTGTGCGAATCAATAGGACAATTCAGCTAACTAGTATAGACTTTTCTTTAACTCGATCGATTGATTCATAGCCCAAATAGACTAACACCTACATGTATTGTAATTATTTATGTTGTATTGTTTTGTATTATCTTATTTATTTATTATTCATTGTTAAAATAATTCAAATAATTAATAATTAATAAGTAAGAGAAGTGCATTCCCAAACGGTTCAAAGAATTGATTCAGTGATGGTTATAACTTCACAAACTAACATCTACGGGTATATTATACATAATAGGAGCAATAATTTAAACAAGAAAATGTAAAAATAAAATTTAAACAAATAAAAATATAAATAAAATAAATTAATAAATTGATGTTAAATAAATTATCACATAATTTAAAAATGTATTATTAATTAATTATTTTTTTAGCTGTAAAAAATAATAAATAAATAAGTCACTACGCAAACGTTTTTAATGTTATTCAATAATCTAAATTGTAATAATAACGTTAGTGTTTACCTTAAGTTTGCAAAATCTAATGACTAGGGTTTCCATATTATGTGTATTCAAATGCGGATCATAAAATCGTCCTATAACCACATACACTTGGTGACCATAAGAAAAGAAATCGACATCAGAAACGTATCCGTTAATTTTATTAGGAAATATCGCCTGGCTTATATTCATTCTAGCATGTGCTGTCCAAGTTAATTTCGTAACCTCATATGAAACAAGAGCATTCGTACTAAAAGCATAAACAGAATCAACAACATTAAAACGTAGGCTGCCAGTTATTGCATGTAATACCGGCAATTATGACTGCGGCTCCAACTATTTGTAACAACATGTATGGAGACATCCTGGTCTTGATAGCTAAATACCCGTTCGGTGTTTTTATTATCAATTTTATTCACAGAATATCCTGGTGATAGTACAAATGTAAACTGGCTCGGACATGTGCATTCAATAGGTAGCCCACAAAAATCCCCGGAGTCTTCGGTTTGTATGTGGATCATCAAATTGTCTTCAATATTCGCGATGTTCGCATCAACGCTGTTTGGTACTTCGATATGTAATAGGTCGGATTTTTCTAAGTAAAGGTATTGATCCGGTAATCCTGAAAGATAATTAAAAATATTGATCCGATTATAGGACAATGGGCTTAAAGGTTCGAAATTATAATAGGATTAAAAACAGGTACAGAATAAAAGTACTGTCTGCTAAAAAGTAAATCGGAATTTTATTTATTGGGTAAAACTAATGAAAACGTATTTCATATGAAAAGCAACTTTAATAATCTCAATGTAAAATGAAATATCATTTTTTTTAAAGGATTTCTAATTTGAAATTGTCGTTATTATATAATCCCTAATATACATTAATAAAACATTGATCATAGATTATTAATTTTTTACTCATTTAACATTTGGTAAAAAATGTACATATTGTTTAAATTATCATTATGCTATTGTCATAATGAGTTTATTACTTGTATTATACAGGGAGTCTATTGTTTTTTGGCGCACTAATTTTAATGGATTGTCCAATTACCTGGTTAATAGTTGACACAATAATAAACTTCATATAAATTTGATCAACATCGTTTTTATTGAATTAAAAGAAAATAATTTGAAATTAATTAATTATCTCTTTCTAATTAATTGCTCTGCAATTAAATACTTACGAAGTAAGTGTAAAGAAAATAAAAATATTATACATTATTGTTTGAATTATTTATATTTATTCTGTTAACCCAACAAATCATAAAACCACTTGGGATAATAATTGATTAATTTATTTGTTAATTTGTATTTTTAGTTATTGTTTATTTATATGTAATAGCCTATTTACTACTTATAGTAAAATATTGTTACAATTTTTGCAAAATGGTGAATTTTCCGTAAATAAATAAATTATTATTATTATTAATTACAAAACAACTACTTCCCGGACAAATACCCATGCCGGACATTGAATTACACAATAGATTTTTGCCGTTGCATCTCAACAATGCTGATAAAATATTGTTTTTTTAAACAAAAATATTTCACAAAAACAAAATTAAGTATGCACAAAAGAGCATCTGTATACACGTGTTTCGGGATTTATTTTAATTTTATTAAAAAAAAAGATGAATCAAGAATATTTTTCATTGACATTAATTAATTATGTCATTCCGTAACCGTCATATTCACGGAGAAAACGGTACGATTTTGAACATTTTATATAAGGTAAATCTGTACTGACAAGAGAGAAATCCTGAAACAAGTGTATACAGGTGGCCTTTTATGCATAGTTAATTTTGTTTGTGTGAAATATTTTTGATTCAAAAAACGTTGCTTTATCAACATTGTTGAGATGCAACGGTAAATATCTATTGTGTAATCAATGTTCGGCGTGGGTATTTTTCAAGTAAGTCTTTAATTGCAGATCAATTAGAAAGAGAATAATTAATTAATTTCAAATTCTTTTCTTGTAATTCAATAAAACGATGTTGTTCAAATTTATATGAAGTTTATTATTGTGTCAACTATTAACCAGGTAATTGGAAAATCCATTAAAATTAGTGCGCAAAAGAAACAATAGACACCCTGTATAATACAAGCAATAAACTCATTATGACAATAGCGCACGTCGTTATATGTTAATGGCACAGAGAATTAATATGCTCTTCTGTTTAGAAACGATGCTGGTAAACATACAATTACTCTCCGTAATATATAATAAGGACTTTATGTCTACTTACGTTGGATAATTGCGATACTTTCATCAATTAACGCCTCGGTACTTTTTATTGTTTCTCTTACGATATTGGCTCTAATCTGTCCATTTTGTGTCTTCAATTGATCCTTTAGAGAATCTAATGGTATATAATTAATTTGATCGGCAATTATGTTTCCATTGATTTTCGAAGCATCTTTTAAACACTATAATAAAAATGTTTATAATTAGATATGTAAAATGTATCATTGTTTATTTAGATAGGATATAAACAAGATTCATTACACGGAATTAAAAATAAGTTCTTCATATTGATTTGTCGTCTAACGTAAGTCGTTTTTTTAAGTCATTTTCTAAGATTATATAATTACATAAGATATTTTCTACAATAAAGATTCGGGTATTGTATTTGAAATTAAAGTTAGTGCAACTAACCAGTTAATAATAATATATACACAATTGTTGCTCGATTAATGAAAACACTTTTTAACTTTATATAACTGAAATATATTTATAATTAATGGTTTTAATATTTAGACATTGGTAGTTCATATTGTATGAAATAAATATGAATAAATTATTAAAAATCAACCAATAAAACACAGATTAGATTGAATAACTTTAAATTCTCAACTAGTTTCGGGTTGAGAATTTAAAGTTATTCAATCTAATTTGTGTTTTATTGGTTGTTTTTTAATAATTTATTCATATTTATTTCATACAATCATGAAATATATTTAGTGACTATAGTTTGACCTAAATATTAACGTCTTAATTAAAGCCGAATTTCTTGAAATACTTAAAATAATTTTAGATCATATCATCTTTACTTTCGAAACGTCGAAACTATAGTCACTAAATAAATTTCAGTTATACAAACAAAGTTAAAAAGTGTTTTCATTAATCGACTGACTTACTAGCTAGTAAGAAAACTTGAATAGCTTGTTAATGGTCGTTTGACCGAAACTAGTCGAAAAATAAAGAAAATAAGTGAAACAAAAACCAAGTGTTTAAGTTAAATCTACCCATCAACTGTAATTTAGAATCATTTACATTATATTAGAGTGAGTTACCGAAGTACCAGTCTTCGATATCTCCCTTGTTGTTAGAAATTCAGCTAAATGATTTGCTTGACTATTGAAGGCGCATAATATAAAATTATTTTCATATATACAGGGTGTCTCATTATCCAGGAATTCATATCAACTTTATGATTTCAAATAGATTACCAAATATATATTGTTTTTTTTTATTCAATTACCCTTTAAATTATCTTTACATCCATATATTAACATATAATATACTAATAATAATATACGAACATAGTGGTGTTGACTAGCCGTTACTGCAGAAACAAATATTTTCTAAAAATTTTGACAGTTGCAGAGGTGTACTAAAAAATCATTACTTTTTTGCTTTTTGAGATTGTGTATGCATACTAAGATGATATTATTCTATGCAATGATAAAATTTAAATATGAAATATTTTTTACTTTTCAAACAGGTGTAATTTTATTTTTTTTAATTGCACCCTACACTTTTATTGTTTTTTCTTAACTTGTAATAAAAAGGGAACATTTTTTTATATAGCATGCTATATGCTCATCTTTCGTATATTTCAAAATATTTCACATTTTATAGTATTTTTAAGACATTTTTATAATTAATTAAATGGTTGGCTATGGAAGCAGAGAAATAACAGTAAAGAAACAAACAATAATGTTTTATATTATTGTGACAATTAAAATTTCGTATGATTTTGACTCATTTATAAGACCAACCATTATTTCTTACTTACATGTAGATTTTCCATAAGGCTAATTTATATAGAAGATAGTGTTTTTTTTAATGTAGTTTTTAATTACCTTTATTTTTAATATTTGATTACTATCATTTCTATTGTTTTTCATGTCCAACTATTCAATTCATTGTTAAAATGTCATATAAATCCTATAAACTGTAAAATATTTCGAAATGTACAGAAGATAGGCATATAGTAGCTTAATGAAATATTTGTATCTTTTTATGAAAATACAAGAAAAAATAGAAAAGTATAGGGTGAAATTTAAAAAAATACATCCGTTTGAAAAGTCACATATTTAAAATTATTTTTTGAGCACCCTGTATAAAAATATTTCACATTTAAAGTTATTATTGAATATGGTATTACTTTAGTATGTATACAAAAATTCATTTCTCCATCTCAATACACAAAAAAGTAATGACTTTTTTATTAGAGCACTGCAATTGTTAAAATTAAAAAAAAATATTTTTTCTGCAGTAACGGCTAGTCAAAACTACTAACTATCTTATATTAATGTAAAAATAATTTAAAGGGGAATCGAATAAAAAACAATATATAGGGTGTAGACTTAGAAAATAAAGATATATTATTATTAAAAAATCGTCTTAATTCTAAATATAAGAAGGCTGCAAAAGGTGTGACAATCATCAGGACGAGTTGGTAATTGATTAATTTATAATAGAAAATTTAGGTAGCAAATATATTGTTGCTTATAACTTCTTACTGAGACGTAAATTTGGCAATGGTGGATCAAACAAATATAAAAAAATATCATAAATCTAATTAATAATAATCTAGTGTCATACTTGAAGTATACATCAAAAAAATACATGAAAATGCATAGCTCTCAGATCTATTTTCAATGAAGTAATGCTTTTGAAGTAGTTAATTGTTGAAATTTTCCAATTTATCACCTATGTCATTGAAATTTTATAAATCTATAATTGAATCTAAGTTCTATTGATTTCATTAAAAATATTTAGACTAATTTACAGACACGCATTTAATTCTTCTACGGTCTATTGATGAAGTTATGAAGAAGAATCCAATATTTTTTCATTTAGATTATTAATCCAAATCACATCGAATCACACTACGAAAAGATCATTCCTTTTTTTGGACACCTTGTATTAAATTATTTGTCAAGTTTTTTGTTAATTTTAATTAAGGTTTTTCATTAATTAAATAATTGGATACATGCATTAAATGTAGAATGTTATTTCAAGGTATTTACCAATTCAGTTGAGATGAGATAATTGTTATAATAGTAGGACAGAAAAACCTATGGTCAATAGTCCTTATTTGAGAATGTATTATGAAAATATTTATTTTTTATATTATGTTAGATTATATACAATGTATTACATTTTCTCAAATAATAAAAATTTAGTAGTATTATAATATTAATAATAATCTAATCTTAACAGTGAAGTAAAACCTGATGGAAAACTATGCTTTGGGATTTGTAGATACTTTAGAATCAATTTTAACCAGTATACAATTATTTTTTACTTACAATATCAGATATAATGTTAGCACTTTCTCCTAATATAATTGCATTTGAATATGTTTCATTTATAGGGAAACCATTCAAATCATCAATTATTACATCACCTATAATGTTCATGTTATATTTGAACACTTTTGGGGCTGTTATTATGTTCACACTGTCATCAAATACGATTTCATTTACATTAATATCATTTAATGTTGTTACCGAAGCGGGACCTAAAATTGGAAATTTATAAAAACATTAAGAGGTATTTTAATAAATATTCGCTTAAAGTATTTTTATTAGGTTAAGTTAATAATATATTTAAGGCAGAAATACCTCTGGATGATAGCCCAGACAGACTAACACCCATAATTAATATTGTAATTATTTATGTTATCTTGTTTTGTATTATCACTATAGTCTGAATAAAAATGTCTGTATATATAATATATTAAATGTTAAAAAAATATTAATTTGTGATTATTGCATGACAATTTCTTAGGTCTTCGAATTTAAAAAATAATAAGCATGCATTAATTCACATTTAAAATGAGCATTTAATATTATATAGAATTGATTAAAATTAAATTAGTATATGGATATATTAAATCCAGAGCCGGATTTCAAATGAATTGATCCCATCTGATGCGTTTAAAAACGAAGTTGGTGAGATTCCGAACCACCCCAGGAAGAAATTATATATAGTAACTAGATATAAAACGCTATATTCCAATATAGTTACTACATAGCGATGTGAACATTTCGGTAAATAGAAACTATATAGATGTCTATATAGTAACTATATAGTTCAAACTATATAGAATGCATTATGTAGGTACTACATAGAACTATATGTGTAGTAGCAATTTAGTTGCACCTATATGAATGTACTATGTAAATTCAATATAGCACATTATATATACTGATTGTGAAGCAAAAAAACTTAGTCAAAGCAAAATAATTTACACTTAATTATGTGCATTTTCTGAAATTAATTAATATAGATATTATTATATATTGTCACTAAATAGTAAAACTACTTAATTACAATATAGAAAAATCTATCAATTGACAACGTTTTGACTATCTTAAAATGTCCATATAAAATATTACTATATACAATTTATATATATATGTATGGTAAAATTAAAAACGACTGTAACTTATTTTATTTTAAAAATAACTATGGCATATGTTATATCGGATTAAAGGGAAAAAAAATAGCCCTTCTAATAAAGTCATAGCCAACTATTATTTCCATTTAAAAAAAGGTAAGTTTGTGTCATATCTCCCAAAATATGGGCGAAAAATTTTTTTTGATTTTTTGTTATTAATCTGTGTAAAATTTTGTACAACTTTGTCCTTTACAGTTTTTTTTATCTATGATAATAATAGAGATATATTGATTTCAAAAAATTGACACATTTTACTTTTTTCAAAATATCTAGTTACCCTTGACTTTTTCAAATATTTTGAAAGTGTCATTTTATTCGTCTTATAAAACTACACTTCTTTCCCCATTTAACCGTTTTTCTATCTCTTATAGTTTCCGAGATCCCCATAGAGAACATCGAAAAAAACTCACCCTGTATAGTTTTACTGTCTTAAATTAATATTATCTAAAATACTATCTAAAATCAATATAGCTACAATATAGTTACTATGTAAAACTATATAAATTTCTTCTTGGGACAGTTGACAGAGAGAACTCGCTGTCATAATATCGTTTCAATCAGAATCCGGCTCCTGTAGTGGTTTATATTTATGCATATTTTATTGTATATTTACCCTTCAATTCAATTTCTTCAAAAAAGCAAACAGCTGACACAACTTGTTCCTGCGGAGAATTCAGGAGAAGCCTGTTATTTATAAATTCATCAAAATTTTCTCCATTGGCAAAATTTATATTTAGACTATCCTGTACAATCAAAGTATCAAACGTAGCGTTTGGTATTAATTGCAAATTTTTTAAGGATACTAAATTTTCCGGTAAAATTCCTGCTGCTGTGGACGCCTGAAATATGAAGATTATTAGTTATCGATTAAAAATATTGGGATCGTCATATGGAAGTTGTATTCGAGGAAAAAATGCTTATTAATAAAGCTTTTAAGCATTCATAAACATAAACATATTTGAATTATAGAGAAAGTGTATGTAGTATTTGAAGTTGATATTAAAAATATAACGAATGAAAAATTATTTTACCAAAATTTGATTAACTTGTAATCCCCCGAAGAATGTTTTTCTTCCTTTAATGGTTGTGTTATTAATATCCTGCTTACTGAGCGTGCTATTATTGATTTTTAAAATATCTAGACGATTTATTGATGGAATTTCAATGTTGCCTCGAATTTGCGCAAAAGCTGTTTTAATGCTATTAAAATGTTTAAATCCACTGATCACCTAAAATACACAATTACTTACAATACCAAGGCATTTTTGTTCAAATCAATATTACATCAAATACAATTAAAATTATACTTTTATAAATGATATTAGGTTATGTTTTATATAATAAATAACAAGGGCCTTAGTACAGAACCCTGTGGAATTCCTTGCATAAGATCTAAAAAATCTTGTTTAAGATCATCCCATAGTTGTCTATTTTTAAAATCCTGTGGTACCAAATCCATGACTACGTCCTTCAAATCTTTAAGTATCTCTATAAATCTCAATCCTTATACAGGGTGAGCCATTTTAGTTCATTCGATGGAATATTTCGACAAATATGCATCGTACAAAAAAATATTTCGGACAAAAATTTAATGGTTCTGAGGGGGACGTCCGATTCTGCAAACAAAATTGCTGCCATCCCGGGGGCGGGGGAGGTGGTCAACTTTGAAATAGTAATCCATAATTTTACGGCAGATTCGGATACTATACCAAAAATTATGTAGGTTTTATCCGATTTTATATGGAATCGTGATAGATGACGCAGTAGTCGCAAAAATAAAAAAAGTTAAATCTGAACAAAAAACGTTCAAAACGTACGGTGGCTCCTTATAAAATTAAAAAAAAAACTTAGAGATTCTTTATTTATTTCTGAGAGAATGCGCTGAAAAAATTGATAGTTTTTTTTTACAAAAATGTCACAGATGATCGTTAAACGTTTTCGAGATGAGCATTCAATTGTGACAAATTTATACAACATCAACATGGTTTGAAAGTTAAAATTTCGAAACGAATACGGTGAAATATATTCAAAATGAGTGATTATTCTCCTATGAAATGGTGGATAATCTCCTTGCCCTAGGAGAATGTCGCCGTTCGTACCCAAGAGCTGCTGCATTATATCGAAGAAGATTTCCTCATTGACAGCATCATCCGAATCGTGCAACTTATATTGTAGGAGAGGAAATATTCAACATCAACGGAGGCGAAACACCATCCATTATCATTATTATTATCAAGAAATTAGAATTCCGAGAGACTGGGAGAAGATACTTAAACTTCGCAAAGTTTCATCCGTACCACGTATCCTTGAATCAGGCATTGAGTGAGCAAGATTATAAGCAACAGTGATTGCTTTGTCATTGGGTAAGACAACAATTGAAAAATGATGATTTTTTTTTCAAATTCGTTATGCTTTCTGACAAGGCTTCAATTTGCAGTGATGGCTTATTGAACCGACAAAACAGTCACTATTGGACACTTGATAACCCTCGGTGGATGCAACAAGTGAATCACCAACACCGTCGGATTGTGATTGTCTGGTGCGGTATAGTCAAGGGTATTTAATCGGTTCGTATTTCTTCGAGGGTATTGTTACCAGTGAGAATTATTTGCATCCCCTCAGTATTTCTTTCAATTTTTATGGAGGATATCGACTTAGAAATCAGGATTAGACTGTGGTTTCAGCAGTGTATGGTGGAATATTTTGCAAATATAGTAAAAAAATATTTGAACGATATGTATTCTGGCAGGTGGATAGGAAGATGGGATCCAGTTAAATGGCCAGCAAGGTCATCAAATTTATCATCGCCGCATTATTACTTGTGGAGCTTCTTTAAAAACACGGTTTATCGTGAAAGACCCACCACAAGAGCCGACATGGTGTAAAGAATCAAACGGGCTTGTGAAAATATTTTGCGCAACATTCTTTTGCAGACAATTCAAAATTTTGAACGGCGAAATCAGCTTTGCTAGGAGCAGAACGGTGCGACTTTTGAGCATTTAATTAATTGAACAAACTTTTAAATCATATCTTTGTTATACAAATTTATCAAAACCGAATGCGCCATTTTTGTGACAAAAAAAAAACAAATATCGACGATTTCAGCACGATTTCTCAAAAAAGGAAAACAATCTTTAAGTAAACAGTTTTTACATTTTCTAAATTTATAAGGAGCCACCATACTCTTTGAACGCCTTTTGTTTAGATTTATTTTTGCGGATACCATCTATTACGATTTAAAAAAAAAACTTCGGATAAAACCTACATAATTTTTGGTGTAGTATCCGAATCTGCAATAAAAAGTATGAGTTACTCTTTGGTGGAATTATTTTTTACAGGACATTTTTTGTATAATTCATATTTTACACACTATGAACGTCATTTATTTCGATTCAACTTTGCGAATACTGCGCAATTTATCAAGATTAAAAAAATAAATCTCAGATAAAAAACTTTTATCATTTTCGGCGTAGAATCCGAATCTGTAATAAAAAATAAAAAGATATTCCACTGTATGAATTAAAATGAGTTATCCTGTATATCCTGTATCCTGTAGAATGACAGCAACTGGCTAGTAGCATCTAGTTGCCGCCATATTACACTGCTTCAATTGCTTGAAAAAACCTTTGAATTCATCTTGAAAAATAACCTCAGGTGTATCATGAAATATATTCTTCTATATATCCCAACATCAAACATTCCACTTCGAAACAAAAACAAAAAAATCGTAGTCCTTGATAACCAAAAAGGCTTTTGACTGAGGTTGGCTTTCCCTATCACCTATCTATCTTATTGACAGCAACAAGCTTCCAACATGTTTAACATCTTTATACATGAAAATTTATATCATAATCCACAATACTTTAACGATTTTGCCTATCTTTCGCAATTTGCATACGATACGGCATTAATTGAACACCACTCTACTTTCCCTATAGCCCTATCCACCCTACTTTAGCTGATCGATACGCTATCGCTTTGGTTTGCAAAATGGGGAATTACCTGTTCACTTAGGTTGTTTTTCTTTAAGTTTTTGCATCATTTCGTACATTTCGTTGGTTGCAGTATACTTTTGCTGTGATCGATGAGCCAGGTTTCATGAAATTATAATGGATCACACCTGCGCTAGACCACCAAACACTCACCATCAGCTTCTTTTGATGAATATTACGCTTTGGACTGTGATTTGGTGATTAATCATTGTCAAACCACAGCGCTGAACCTTTGCGATTGTCATATTGGATCCATTTCTTATCACAAGTGATAATTCGATTCAAAAATGTATCAGATTTGTGAGGAGAAAACAACATCAAACAAGCTTCCAAACGCTTTTGTTTCTGTTTTTCACTCAGTTCATGTGGAACTCATCCAACTTTTTCACTTTAACGCTTTGAGCTAAACGAATTAATATTGTTTATTTGCTAACACCAAACGATAATTCGTAAGCACTTTAAGATGTGCCACACTCAACGGTGACCTTTAGTTCGTCATTATTGACCTTTGATTCTGGTCGACCTCGTCGCGCATTTGTGGCGTTAAGTTACCTGTATGAAATTCGGCGAAGAAATTTGATGCTGTTTGCTGCGTAGTAGCATTAGATCCAAATACACTATTAATGTTTTGCGCAGTCTGCAATGATGTATTTCCACGTAAGAACTCATACTTCATAATAATGCGATTTTTTGTAAGTTTTTAATATTTTTTAGAGCTTACAATGATTTCTTAAAACAGGCAAGATGTGTAACTTTCCAACAACAAGAAAGGAGCAGTAAAATATTAAGCCAATGTTAAGTAATTAACTGTTAAAGTTAGGAATATTGTTAACTACAAATTTCATCTTTGCCAACCTGATATAAATAAAAAAATAATGCTCTCTTTTTCTTCCACCTGTAAATACCTCGGAATTGCTTTTGACCCTAAGTTTACTTTCAAACCCCACTCCAGCCTAATCAAAACCAAGGTCTAGAACAGACATTTTAGGTCCCTAATCTATGCCAATAAATGCATTTCGACAAAAATAGCGACACATCTACAAAATGACTACGGTGCAATCCTTCTACACAATTCTTACCTTTCGGCTCTAAACAACATAACAGTAACCGAATGATCAGTACAAAGAATCCTTATAAAAATCTGACACCCAACCAATCTTTTACACAACCATGCAGTCCTTTATCAAAAAGGTGTTATCTCCTTATCCACCCATCTATACGAAAAATTTGCTACAAAACCCCTCATTCTATAACTTTTAAACCTCTTCTGCATTACGGGAAGTAATGAATTTTAAAGAGATCCAGAATCTATCATTCATGAATTCATATAATCACTTATAAATTACTAACTGAGGACACACGCGACAAAAGACAAGGACATCCGGCTGAAAGAATAATAGTCGATAGCCATTTGTAAATACTAAACTAATGTATTGCAAGCTTTATGTAATTGCAAATGTTAAATAGCGATATTTATGTATGTGAATGTGTGATCTGAAAGTTACACAAGTCCACAAAGAGTTAACTATGAAAATTCCGCAACTTAGATTAATATGAACGACATTAATTACCTGCGTTTCTCCAGTTACCAATAGTGCATCTTCAATAATATTTTCGAGATAAATATCGTTGATTCGACCCCGCGCGATAACTTCATCGGCATGAACATGTTTTAATGTAACCTAAAAAGTGTTGAAGATTACTCTGCCATTACATACGTATTTATATGATTAATAAAAACTTACCAAAGAGTTAACGTTTATATTTCCTTTATTATTCCTCACAGAATTCGATATTAAATTGCCAATATCAGATTCAGAATTCAAAAAGGCCGCATCTCCGAAAATGGTAATTCTTTTCCAATAGCGTACTGGTATATGATGCAAACTTTTGAAAGCCTTAATTAAATCACAAACTAAATAATTTGTGAATAGAGATTTTGAAAAGAATGGCTTTGATAGTTTTATTGTTTTGATGGAAATTGTTTGCGGTATTTTCGTTTGTGTATCAATTAAGTTGAGTACATTGATGTTATTAATCATGGGAGTTATGAGATTTTCTAAAAATTAATATATTGTAAAATATTCAGATACATATAATTGATTTCAAATATTTAAAGTTAATTAATTGATTTAAATTAGTTCAAATAAAAATATATGCCTTATTAGTAATATTTTATTGATAATTGAATAAAATACACTTGGTTTATTATTGAACGATTTTCTGTATTACTCCCTGAGAATTAAGATAGTACAAAGCAGTCGGAGAGAATAAAAAAATAATAATAAAACAAACCAAGTATCTTTTATTTTATTATTAATATTTATATATATATATATATATATAATAAAACAATTTTAATTTGTTTGTATAAGTGTTATTATCACATATCTAGCAGTGACGCGTTAATATCGTCGAAATTATAGTCACCAATAAAGAAATCAGTTATACCAACAAAGTAAAAGTGTATTATTATTGTGAATTATGATGTATAACAAACCTCAACAATCAACAAATTTTATATACATATTATTTACCTGTTGTAATTATTTTAAATGTATATTTCGCAGTAATATTTTGTGGTAAATTTCGACTCAATATTCGAGGAAACACATTGATTAAATCGATTTTGTTAATGTTTTTCACCGTTAAATGTTTTACTTGCACTTTCCCTTGGAAAATCACGTTTCCCTCAATTTGATCGTAAGGATTACCTTCCTGGAACTAATGCAGGGAAATAAGAGCCGCCAGGCCTAATAACACCGATTTACCTTTTTGATCTTGTTAGAAACGCTTATGTTGTTTATATAGTCAACCTTTTTGAAATTATTGATAATCGCGTTTCCACGAATCTTCACAAGATTGATGTTATTTAGTGATTTTAGTTTTGATATCGTATTCTGGTATTTGCTGAATGATTTACTGTTTATTTTTGTTGAGAGCATATTTTCAGCTGAAAATTAAAAATGATGTTTACATAGGTATAGGTAAAAATCTATAGCAAAAAATGAATTCTATACACAAATTGATAAAAAAATATGAAGACATTTTAATTTTTAAATATACATAAATTTCTTTAAAATATCTTATATTTGTACGCTTTTATTTACTTCACTATTAACTACCAATATAAGTAACTATAAACTCTATTGTAGATGCTATTAATTTACTTAAGAAACTAAAACATGCAGCTGTTATATTTCATAATATTTATTGTTGAAAACACAGCTACAATTGTTTCACCAAAAGGTATCATAAACTAAAATTGATGACGCCATTATGTCGTAATACAATTGTAGCTGTATTCTCAACATTAAATATTGCGAATCTTAAAAAAATAAGTGTTTTAATTAATTAAATTGATATTCCTTTTAAATTATATTTATATCTATGAAATTGAAGAAATTCCAGTGTACAACTCTGAGATATAATTTAAATTAATTAAATATAAGTGGAAAAGAAACATCTCGAATTTATACGAATGTCTGTATAAATTGAATACAGGTGAAGCACTGAGTGGAGATTTGTCTCACTCATATTTAATTAATCTAAATTATATCTCAGGGTGGCTGAAAGACCTCCGGTCAATAGCCGATTCATCTACAGAATATAATTCTAATTTTATATACTATTGTACATACATATACACATTTGAATAAATATGTTTAGTTAGTTATCTCAGGGTTGTACACTGGAATTTCTTCAATTATGAGTTTTATTTTCCGAAACGAAACTACAATAAAATGTATTGTTACTTATATTGGTTGTTCTCAAGTACAATACGTCATTTAAAATTTATAAATGCTTGCATATAAATATTTTATATGCGAGCATTAGAACAGATAAGGAACGAAATGAATACAAACTATTTCATCATTATATACTATATTATTCTACATATTCATCCCATCATAAGAAGAATATAATAAAAAAATGTGTATTGAATTATCGTATCGTATCATTATCGTCGTTGAAATATTGAAAACACTTACTCTTTAATTCTAGATAGACAAATATGTTTATTCAGACAATTACATACATTTTTACAAATATTAACATTAAGTATGCAGAATAAAATGAAAATGTCTGCCCAGACACGATATTGTTTTATTTGCTGTAATATTGTATTTTTAAATTATAAGATATTCATTAGAATATTTAGGGAATTGTATTATAGACAAGAATACAAATTGCACATTTACATTCTAAAATGATTGTTTGTTTTGTATAAGCGGATTTTTCTAAAAGTAATCTGTTGAAACAATATCTAATTTGAAATTTATCTTTTGTAAGAATGATCTACTTTCCTAATTCGGCTGTGAGATGAATAGCGAGGGAATTTAAAACGGCAAAGGACACAATTCACGAAATTTCGACAAAGAATCAAAACAAATGGAATGGAAAGTCATTGCTCGATTTGTTCCACGCGCCTTAAACAGGAAAAAGAAATTGTCGGTGTTGAATAATCTGAAGACATTATTATCTCATTTAAAACAATAACTATTTTCACTTTCATTTATGTAATGAATGAAAGTATGGAAATTATGAGGATTTTCGAATTCGATGACAGATATCCGTATTTTTGAAATATTAGTGACGGATATTTTTAAATTGTATGAAGCTTTAGTGTAAAGAAAGTTTTTTTTTTAAATATTAAATTATACATTATATTGGATATGAAGCTAACAAAATTATGAATAATAAGTATACGTTTTAGTGTGAAAATTAGAAAAATAGAAAATTAACGAATCGATCTATTTAATCTACCGATTTAAATCTCATTGATCCGTTTTTGGAAACTTAAAATAGTACTATTGCGAGAGAAGAAAGAAATGCCCCTATGTACAGTAAATGCACACACTTCTGTCGACAGTTCGGAGAGATTAAAATGTAAATGTCTTGTATAAATAAATTATAAAGGTATCATATATTTGTCTGAATAAAAATATTTGTGTATGGTATTTCGAATTCTACAGGGTAATTAATCGAAGTGCCCGTCTTATTTCCCACTTCTTACATAGAAAAATATATATTTATAAAAAAATAGAGTAGAAAACCCTTCGGTGGAGTAATGGTTTACTGGCAATAGAAAAGGGAATCGAATAAAAAATAATATATAGGGTGTTCCATTTAAAATAACAAAGTTGACATCAATTTCGGGAAAATGGAGCACCCTGTATATATGAAAATAAATTTACATCATAAGTCTTCAATAATCAAGCAAATTTTATTAATACATTAATGCTGACTTCCTAACGAGTCGGTAGATATCAAAGACGGGCACTTCGATGACTCACCCTGTATATCATTCAAATTTATTATGATTTGATAATCTCACGTTTCGAGTTGAATTCTTCATGGTGTGAAAATGTAGAGTTACATATTATAAAATTAAATAAATGGTATTATTTTTCTATACTATTTTTTTGGTAAAAAATAATGTCTAATTAATATTGGTATTTCTAGATTACCTGTGACGTGCATAAAATCCATAGTTTCTTCTACAATATCCTCGTTTATAAATAATGTCTTGTTGTACAATTCCATTAAATTGATGCCATTTATAACTTTGGTTGATATGTTGAATGCATCAGCGTTACCTTTCACTTTAAGATTTTTGAAGCTAATTTTGTCTGAAAACGTAATAAAATACTTACATACTTGTAAACATAATAGTTAGTGGTTAGTATCATTATTTCTGTTACGAATTATTTATCATTGTGATTTCTTGAAATTATAGAACTACATTATAAGGCATTCATTATAATAAAAATTCTTATAGTTACCAGATATTTTATTAGGATAATTTGAAGAATCACTCGTTGTAGGTACTGAGTTAATGGTGTCCACTTTTAAGTAATCCACACTTAATTTTCCAGTAAAATTTTTAAATCCCTTGATCACAAACCTATTAATAATTAAGTATTGAATAGATAGAATAAAAGGAAACCATTTTGTAAACTACATAATTGTGCGGATTAATATGAACATGACTAAAAATGAGTATTTTGGTTATGGCTACACTATTCTGTCTATTTTAACAGTTGTCAGTTGATGGTAAATCATTTAACCTTGATCTGCATCATTTTTAGGCTACGTTTGAAAGTTTTTGATATTTTGCAATAATATTCGATAAATAGGCGGAAAGACCTTCGGTCGTTAACCGTTCCATGTTTCATGTATTAGATCCCATTATTTTTCAAGAGATGGCTCCAGTAGTAAGAGCTGGTCGATTGTGATATAACCAAAACGCCATGAACTTAAGCTTGGTAAACAAACCGCTTTGACACATTAGGGATTTTGTTGTTGCATCATATATTTTTGGCTGTGTGAAAATGTCTGACTTTGTGCCAAATAATCGTCATTCGCAGGAAATGTTGCTTTTCTCCTTTCATCCGAAGAAAACGGAAGAAAACGTGGGTTGAGACAAAAAAAATCATAAAAAGTTTATTTTAAAACATCCTACTTTTATATTCTCAAAATATGTTAATAGGATCCTTAGCAACAAATTAACGTCAAAATATAAAATCTAAACAAATGACAAACAGTGTTATATAACGTAGTGAATACAACCGTTGGAAAACATAATATTTAATGTTTATTTAGAAAATCCATTGTAGAAACTTCCATGTGCGAGGATTTAGTATGTATATAATACAGAAGTTTTATTTTATTATTAGAAATATAAAAAAATAATGGATGCATCCCGGTGCCTCCGCCATGGTGGAAAAACAGTGGACTGGAAACTGTGGGGTAACTTCACATCGGTAAAAAGCAGCGAAAACTTAGTTGCACACCTAATATTATATGTGAATGAAACTTTGTAAGTACTTTATAAATAATTGTTCAAACTATGTATTAATACTACATGAATAAAAATGTTTAGTTTAGTTAGTTATTCGATAATTTCTAAGTTTTTTCGATTGGTTGGCTTTATGAATATTATTTTAAAGAAGAGGTATAAGATCATCCCGCTTAGAGAGCATATCACAATTATACACAGGAGCATTGCAAAGAAGTGTGGTGTGAGTTTGGGTGCTGTAAATAAACTATTAAAGCAGAAGAGAGAGAAAGAGAGAGGATCTGTTGGAAGTGCAGCGAAAGGGATAGTATTGAAGAAAAAGGAAGACCACTCCTCGAGACGAAGCCAGCCTTCTGCGAAACAGAAAGAAGTCACGACCTTTAGCAACATTTAGAACGGGTTGGCATGAAAATCTGTGATTCTACAGTACGCGGAAGACTCTTGGAAGGTGGAAGAAAATCTACGAGTTTAAAACTTTTGACTGCCTCCATGATAAAAATGAATGGGGCCAAAAAATATACCAATTGGATCGAAAATTACTAAAGGAAGATGATGTCCTCAGACGAGACACGGAAAACTTACATCAGCCCATATTGTTCAATTAGTCATAAAAAAAACAGTTACGAAGATTTTTTGGGTTTGTTTTTCATATTCAGAACCTGGCAAACTTATTTCAGTAGAAGGAGCAATGAATAGTGAAAAATATAAAGCAATACTATTTCAATGTTTGGCTGATGAGCCGGAGAAAGTTTAAGCTAACGGCAATGCAATTTTTCAACTCAAACTCAGCTCCATACTATACTTCGAAGGCTATGGTGAAATATTTCGAGGATAAGATTAGCATTTTTGGAGTGAGCGATCTACAAGGCCAAATTACAAACTGTATGAAGTAAACCAATAAGGTGAACGCAGTAATTCGGGTGTGGTATCGATAGGAGGTAATCAAGAATAATTGTAAAAATCTACCTAATGCCGAGGCAAGTTTAAGTCTTAATTAGTTATGGGAAAAATCGATTATTTCAAGAATCGATTTATTTGAAAAATAAAAAAAAATAACGAAAGTTTAATTTAAAAATACGTAAACCCTAAGATAACTATAGTTATTTTGTTTAAATTTTAAATTATAGATTTCACAGTTAAAATTACCATTCCATTATCGAAAATAATCGATTATTTCGGCTTCGATTATTGAAATAATTGATTTTTCATCACTATTCGTGATTATAGCAAAGGGAGGGCATATTTCATATTAAATAAATAGTAATAGTATTTAAACCTTATTTATATGTCTAACAATAGGGTTATTACGAATAAACAGTATTTGTGTTCACATTAATTCGCACAATACTATACATTATGTGTATTATCTGTTTCATTATATCAGAGAAGTGAATATAGTATAAAAAAACTATATCACGAGAATTAATTATAATTATTTCATCATTTTAGAAATAGTTAATTTAATATTGTAATTATGAAAGTAAAGGTTAGATACTTTCATAACTAGTTCTGATTATATTTAGAAGAGTCATTTGGTATATTGGTGGTATTAGTTGAAAGAGATAGCCATATAGTTGCTGGTAGTCACTAATTTGCGTTAAATTGATGTCCAGATCAATTGACAATACGGGAACTGTTAAGTTTAACGTATACGTTATTAATAAATTCAATTCTATGTGTATATATCAGTTAAAAGACCTGCTTAGATCGCGATGATATAATATGACGTACACGTTAACATTTTTCTTACAGACTAGTCATTTTATGTCTTTGAATTTTTAATTTATATCTTTTGGTAACAAAAAGTGTGCAATGAAAATGTAAATTCACAAAATTCTTGAATGTAGACTTTAGTGAAATACTTTACATTTATTACAAATTAATTTCATTATATCTACCAATTGATTGATCTAAAATACAATAATTAATCAATTTCTTTAATTTACACTGATATTGTCAGAATAAATATTCATTCATAAAAAGAATGTCAATAAATATTCATATTATTAAATCCTAAAGACATTTTGAAACGATTATTTCCATTTACTGTATAGGTATCTCTTTCAATTAAACCACACCTTGATGCTATATCTAAAATAATACATACGTTCCATTTGTTTTGATTGCATCATCTGCAAGCTGTATTAAATTTGGAGTATGTATTCGATGTTCCTGTATTGTTATATCTCCTATAACTGTAGCATTTTGGAAAATATAATTAGATGACATTTTGTCATCCAAATTGTTGATCATGTAATTGTCGATGGGAATTTCGTTTAAATATTCAGTCGAGAGCTGTGGTACGGTAATACCCATTACGGCTTCAAAATGCGTCGGAATTACCTACATATTTTTAAAGATTATTAGCAATAAAACTTGTGTTACTAAACTGTTCATACCTGATTTGTTGATTTCTGCCAATATTCGTTCAAAATTTCCTGGTTAAATTTGTTTCCGCTTACAAATAGTTTAATCGTTTCTGGCATGTTGATATTTTTTATGAGTAAGTCGCCTTTTATTAATACATTTTTATTGAAAATACGTAATGAATCCTGGGAATATGATTCTAAAGTTACATTCCAATTATCTAGAGCGCCACCTCTGTTTAGAGTACCTCTTATTTTTCCAGATTTTAAAATTGTAGGACCTATGTATAATTAAATTAATTATAATACAATGGCTATAAAGGTTTAATGAATTGAAATATTTCAAATTTTTCATTTTTTTTATAATCGCTACAATTGTTTAATTACCTCTACTGTGTGGCAAAACAATTGTAGCGGTTACAATACATATTTGAAAGTTTCGACGTGTTTTAATCTATTAACATTTTATTTGAATTAATGGATGCCTTCGGGAAATTATAAGTTAACCACACTAATACAACAGATTAATAAAATATCACCTATTCTTTATTTATTTATATTTATGCTAAATTCCTTTTTGTAGTGCCAAATATTAATAATTCCTTGATCAAATGTATAAAGATAAATGGATATCTTTATACATTTGGTCTAAAAATAAATATATTTAAAATTTATAAAATTTAAATAAATAACTTGAAAAACTACGAATATAGATTTTTTAGTGTTAATGGCATGTGGTTTGTATGTTAATCTTCTAAAACGAGTTGTATTATTTTGGTTTTTTATCTTTTGGGAATGGGTTTTAAAAGAAATGTTTGTGTCTAGGGTTACTCCTAAGTATTTCCGTGATTGTGAGGGTCAGGTGGTGTGGTTATTTAGTTAGACTTTAAAATGAGAGGTGTTTCGGTTCCAGTATGGAATGTAGTGTTGAAATTTGCTTGGATTAATTGAAATACCCACTTAGCAGAACCAAGTCTGCATGGTGTCGACCAGATTTGAGAAGAGTCGAGGCCTAAGCATTATATGCGATGCCATTCGCACGTGGATATAGGAATTTATTTAAAAAGTTTGGATTGGAATTATAAAACTCGTAAACTAAAAGATTATAAAGGAGAGGTGGGAGACCTGGTTGCGAACTAAATCAATTGGATATGGATTGTCGGATTTTAATTTGGAGAGATCGATCGTGGATGAAGCTGTCTAGGGTGTTGTTAAGGTGTTTCGGCATATTTAGGGATTTGTATTTGAACAGTAGTGCTCGGTGTCATATATTGTCAAATGCCTTTTAAACATCCAGAAAAAAAATATAAGGTGAACTTTTGAAATTCGAGGCGTACTGATTAATGATTAAATTGCGTTATATTTAGGAATTTCTATTTGAACAGTAGTCCTTGGTGCCACATATTATCAAATACCTTTGGAAGATTAAAAAAATTATGGCGGACTTTTGACCTTCGAGGCGTACTGTTTGAATATTCGAGGTTAGTATAGTTAAGACAATGGTTGTGTAGCAGTGTTCTGGGAAGTTGAATTGATATGGAGCGATTATTTTGGAGATGTGTTGTAGGATTTTGTTTTTGATGATGGATTGGAATAACTTTCCAAGAACTGACAGAAGGGTTATGGAACGATAGCTATTTACGTCTGCTATATCGTTCCCGGGTTTGGCACTCTTGGAAAGCTCTGGGACTGATATATGAGGTTAAAAATTTCGATGATAAAGGAATGAATGTTATTAGATAGCGATTTGAGGACAAGTCTGGGGATGTTAGCATAACTAGGGGTTTACCTTTATGGAGTGTATCATAATATTCTTTCTCTTTTACGTCATCATATTTTTAAAGGAGGTATACCAGTCGTTTATTGTCCCAAGAAAGTCATCGTCATATTTAATGTTATCTGTCGATGAATATACTTGTCTATAGTGTTCTGCAAAAAAGTCCGCGCATTCCTTGTCAACGTCTGTTAGTCTGTTTGTTGATGGGTGCCTGATCTTTTGGATAAAATCTGTTTTACGGTATTCTTATTTTTTTTATTTCCTGCCAGTATTGTTTGCCGTGAAGTTCATTTATCTCTTCACACGCTTTTATACAGATTTATTTTCTAGGATATATTTATTGAGTATGTTGAATTTCTATTTTAATGAACCGTCCTCTCTCTATCTAAAGTCACTGTACATTTGTCTTTTAAATTTTATGCGAGTAAGGATATATTTTGGGTGAAATATTTGAATTAGTGATTACGGGGGTGTTTTTTATTATAGTTTTGAATAATGTCGGTAAGAACTCTGATTGAATATTTATACTTACCATTTATCATAACATTTTTGTTATTATCAAAATATGCTACATCTTCCTGCAGATTTATACCATTAATCGTTTTACAATTAACTTCTTTTGCATTAACGGTTCCAAACGATATTCTTGAATTTATTAATTGATTTGATGAAACGGTTAACAAGTTATTAACCGAAACTCCAGAGAATAAATCAGTAGTCAACGAATTTGTTCCCAAAATTTTAAAATTTAAATTTCCTAAAAGCAAACAGATTTAATTAACTAGTTAAAATTCTAATAGAAAAGTGTTTATTCATTTGGTCATAGTTATTTAAATATTTAATAAAAATTCAGTTATTGTTAATAGAAAATATTTGTATTCAATTGGGTAAATTTATTAAAAAAAAAAACAACAAATAAATAGAAAGTGATAAAAATAATTATTTGATTAATTAATTATTTTCATAACTATTTTCCCTTTAACTACTACAACTTTGATATAACGTAAGTATTAAAAAAATATATCTATTGAAACCAATACTTCCCGGGAAAATATCCCGTCGGATATTGGATTACATAATGAAACACATGTTTTGGGATTCCCTCGCTGAAGACGGTACATTTAATAATTAAATTAATATCTTTTAGTATATATAAAGTAAAGCTGTATTGACAAGGGCTTTATATTACTTTTTTAAATCAAAAATTATTGTATTGACAATAATATGTCGGGCAAGTGTCCATTATGTAATCCAATGTCCGACAGGGTATTTGCCTGGGAAGTAGTTGTCTCAGTGGATATTTGTCTTTTTTTAAGTACTTATGCAAGTTAAAGTAGCAATAGCTAAATATAAAATAATTATTTGATTTTTATTAATTAATTATTCTCAATTTTCTTTTATTTAATGTAATCAATTATTTTTTTTAAATAAAGTTAATGTCGTAAATATTAAATATTTCTACCAAATCTTTATTTTCTGAAAAAAAAATACATTGTATATAATCCAATATAATATAAAAAATGAATCCGATAGGGACTTTTGACATAGACATTTTATCCGTATATTTTGACAAGGACGTTTGTCAATAAAGATTACGTATATACAAACAATGAATAAAATATTCATTGTTTATAATTATAATATATTCTCAATATAATATATAAGTATTATATTTAGTAATATCCTACCTTCAATTTTATGAGAAACTCCTATTTTGAACACGTTCTTTGAGAAGTCATCCCAATTAACGTTATTTATATCCTTAACAATTAAATTTTTAATTTTAATTGATGGCGGAAATTCGTATTTGCTAGCTTTTGGTTCAGTGTATAATTTTATTATTTGTGATATGTTGTTCTGTAAAAATAAATAAATTATACTAAATATCTACATTAGAGATGATCAATGTCGATCTTTCCGATATTGTTCTTCTAAAGTAATATTATTACAATTAATATATATCTAATCAATTTTATTAATATTACTTTCTCTATCAGTAGCTATTTCATATTTATTTATAAACAGAAATAATTATTTTTAGTTACTTACTTACTAATATTACTCGATTTTGCCCAACACTACTATCTGTTTTAAAAAGGTAGGCAGTTCACTTTGATCGTAAATATTTTTAAATCGGCATATTAGAATATTTTTAAATATTTACCACATAAAAATACATTATTTTTACATATACCAAATTATTATTAGAAATTTATTTGCAAAAATAATTCATATTTGGGGTGAACCCCATTCTAATGAATAGTGTGGAAGTTTTGTGAATGAAAGAGAAAGAACAGGGTATGGTCCTGAAGCAATTATTGGAGTTGGAACTGTCGACCCCGAGCTACATCTTTCTTCAGAAAATAAATAGATGGAAGATGTATGGAGAGGCTGTGGAAAGAGTGGTCAGGTAAGAAATAAGGTTGCGAGGATTAGGGATGACAGATTAGTTAAGGAGATATGGAGAACGTGCGTGAAGGGGCGAAGAGTGAATGGAAGATGGATCGGAAAATGATGTATGAAAGAGCTGGACTGTCTGAAGGCTTGGCAAACGAGTGGTTGGAGAAGATGAGGGAAAGACTGAAAGAGTTGTAAGAACATGAAAGGCAAGTATGTATAGAAAATAGTGAGTATAACCCGATGTATTGCAGGTGGTAAGTTTATGAGAGGTTACCAAGGCAGAGGTATTTGTGAATCCGAAGAGAGAGGATGGAAGGTATGGATGGGAGAAAGTTATGGTAAGTGTGTGTTTTGTGGATATTGGAGGCATACATGGAGGCATTTGGGTGAGGAATGTGAGGTAGTATGTAAGGCATGGATGAATGGCAGAAAGAAGATAGATGAGTGGTTCAGAAAAGATGGAGCTGACGTAGATAGTTGGCGCTGGCGTAGATATCTTGACGAGATTGGAAAGGGAGAAAAAAGTAAGAAGAAATATTTGGAGTGATGGTTAAGTTGTACTTATCTTGTATTTGTTCGTGTATAGTTCATAGAATGTTTTTTTTGTATTCTGTAAAGGTGTAATATTTTTTTTTTGGATACCAATGAATTTTTTTTACATATTTGGGGCATATCTACAGAAAATCAATCATTATTATTTGTGTACTTTCGAAAACAGTAGTGTCTAACTGCTTATATCTTTGTTCTAGAATATATTTATGTATTAAACATGTAGAGGATTTTAGAACATGTTTAAAATATAATCCAGCAGATTTATTTATTAACATAATTATAACGGAAAATATAAAGCGATTTCAGTTATTAATATAATAATTTAACTAGGGTTTTGCTAATCTATTACATTTAAATCATTAGTAATCGAAAACTAAAATTAAAATTACTTTAGTGATGTAATTAAAAATTAAGTTTTAGATTTATTCCGCGATAAAAAAGAAACATATTTACTGCTGAATTGGCAATAATCATGATCCTAGCGTGCGTGCTATTCACTACTACTCCTCCTTCCTAGTTCCGTATCTAAATACCCTTGCTTATTTTCTATCTCTCAACGTTTTGAAGTTCGGAAGCTTCATATATTTAAAATGTAATAATATATTTTACACAAGAAATAATACACTACATATTTTATGAAGTTATTTCATAAAAAATGTTTATTAAATAACCGAGAACGTTCCACCTGTATTGTAAAATTATGGCCAAATTGATGGATAAATAACTTTACATTTATTCGGAGGTTATATCTATTACCTGTTGTATTTTTTCAATTGTTTATATTAAGCTAAGCCAATTATTTTAAATAAATTGTCGAAGATGGCGTTTCTAGAATATCATTCTTAAATAGTTTTTTGTGTTTTGGTTAATTTTAGTGATACAAATTTGATTAATTTAATGATATTAAAAAAAAACATGACACTGAATCCAAATACGCATTAAAATATTTTTAATATTTCTCATTTTAAGGGTGTGGATTTATGGAAATAGAGACCAATATAATTAAGTCACTAATTTGTGTTACATACAAGTCTTGATCAATGGACAATATTGTATTATACATTAAATTAATTTCAAAATACACAGGAATGTCGTCAGATGAATTAAAAATCTTTTTAATAATTAGTTTATTTGAAAAACAATTATGAAAACCAATGAAAATGGGTCAATTTGAATAATTATTTCTGGAAACAAAAAGGTGCGCTTCACATTAATTCTCTATTTTAACATTATGTCTTACAAATTTCTCTTGCAAGTTGCCATAATTCATAATAATTAGCCAATTTTATCATATTTTCCTACTTTACAGATAAAAATATAAGTACGCATCCATATTATCAAATCATACAGACTGATTTTTTGTTAATTATTTTGTCCAAATTACTTATAGAGAATGATATAAAATTATAGGGGCGTATGCGTACTATTTAGCGTTCCTAAAGTATTCGACAAGCTGATCTTGGTTTTCGAAGCAGATTATTTCATGCAATCAACAGGAATTTGTCAATGGTCGTTCGACTGTGACAAACTTACTTCAATATAAACAATTCCTATCAAAAGCATTAGACGAGTGTTGTCAAGTTCATACGATATACGAAAGCTTTTAATTTAATTTATTTAATAACAAGTCAATCAATAATTGTTATTAAATAAATTATATTCATTAGGGTTCCCTACGTATATGGTTCAATGATTTTCTTCTTATTTAAACAATCGCACACAGTATGTACGTAATATAAACGATTGTCTGGACCTTCAGGCTGATTTGAATCATTTGAACGGTTGGTGTAGATTGAATCGTTGATTCCTAAATATATCTAAATGTTACTCTATGACTATAAGTAAATATAACCGATGAGAAGTTGGCCACGAATTTCCAGCCACGAATCCTGCGCCTCCACCATCTGACTAAACATAAAATTTTGATATTATCTCAAACAATTATTAACAATTAATGGTTTTAATATTTAGACATTGGTAGTTCATATTGTATGAAATAAATATGAATAAATTATTAAAAATCAACCAATAAAACACAGATTAGATTGAATAACTTTAAATTCTCAACTAGTTTCGGGTTATCAGCCCATTTTCAAGAGAATTTAATTTTTTTTTTCTCTTGAAAATGGGCTGATAACCCGAAACTAGTTGAGAATTTAAAGTTATTCAATCTAATCTGTGTTTTATTGGTTGATTTTTAATAATTTATTCATATTTATTTCATACAATTATTAACAAAATAGTGTTAACCCATTAATAATCAAACGCCTCAGATACTCTAACAACTTAAAAAATTTAAAAACATTTATTTTCAGTAAATTATTACGGTAAGAATTCATTGAAATTTGTATAATTTTCAAAGTGCCAAAAGTCATTGTTGAGCGCTTTCGATTTTTGATTTTATTGGCCATAAATGTTTTTTAGGGCTTTGTTTATAACATCAAATAATAAAAAAATGCCACATATGTCTTGTTTTTATTTAAATATTTTTTTTATCAGACATTCATATCGAAAATTCGAAATTTTCAAAGTGTCAAAAGTCATTGTTGGGCGCTGTCGATTTTTGATTTTATGGGCCATAATTGTTTATTAAGGCTTTTTTTGTAATATTCAATAATAACAAAATGCCACATGTATCTCGCTATTGTTTAAACATTTTCTTTATCATATCATAGCATAATTAAAAACCAATTTTATGAAGCATATATGTTTAAGAACGTTTTATTTATACAATTAAGCAATACAAAATGCCACATATGTGTCATTTTTGTTTAAACAATTTTATAAGTTACCCTTGGCGGGCGTTTTCAGCATTAATTAAAAATATCAAATATTTTCAAGAATTATATTAATATTTTTGTTATAAAGAATATTTTTCGATTAAAAATTCCAAATACAATGTATGTTCGTGAAAATTAAACACCCATTTTTCCTGTGTTCAAAGATTAACTAGATTATAAAGGTAGTATTCTAAAATTAAATAATCCAAAGAAAAATATTCAATTTTTCATTAATTGTAACCAAGTTTAACAAATTTATTATTTTATAATTTTCTTGCTAAGGAATAAAGACAGCGCCCAACAGTAACTTTTGACACTGACTTTTTTTCATCTTTCTATATGAGTGTCTGATAAAAATAAATGTTTAAAGAAAAACTAGACACATGTGGCATTTTTTATTATTTGATGTTATAAACAAAGCCCTAATAAACATTTATTGTCAATAAAATAAAAAATCGACAACGCCCAATAAATACTTTTGACACTTTGAAAATTTCAAATTTTCGATATGAGTGTCCGACTAAAAAATTGTTTAAACAAAAACTAGACATATGTGGCATTTTTTATTGGTTAATATTATATACAAAGCCCTAATAAACATTTATGGCCAATAAAATCAAAAATCGACAGCGCCCAACAGTAACTTTTGATACTTTGAATATTTCCATCTTTCTATATGAGTGACTGATAAAAAAATGTTTAAACAAAAACAAGACATATGTCGTATTTTTTTATTGTTTGATATTATAAACAAAGCTCTAGTAAACATTAATGGCCAATAAAAAAAATCGACAGCGCCCAACAATGACTTTTGGCACTTTGAAAATTAATACAAATTTCATGTAATAATTTACTGAAAATAAATGCTTTTAAGTTTTTTAAGTTATTAGAGTATCTGAGGCGTTTGATTATTAATGGGTTAATACTATTTTGTAAATAATTGTTTTGGATAATATCAAAATTTTATGTTTAGTCAGATGGTAGAGGCGCTGGATTCGTGGCTGAAATTCGTGGCTGAAATTCGTGGCCAACTTCTCATCGGTGTAAATATACAAATACCCATTATCACACTTCAAGTATTGATAATATTGATCTTGGAAGAGTTGAAATCATTAAGGATTTATTTGATTAAAAACTATCATTTAACCACACATCAAATCATAGTGGGGTTTTATATGGCAGATTTGTAAAACTATTAATACTGTTTGTTTTAGAACATTATACTGTACACTGATCAGAACACACCTGGAATATGCCTCTCAAATTAGGCCCCTTATACCACAACCTATGTGAAGATCATGGAAAGGGCGCAAAAGCAATTTCTAAAATGTATGAAATTTATGTCAGGTCTACAATACGTGCCTGGTGACTACACTACTAACATGAATGGACGTAATTTAAAATCATTATAGGATCGAAGGATTATTGCTGACCTAAGTTTATTACATAAGATTAATAATGGATAAATTGACTCACCTTATTTATTGGAAGAAGTATCTATTCGGATTCCTTGTAACAGGACCCTTTCGCAATCTTTATTTCATATAAATACTCACAGAACACTTAGCTGTTCTATGAATTCAATGTCACGTATTTTAAAATTTGGGAGTTCATTAAGCAACCGATGGTTATTTAACTTATTCAATGTATCCATTAATTTTTTTAAATTAAGTTTGAAACATAACATCAAGTGATTAAATGGTATATTTTTTAGTTTAATACATGCTTCTATTCATAATGTGGTAATCATTCGGTAGGATATATATTTCATAATCAAATTATAATTCAATTTTTAATGTATATATTTTGTAATATATATATATATATATTTCATTCTAATCCTATTTTCATTCTACAGAGTAATCAGCAATGATTGCAGATTGATAAGTAGGCTACCAAATACGCATGTTGGTACAACTGATCATATGAAAAGGAAATCCGCTAGATTGCAATTGGCGTAGCATCATTTCCTAAAATAAATTAAATTCTTAATCATAACCATATATATAATGTTTGAACGTTGAAGCTGCTCCAAACTTATGTTCCTTATCTAATTTTTCAATTTCAACTATAAGTTCGTTTAGTATATGCAATGATAAAATACGACACACGACGCTGCTCGTGTCAAATTCGTCACTTTATTTATTTTTCCTTAGCATGAACTTGGAGCGATAAAAACTCCCCAGATTTTTCGGCGGGAAATTTAACTTGTCTGTAATCATTGTTTATCACTCTGTATAATATTGTATATGTATTGTTTTATTTTATGTTAAAAGGCGATAGCCGTTAAAAAGGTGTTATTATTATTACTGTGTTGTTTCTTTCTTCTAAATTGCACCTTTAAAATAAAATCACATGAAAGTAAACTGTCTACCTTTTTTTAAATGGATAATAGTCCACATAGTAAAGATAAACCTAGTTTTTTGTTGCTATAGATTATTAAATTATTATTTTATTTTTTAATAAAAAGTTATTTGTGATAATCAAATAGTATGAAATATTGCACGACCAACCTTATTTAGTAAATCAAGTTCAACATCTTTAGCTAAAATATTATCAAATATTTTTTCTCCGGTAATTATTTTCGGTTGACTTTTAACATATATTTTATGTAATTGAATTCCATTAATACTTTGAGTATATATTTTAGAGGACACTAATGCATTGCACGTAAATGGTGCAGTTATTTTTTGATTTCCAGATTTTAGGAACATATCTAAAAACAATAAATATAAATTGACGTAAGTGAAATTAAGTGTTGAAATATTACCATGAAATATGCCGTTGTTGTTTTGATTGAGTCTTTTAACAAACATTTTGTTAATTGTTAAGGGCGCTGATATCGTCTGCTTCTTGGAATATGTTAGCCATTGTTGAGGGTTCCAAAGAATTCCATTAATATTTTTCATTTGTGTTTTTTGTGCTTTTAGATTAACTGCTTTTATACCTCCCAAAATTGTTAGTTTCTTATCTATGATCTAAAAACAATAATAACAATATTATTTTTTTACATAAAAAGAACATACAAGTAATTTAAATAAATAATCGAATTATTTATTTTTATTATTATTATCACACCTTGATGGTGATCAGAGAAGGTGTGATAATCTTCAGGCAGGGTGGTTTATTGAATTCTTCTTCACAAGGTGTCACGAGGCCGATGAAATATTAAAAATTGTGTATATTTCAAACATGACACTTACTATTATAAATTTTTTAGATTTATGATTATCAATTAAAGATATTGACAAATATTTTTGATTCAAATTTTTAAAAATTAAAATGAAATATAAGTTCGCATAGCTAATATGATTGTAATGATTGTGACAATGGGAGTATTATGTCCGTTGATCGACTTCATATTCGCGGAAAAACGGTACGTTTTTTTTAAATATTTTAAGGGTATATAAGGTAAAGCTGTACTAACGAGGTATAAATCCCAAAATACATGTGTACAGATGACCTTATTATACATGATTAGATTATTGAAAAAAATCTGAATTCAAAAAATATACACACCTTGGCCGAATCACGAAAAATAAAACTAAAAATTTAAACAATCTGTTAATGCCATCTCATTCTACATATATTAAAACCCGGGATCCTGGGTTATTGAAACAAATAGATAAATAACAACCTCGCAATTAATTCGTAAAGTTGAACAATTTTAAATGAGAAAAATACGGCAAAAAATGCGCTACTCAATTACAGATATTATAAGAGATAATGATCTCAATTATTGTTTGAATGGGTATGTACATTGTATTTTAAAATACCGCAAGATTTTTTTAAGTATCTTATAAAGTGATAGCAATATTATTATTTTCTGAAAATCTCAATTTTATTAACGATTTTTCAGTTTTGGAAAGATTAAAATCTTTTTGGTGGGAATGGCTCAAAATGTAATGACATCATGATAATCTGTAGATATTTTTCTATAAGATCATGTCAAATTTATGTTCAGGTCGATCCAATTAAGGGAGATATATTTTTTTTAAATTGGGAGCACCCGTTATTTTACGCAGAAGCGCCGGTTCGGGCGTGTGAGTATTGGTACGTGCGAGAATTTAGTGAACTGCTGAATGTAATTTTTATGTTCACGAACGATTCGCGAACGATTCGGTCACGGTGTAGTTGTTTAAATAGATATTTGTTTTCCCTTAGTACTTACTTAGTAAGTCTATAAATTGCAGAGCAATTAAAAGAGAATAATTAGTTTCTTTTAAATTAGATTTATGATTATTATTAACATTTCTTTGATTCAACATTTTTTTACTTAAATTTTCTATTAGAAATTAACATATTATTACTCTACCTGAAGATTGTCTCACTTTTATTGGCCACCTTATACAATCTTTAATAGCAGATATATACAAAAATATATATTAGAGAATCAAATATATAATTTATTTTTATCTTTCCGCCTAATTTTATTAAATACTTAAAAAAAGAAAATCGTCGAATAATTAGTTTTTTAAGTAAACAGTTGAAGTTTTGAAGCTATTCCGTGCGTGATATATTAAATTTAACGTACACGTTATTCTACCATCATAGTCTAAGCAAGTTTTGTAATTCTACGAAATTAATGGTTCTGGCTTCGAAGCCCTTTCGACAAATTTTGTAATTGATAGGTATACTTAGATTACAAGATTAATAATAACGTTTATGTTAACTTTAACATTTCGAACGAAATATACTTGTAAAATTATAATTAGGATGTTTTTTAATTAAGGCACTTGGTTATCCGTTTCACTATTGTCTTAATTAAAATACATCCCAATTATTGCATAAAAATGTTTCACAATGGGATAAGTGAGAAATTAATTCGAAAATATTGTAAAATTATAACAAAACATACCATTGCTTCTGCGTTTAACAAGTTCATAATGATTGATGCCAGTTGATCGATTTTATTTTCGATTTCTTTAATTTGGAAATTTATACTGTTGATCTAAAAATAACATTTTAACATCATAACTTTAATTACACTAAAATCTAATTTACATCATCTCGTGGGTTTTCAATTTTAGCAAATTGTGCTAAAACAGGTTCTGCAACATTCAATCTCCCTTCATATTCGAGAGGTTCGTTCGTTTTTAGTATTTTTTTAGCACGATACTCTAAAGAACTAATTCCATCTACGCTGTCTTCCAATGATCCCTCCAATTCGTTCATGCATTCAATGAGATTGTTACTTGGCTGAGGTTCTCCAACTACAAAATAGGCATTTTGAAATTAAAAAAAATATATATATAACTGCGTTGAATTGTATGTGGTGTAAAATTATGTTAGGATCATTTATAAAAAGAACTATTTTAAAAATATGAAGTTTTAAGTAATAATTTACAGGATGTGTCACCGAGAACTTACATTAAATGTCTAAGGATTTCCTATTAATGAATTATAATTTTGACAATTATTTTGTATTATCCTGTAACTGGGGTTCAGTTTTCTATTGGGTAATACATTTATTATTATTATTGACATAATGAAAATATTACCCATTATGTAAACTCTTCTCAATAAAAATGTTCTTATTGGAAGCCTATACTTTCTTTTACAAAGTTCATAAGGACCGACTGAAACCTAATCGTTTTTGACATTTATGAAAATGATCATTTTTTAGGCTTAATTTTAAAATAAAATTCTACAAGGCGGAATGCAGTTATAAGAATTTATAATACCAGCTTTACAAATAATATTCGTGCAGAAAACAGTTCACATATATTTCAGTATCTTAAGGCTGCGATCCCCAATACGTTTCCGTTTTAAGGGATTAACAATTTTATACAACAGTCATAAAAAAATAAATATTAAATACAGGCAGATAGCTTATTTACTGATGAACGACATCAGATAATTATTATTTTTTAAGAACAAAAACAGTGAAACAAATATTTTTTTAAAAATTAATTTAATTCACAAAAATACATTTAATCTATATTAAATATATCTCATTATACGTGGAAAATCTTGCTCTTAATATCCATATTTAATACAATAAATAATAATATTATTATTTGTATACTCCTTAATCCTAAAAAATAGTCAATGAGAACAAATTTAGTTCGACGCCATCATTTTTATTGTGGAAGAGTATCAAATGTTTGCCGCTAGGTTGAAAAATCAAAGTTGGAATAAAATAAACACACAAATTTTGTAAAAACCACTGCACGCTCTGTCGTTAATCGCTCCGTTTATTAGGCGTAAAATCGCAGCCTTAAATTAATAGCGAGTTCTCATGAATTTATTATGCTAAATACTTTATTTTTTTAATGGAACAACGTGTATATCCTTACATATTCTAGCGTAGAATTTATCTGTGTATTGATCCATATTTACTATCTTTTTTGTATTCAAGATATTAATACATTTTCTAAACTGGACTCAGTCGCATTTTTGTGGGAAATTAAATTAAAATTATAATTATAGTTTAATAATTTAAATCAGTTATTCCAAATGTTTTTGGAACTAATGAAGTAGAACATTTTCTCAAAGAAAGTTTATTATATATACTGGGTTTTTATTTCAAATAGAATATGTACTGTATCAGCCATTTAAATTGTTGCATTAATGTCTTGAAAACCAACTAAGGTAAGTATTCCCTATATTAATATGGATTAATGAAGAAATAAATTGTATATTCTGTAAAAATATACAGGGTGTTCCATTTAAAAAAAATCAGTTTTGACCAAATGAAATTTAACCGACTCCACTATTAGTTAGACCTTGGACAGGTTTCCGGGGGAAGTAATAAAAAAGGTTGAACTTTTAACTTTACAAAAGAATCCGTCTATAAAAA
Source organism: Philonthus spinipes (assembly GCA_963082785.1). Taxonomy (NCBI): domain Eukaryota; kingdom Metazoa; phylum Arthropoda; class Insecta; order Coleoptera; family Staphylinidae; genus Philonthus; species Philonthus spinipes. The sequence goes on from OY720301.1 coordinate 22,086,959, forward strand.
ATCATCTTAAACCAAGATTGTATATAACGTTTAAATTCAATACATTTAGTCGTTTTTGCTCTATTGCGGAAATACACCCCAATCCCCCTTAGACAAATCCGGGGAAATTAAAAAGTGATATGGTTTTATTTATATTTTTAGTCTTTTCCCTTTCTACCGTTAGGTGTAAGGAGTTGAATTTTGTTTTCTGTTTTTGTATTTCTCTCGCCATGTTTTCTATCCTGGGTTAAAGTCGTGATATCTTTCCAGTCTATATTTTTTCTTTCCCCTTCTTTTCTTATTCTGTCATTCCATGTTTTTCTTGATCTTCTCCTGTAGTTTCTTGTCTCGTATATTCTTTTGTTGTTCGGCCTTCCTTCATACGGCACGCGTGTCCGAATCATCTCAGTTGTCCTTCTGTTATTACCTCATTTATTAGTTTTATCTGTGAATTCCTTACCCTGTCCCGTTTTGACTTGTTTTATATTTTTTCGTAAAAATGTCATGTCCATGGCATTCATTTTTGACTTGTTTTTTTCTGATATGGTCCAAGTTTCATTGCTATATATCATTGCTGCCTTACTACTTTTTTAAATATTTCCGCTTTTATATATTTTGTTATTTATTTTCTGCCAAAGAAAATCGTCTTGATCATGCTGTAATTTTTTCCTGTTTTTCCGAGTCTTTCGTTTATCTCTCTATCAATATTACCATTGTTTTCTATAATAGAACCCAAATATTTAAAGTTTTCTACTTGTTCGGTATCTTCTCATTGCATTGTTATTTTCTGTGTCTTAATTTCTCTAGATATTATCATAAATCTGCTATATTATTTTTTACTCTTTAATTTTCTAATATCCCAGGTTTAGTGGTCGCATTCTTGTCTTTGCTTGTTTTATTGCATCATCTATTATATTTTTTATAAATATTTAAATATCTTAAAACGGTTATGTTTAGGTATATAAATACCTATTAGTAAAATAATTGTATGCAAAATTCAATTGTAGTATAAAATGCCAGAATCTTGAAAATATTTTCATTAAAAAGAACTTACTAGTATACATACACGATAAATATTTATAAATAATTCATAAATTTTAAGACAATATACTTTTAATGTGCGTTCTTTGTGTGACACCCTGTATACTTATTGTGGAGTAATATATTTCTAAATAATTCAATGTTTTCATTTTATATTTCTGGTTAGCAAAGATAATATAAATTATAAATAAACCCTGTACCGTTTTCTTTACTGCATTGCTATTATTATCAAAATAATAATTCTTATTATTTAATATAAAAGACTTATTAGCCACATTTAGATAATAAATCTTCTATGGGTTATGGAGAATGTTCTTAACTGGTTTACTTTCTCCTACTTAAAATATACTTGAATAATACTAAAGATGAAAATTTCGTTTCCGAAATATAATTAAAACAAGAACAAAAAAACAGGAGAATGGGAAGCATATTTAGATTAATGAGTGATATAAATGATTGTATTTTTCCTGATGTGGAATATATACAATCGTATATTATAAAATTAAATAATTATTATTATATTTATATACCGGGTATTGTGTACTTGACTCATAGGGATTTTATATGTACAAAATATATTTTGTGATTTCCTGCTTTGTTAATATTAGAAAAAAAATGCATGAAATAACATTTGTTATAAAAATAAAAATCTGTAGAAAAAACTGTTTCATTATCCTAAAATATGTAATAAAAAATGGTGAGGTGTCCATCATGGTACTTTCCCTGGTGAATAAGTTTCTGAATGATCACTTAATAGCAAATAAAAAATATTAAATGAAATAATAGATTGTTGTGTTTTAAAGTTAAAGCCCAGTATTTAAAATAATATTGCAATTTATTTCGATATTTCTTACCTTACAATGGCTTCATAAAATTTCCATACACTATTTTTAATTTCTTAAACAGTATTACTTGTTCGCCCAACATTTTCTGAGTTATTTAAATATGGAAACATTTTGAGGTTTTATTTGATATTAAAATAATTGTTTATTTCTAAGGAATTTATCAGGTAGACAAAATTCTTCCAACATAAAAACTAAATAGCCTACAATAAAATGTTATATACAAAAATATATTTTTTTAAGATCTACAACTTTTATTTGAAATATTTTTCTATGTTAATAAAAATATGAATAATCGCTAAGAGTAAAGTTTGACTTAATGAGTTTTTATTGTTACCAAAAGCTTGTCAGATCATTCCACTGTTACACAAAGCTTGGATATAACGTTTGGGTTCAATCCAATTAGTCGTTTTAGCCGTTTAAACGCTATCGCGGAAACACACAGATATTTTTCAAAACTCGAGTGAGTTCGAATCTCTAATTTCAATGAATGAATGAATGGACTCATCACGTGTAGTGTTGAGTCCATTGAAAAATGTCTGTGCGTTTTCGCGATAGAGCAAAAACGACTGAATAGATTGACACCAAACAGTGGAATGATCTGAAAAGCTTTTGGTCATAAAATTTAATAAGTGCAACTTTACTCTTAACATTTTTTGATTTTCCATAATTACTAGACACCGCCCCCTCTGAAACTCATAAAACTTTTTGTGTATTTATACTCCGACAGAATAGTGCAGTGCATTATTTTTTCGCCACAGTATGGTGAAACAATTGTAGCGAGATTAAAATAGACATAGAAAAACTATATAGTGATATTTAATATAAGAAATCATGATCATTATTTATTCAATGATTATTAATTATTTCTTAATATTAATATATTGGTTATTGGTTTAAATAGTACAACCAATAGTAGTTAGGTTTACCATAATTTTGTACAATATATGGATAATTTCGATCGTCCACCAAGTGTTCTTTTTATTATTCAGTCAATATTTTCTTTCATTGGTTTATTTTTAATGTTCAAATATGTAATCTCTACAAAGATTTGTATATATACTTATATAGTGTAAAAATTCGGATTCTGACTCTAATAAAAATGTTGACTTTTAATTATGTTCAATTATATTACAATATTATATTTTGACCTGTTATTTTTATAGCTAAATTAATCACTTTATGATGATTACTAATTTCTGCACATAAATATGGCTGAGATCATATAACTGAAAAAAAATGTCAAAAATGAAGTTTATTGTTATCGTATTTTCGCCATGACAGTCATGGCTAATGAAATTTATTTGTACTATAATTTTCAATTTTACTATTTTTTTCTTAATTATCTATCAAGTAAATAAAGCACAATTGTAGATAGACTTTTAAATTATGAACATATTTTACATCCTACATTTTTTTCCAAAATTAACAAGGAAGCGGGCATTCGCAAAAATGATTTTTATATGTAAAATCCATATGTATGGTCACGCAACCAGGTACAACACCCGGTATATTAAACAACTTTAGTACTGTTTTTATATAATATTTATACAATAATATATAAAATTTCAAATTTATGAATTTGAGAAAAAATATATTAGACCACAAAAGTAATGCAACACCCCTTATATGTGGTTTAATCCTTGTTGGATTAAACGCACATTTTATTAATCTTAGAAAGAAAAAAAAGCGATAACGTGTTTGCTGCTTTATCTCAATTTTTTTTGTGTATGATTTTTAAACCTATCTTGTTTTACTCTGATCCTTTCTGAGCTCTTCAGTATATTGAAAAACCTTAGGATTATTCAGGGTTGTCAAGAACTATACCTAAAATGACTTGCGATACGTAATCGTCACGACACTTTGCGGCAAGTTCGGTATGTCTGTTGCAGCAACATGATGTGTGATTTTTAGGCAAATAGTTAATCGAATAGTTCTTGCCGTGGACCTTTGTGCGTTCCGTCCGTTTTGGGTGCTACTGATAACTCCAATGCACAAAGCTCCTCGCTTGGAATGGTATAAGGCAACTTCATTTGCTTTAGTGATGATTATGCTTAGGAGCCCATGATGGACTTAGACGTATCCGTTGATTATGCGGTAAAATGTAGAGTTTGCCTTAGAACGTCACACAGCTAATACCCCTGGCATCATGGTATGGGGCGCTATATGTCTTGAAAGTAGGTCTCCCTAGTGTTCATTTAGGGTAGTCTAACAGCACAACGGTACATCGCTGAAGTTCTACAACCTGTTGCAATACCATGCTTTGAGATTATCCCAAATGTTATTTTTCAGTAAGACAATTCCATATTTTAGATTAGCCTGCAAAATCCCTTTATTTATCGCCAATAGAACATGTATGGGATAGCATTGGAACAACATTTCAACGATTACCACAGTCATCAAGGACTTTGGACCAATTGCGCATCTGTGTTCAACAGGCCTGGGATCTTTTGCCACAAGAAGACATTGACCACAACCGCGGCAAGCCAACACCTTATTGCATTTTTGTCAGTATTTTTTGTTCAACCTGTACCCAACTGTAATCGTTTGTTCTGACATGAAAATTGAACATAAATTTAATACCAAACTATTTAAAATATTTTTCCTCCTGGGTGTTGCATTACTTTTGAGCTCCAGTGTAAAACAGCAATTGACTAACGGCCAGAAGCATTTCTGTCATAATTATTATTTTTTTCTACAATTTTATAAATATAACAGCAGAGAAAGGAATAACAATTGTTTAATTTTATGATATAAATATTTTATAAATAATCCTTGATGACACATGAAATTAGGCGAAAGATCTTTAATTTATTATGATTAATATTTTTATTATTCAATAAAGTGCTTTAATATAGAAAATTCCCTTAAATTGAAATATTTAATTATACAAAGTTTCTTCTTATATATATTAATTAATTGTTAGTATTACATTAAAATGCTAAAACGATTTATAACAAAGTAGAAACACCAGCTATTAATAATTTAAAATATTATTGTTGATATATATTCATTTATAAATATACAAACCAATTGTCGTTTCGCCTATCCTAAATGTTGTTCGAGCAATTGTGAATTTTGATTGAGTGTTGTAGCCAAAAATTAACATTTCTTTTATTTCCGTAGTTTGGTCTTCAGGAACTAGCGCTTTCAGGACTCTATTGAATACTTCTTGGAAAAAATGCGTCTTTACATGAATTAACTCGTTTAAATACATTGTATACATTGCAAGTTTATCCTAAAATAATAAACAAATTTACAGAGTAGGGACTATTAATTGTTGCAACAATTAATTTGTGTAACATTAAAAACATTTATAATCGTTTCTTCTGCGTAATTAATGGCTCCGGCTTCGGAACCCTGTCATATATTATCTAAAATTATCAAATAAATGAATTCTACATCAAATAAAAAATAAAGGAAGCTGTAAAGAATTAACTCTACTTATTTTCATACTTGACACGTCAAATTTAGTTATTTGCTTTCACTTTACAAAATACAAAGTGTTAAATCAGCTTATTCTGTAAGGGAAATGTTAAGTTTAACTTCTACATTAATATTTGTCCTCACAGTGTAAGCAGTTTATGCAATAAATATTTATCATAGAATGTGAAATTAATAAATAACGTACACGTTAAATTTAACATTTCCTGTATAGAATAGCCCCTATAATCTTGATGTAGCTTCGTTCAATGGTTTATTACTATTAGAAAATACATAATTCTATTTCATAACGTTAAACGAGGCCGTTAAATAATAAACTTGAGTCTGGAATTTAGTATTATTTTTTAGGTGTTTCTGATAAAATCAATAGAACTTACAATAAAATGCATATTTGCAATAATTTAACAGCATAAATTAATAATGTTAAAAATTAACCAATGAATGGCCGCATTGTATAATACAACATTAAAAAAGAAAATGGTTTCACAAGCATAAATACATGTGACGTGTGTATGTATCATACATATTATTATTATATGTAGTTTTCAAATTACTAAGTATATAATTTGTTTGAATGCAATACTCAAATGTAAATGACCATTCGGTGAAGCAATCTACACTGACTTACCGTGTATATTATAAAGATAATAGTATAATCAATTTCTTTAATAATGACAACTTCAGATACTCCTCCTGTAGTTTGGAAATAGTTTATTGGTACTAATTCTCCTGCTGTAAACAGTTTTAAATGTTACTAAGGAGAAAATTGGTTTGTATAGTTTACTTACTACTCCAAAAATATATGGTGCTCTTTTGCATTTCGTCGGTAATTATTAAGCATGTTTCATCTCCTTCAATAAATGCTTTTACTTTTGTAGGCATATAGCTATCTAAAATTTGGATTTTGTGTAACGTGTCCAATTTAAATTCGTAGACATATGAATTAGACTGAAATTATAAAATATAACAATTTGTGCTCAATTATTTAATTAATTTAAATAACTGTGACCGAGTTAATAAACATCTTTTCTATTATAATTACTGTGAATGCTTGGATGAAATACATTTTTTTAAATTAATAACTCAATACAAATTAAAATATAGTTAAATTTGAATGATAATTTAAAATATACGTTAATATACGAGAATATCATAAATTAAAAAAATATGCTTTGTTTATATCACTACATTTTATATATTATTTTTCAATTTAGCATATTCTTATACATTTAACTATGTATCACAAGGCAATGACTTACACTATCGATTATATACGCAAACTATTATGTGGTTAATTATAATAGAAAAATGAATCAATCAAGTGATCACAGCTATTTAAAATAAATTCAATACAATTATTTTTTACTTTTGCTACTGTGACTTTTTGAATTACGTTACGTAAGTACTTTAAAACAAATGTACGTTAAAACAACTACTTCTCGGGCCTATACACCTCTAGAAATTGAATTACATAGCGGACACTTGCCGTTCATTAAATATTTTCAATGCACAGCAGTACTGGTATGCAACAAAGAAATATCTATTGTGAAATCCAATGTCTGGCGTGGTATATGCTTGGGAAATAGTTGTTTCAATAGATGTTTATCAAAAACTTACAATGTAAGTAATTTTTGCAATTGGAAAAGGGAATTATCAAATTATATTGATCATTGCCAGTATTATGTCCTTTTTTAATTTGATTATAATTTAAATAACTGCAAACGTGTGAATCATCTCTGCTTTATTTTATTTTATAAAATCATATATTTTGATGTTTAACATAATTTTTAGGTTATCTATCTATAATAGGGCAAAATTTTGAAAGAAATAATTACACTGTCTTATAGACAGGGGGATAAGCTCCCAAATGAGCATAATTTTGAATACCCTTACGATTTAAAAAAAATCAAGTTGACGCTTTATCTTCAAAAGTTTAATACTTGCCGCCTTCAAATAAATTTCAATCAGTACATTTTCAAAATTTTATATTGTTCTGATAAATAGTTTAAAAGATATTTAACCGGTTCCATACTTTATGAACACCTTACACGATTGTGTAAGTCATTAGTTTATGATACATGTAAATGTGCTTAAATAAATTGAAAAATAATAAGCGATAAGCAATTATAGTGAAATACAATAACTAGTTGAAAATCGGAAACAGTGTTTAATTTAAAATTATCATGGATTTTCAAAATTTAAGTGACACAGTAATCAACGATAACCAGTTCAATTAAAATAAATGTAAAAAATATTACCTTTTCAACACCAACATTTCTTATAAAAACGATGATTTCCGAATCTTCAATCTTAAATGTCTCGAGTTGAATTGTTCCTGATATTAATTCTTCAGCTACTTTATCAAAATGTGTTCCCATCCATTTAAAAATACTGCAAAAAATCATTTTTAAGAATAAAACATTCAAAAATTGAATAATAATAACTTACGAAATAGGTGCTAGTGATACTCCATACATACTAGATATAGTGAGGTAGAGACTGCCGTTATTAAAGAAAAACTTGGCGTCCGTTAAATGATTAGGATTTTGTATCGATTGTATTATGTAATAATTATTGGAGATTTTAGAATATCCATAAATCGAAGAGATTTTATTTTTATAGGCAACGAACATGATTCCTTCATTGTTGTATTCCATTGTCTGTTTGAAAGTTACATCATATTATAATATGAAATTATTCGTATCGTAAATAATTTCGTAATAATTTTATTTAGAAATTGTATTTAAGGAAAATCTATTAGTATGACGTCACAATAAATTACTAAACTAATTATTTAGATATTTTATCAGTGATTGAATGAAATACATTTGTGAAGTCTATAACTTAATATTTAAATAATACCCGTACGTACAGCAAATGCAGCGCCTTCTGTATTCCAGGCATGAATTAAATATTCAAACAAGCGATGGGAATTTTTAAAATTGTTGTTGCTTCTTTACTTAAGGGTACAATTAAGTAGAAAGAGATAGGTATATGGCTATTGGTAGTTACTAATTCGTATTACATTGATATCCTGGTCGATAGACAATTTTATTTTATACAGTAAATTAATCTTATGTAAGAATTTCGTCAGATCAATTAAATATCATTTTAATAATTATTTTTTTATCGAAAACAATGAAAATATTCCATATTTACGTTAATTTATAATTTATATTATTTGTAACAAAAACGAGTGCAACGCAATTTCACCAAATTCTACATTCAAATGACTTCACATTTATTACCTACTTATTTCATTATGTTTTACAACTTTCTTTTCTAACATGAACTAATGAATTGACGTAATACGCAATAATTATCATTTTTTATTACAATTAGTCTGCTATTTTTACTTGACAGAAAAATAATTTTGATTTTATTTGAATTCTAGAAATTGACTCCATTTTACTGAGTAGTTATCTCTTTCTACTAAACCGCAACCTTAAAATTATATTTCGAATTTTAAATTAATTCTAAATTACATATAAACACAAATGTAATAATTGCGAATAAGTGAATAAAGATCTTTTCTAATTATATTATAGAAATAAACTTTTTTGAACCAAATAACACTTTCGTCCGACAAGATGGAAGTTTAAATAATAATAATAATAATAATATATCTTTATTCCACACAAGTATCAGAATTATTTACAATATATGATTTTGTTATTATACATAAAACATGATTATCCTGTTTTGGAATTGGCTGTGGAAATTTTCTTTAGATTAAAATTTATTTATTTATTTCTCAGAGAAAATTTAAATTATATTAAATTAAAGTAATATAATTTTAATTCTGTATAAATAAAACTATCGATGAGAATTAAATTGAAAGGACCCGAAAAAAGTTTTATAACTTAATGTGATATATATGTGAACACTTTTTTTTATCTAAAATTAAAATAGGTTACTGTAAACTCTTTGATATGTAACATAAGATGGAATATAGAAGCAATATTAAATGGATAGTGTTAAAAAAGAAAATGTATATAGCATAGCGTATTCATTTAAATAAAATATTATAGATTGAAAATAGTATTACCCTTATAAATGCAATATTATTTCCTGGCCGAGATACATTTACTCTAGTTACGTATTCAATAGAGTATTTTTTGGAAATGAATTCGAATATTGAATCATCGTTCATCAGATATGTTTTATTAGATGATTCGAATGTAACAAGGTTTTCAAATGCATCAGGAACTGTTATGGTCTTCTCATCCATCACTTCAATTCCATTTATACCTAAAAAAAAACAAAGTAATAATATTATTTTTCTGATAAATTTATTGAATGTTCTTATGTTTCGTTACGTTTTTATAAAATTATACAAAAAATAAACTGACATCTATGAATTTGTTTTCGATATTTTCTATATAGGTTACACAATAATTAATTCTAATAAATGCAAGGGTAACAAATTACACATACATTTTTTTTTAATATGTCTTAAAGAGATTGAAAATATTCAATTATACCAGAAATCATCCCTCCCGTTATGCCTCTGGCAGGTATCCACACAGATTTTTCTCAATTAAATAAATATGAATACATGTAACACAATAAACTCTATTTACACCAATATTAATTCCCTGCCGAGAAAATCGCATATTCTATCCCACTACCTCATCAACAACCCCGTACACGTAAAAATATTAGTTGAAACCAAATCCAACATCCCTTTCTCTCTCAAAAACTGGTCATACATCCAAATCCCATACTCAGCTTCTTTTTAAAATCAAATTAGGATAGGCCAACCTTTCTCGAATTAACCATATAATGAACAATTGCCTCCACTAAACCATAGACTTGACGGATTTTAGACTGCACATTTTCTTGGTATACATTCATCACTCATCTACAACTGAAGATACAATTTTTACGAAAGCGTCTCTGTACAACCATACCATCATAATCGGCGACTTCAATTTAAACAGGACAAAAACAAACAACTCTCCTTATCCAACTCCAATTGTGTCCGTATTAGAACTAACCCGACCATCATTATGTTTAACCAATAATCGTCCACTCTCGAGGTCATTCTTTGCAACATCGAACATCTTATCATCAATCTTGAATTAAACCCGGACCTAGGATCAGATCACCTGTCAATCAAATTCTATTTTCCTCCAATCACATCCCATCCATATCCCTGCCAAAATCCTATACAGACACAAGAACTGCGACATTACGAATGTGATTAATGACAAACGATTTCATAAGAACTCATGAAAACATTAATGAGAACACAATATCCCATGTTCCTAAACCGCATAGCGAACTCCATCAAAACCAACACCCCACCTATAAAAATAATAAAATATAAAAGACAACTCTACCGAGACATAAGACTAACAGAGGACTAGACTCTTAAACGGAAATTTAATAAACTAAACAAAAACAAACAGACATTTATTTTTCAGTATAAAACCGACATTTGGAGAAGTGCTTGCTCCAACATAAATGAGTAAGTAAAAACAAACGAATTTTCTGTAACAAATCCAAGACCCAACAAATCAAACACTCATCACTGATGAACAGACGATTGCTGACACTTTTGCCTACTATTTTGAAAAAAATATACATAAGTATGACAAGGCATTTCTAGAAGAAATTAATTCGTGGTACACATGTTTTATCGCTGGCTCAATCCAGTTACCGTCCTATTCGCTACTCCCAGTCCTTGGCAAGCCCCTATAATAAATAATTCAATCCAAAATCCTTTCCATAATAAATGATAAAATACAATTCAGATTTATGAAATACCGCTCAACCTCCATCCCGTTCTTCATCATTACTTCGAACACTCAAAGAGCACAACTTGAAGGGAAAAAAACCACCATCGCTTTATTAGACATGTAGTTAGAACCATATATAGTCTTCTGTACAACTGAATCTTAACTGTTAGAATTCAAACTATTACTCTTTTTGGTTTACCAAATGATCCCCTCTATCTCCTATTTTATATAACATTTTCACATCCGATATTTATAATGATAATCCCAAATACATCAACCTCTCTGCCTATCCACTTCTGTACGCTGATGATACGTCATTAACCAGGTGCGTGCACCTACATTCTATTAACGTTAAGTACTTTACAAGAGCTGATTGAGACCATTCAGATTTGGTACGTAAATCCCAACAAAACAAAACTCCTTATTCCTTACCACCGTCAAAACAATTACCCATATTCAATTTTAGTCGACAATATAACAATTTTCCGTTCCGCTAATTGTAAATATCTAGGTATCACTTTAGACACAAAACTAACTTTTTCCACTCATACACAAAAACTAAAGACAGTAGTGAAGAGTGGGGATAAACTTTTTAGAACCCTAACTTATAAGCAATAAGGCATATCTACTGAAAATAACGCGTATATCTATAAAATGATATATCGTCCCCTGCTTGAATACTCTGTCATCCTTTACAATAATCCTCACCCCTCCACTTTGCGTAACTTGGACGTTGCGGAATGGTTAGCCCTAAGAGTACTAACGAAAATTCGAAATCCTAATAATCCATTACACAATCTTCCTAATATGCTTATCAGAAATTCCTTCCATTAAAGATCTCTTTGAAAGTTTGCCACAAACCTCCAAATATCTCCTCGATTTAAATAATTATGTATCCCTTGAAATCAAAATATCCCTCCAAAATTTAAATATCCTTCATTAACAATCTATCATTTCATCTCATCAAATAATGCAGACTTTGACAATGACGTTAGCAATCATGACAATTAGATAAACAATGACAAGAACTTAACGTAGACAGGCGAAAAATCCTTCGGTCGTTAGCCGTTTCATGTATATTTATTTATTTATTACGGCATACACCTTTTACAATTTAAATACAATTGAATAGAAAATACATTTCTATGAAACACTACATATGCGCTATTCAGATTAAATTGTCTCATTATTCGATTAAGCTGTTCATGTCTACCATAGTTACTATGGTGAAAATATTCTCGAAAAACTAAATTATTTCTAGTTGTATGGAGAACATTAAAATTTAATCGCTCAAGCAAATCAGAATAATTTATATCTGAATTGACAATTTTAAAAAGAATACATAAATCTAACATAACACGGCGCTCCTGTAATGATTTTAAATTTAACATATCAGGTATAAGGCTACGGCTATATTGCACAGAGTTATTAAATACACCACGGAAAAACGTACATCTCAAAAATCTGTTTTGAACACGTTCTATTTAGTCAATTGAATTGACATAGAATGGCGACCAAATGTATGATGCATATACTAGTTGCGATCTAACTAGAGAACAATATAATAGCTTTCTAGTCTCTACTAAATCTATTTATAAAACTTAACACCTGCAATGATTTGCGAAATACATTATCTCTATGCTTAGCAAAAGTAAGTTGGTTATCAAAAGTAACACCAAGATCGCGAATGTAATTTACTACAGACAAATTCTCAACAATCACCGAATAAACAAATAGTAAAAATTTACCCTTAAAGAATTGAATGCACAAACATTTATTAACGTTAAGTTATATTTTATTAATATTACACCATCTACTAAGGTTGGAGAGATCATCTTGTATAAGTAAATTATTGTTATTGCATGATATTGTACGAAAAATATTTACATCATCCGCAAACAATAATACCTTGCAGTTATGAATGTATGACATAACATTATTCACAAATAGTAAGAATAAAATGGGACTACAATGTGACCCCTGTGGTATTAATTGGTCGCGAGACAAAATTATTAATTTTTACAAATTGTTGTCTATCCTGTAAATAACTGAGCAGCCATTTGATTACAGAGGGATCAAAACCTAGGCTAGTAAGTTTTTTATTAATGTATAGTGACAAACTCGATTAAAAGCCTTGGCATAATTTACATACACTGCTTCAACCTGCATGCCCGATTCCAAAGATTGATTTAATATAAGATTGAAAATATAATAGATTTGTCACAGTAGATTTGCCTTCACGAAAGCTATGTTGTTACTCACAAACTAAATATTTACTGGACAAAGCTAACTGTACAGATATTAACTTATCAAATAATTTTGGAATTACAGATTGAGTACATTTACCCCTATGATTTGTAATATCTTCCCTGTTACCATAAGGGTGAAATAAAGCTGTTTTTCCAATATACAGGAAAAACACCAGACACTGTATTATATGTAATGGCAGAGATAAAGTATAAGGAATGTGTTTTATAAAGTATTCAGGAAATTTATCATAACTAGAAGGGATGCAATATTGTTTATAAAAAGCCAATATGGTTAAATCTACAAACGGTTAAATCTTGATTATTGTATCTTTAAATCGAAACAAGATACGTATAGGAAATACTAGTATAGATCAATGCGGAATTCAATTCTGCATCATAATATGTAAAAATATACAGGGTGTTAGATTTGAAATAACTAACATTTAATTGTTTAAAGTTTACTATATGTGGGATGAAATTTTTGAACACTGTTTTTTTTTTTTTATTTTTTCAGAACTAAATCACCATTGGATACTTTAGGGTATTGGCTGCTTATAACCAACATGGCATCCCTTCAACTTTATTTTGTTCGGAGATGTGTATTTTTAAGTGAATTAGAAAAAAAAACAACAATTTTTACCCGAATGACAAATATCTCGAAAACGGTTAAATTTTAAGGTTATGTTACTTAATAATTTTGTTCATCAAATTTTATCTGGAATCCAAATTCCTTATAAAAAATATAGCATTCCATTTACAATAAGAGAGTAGCTGACTGGAAGTCGTATATTTTTGAAAATATTTTCATTGAAACAAACATACAGGATTACTTTAATGTTGAAAATGTCATTATAATACACTAAATAGAAGTCCATATATATTTAGTGTGCGGTTTCGCTGGAACACACTGTATATGTTCAAGTTTTGGTAAAAAGTATGAATTGAAAATTAAAAAGATTTCACTAAATTCTACATTCAAATAACTTCACATTCATTACATATAATGTTCATTATATCTTTTTTTCTAACACGAACTAGTAAATTGGGGTAATACACAATAATTAGGCATTTCTTTAAATGTTCACTGAAATTTTTCTAGAACAATAAAAACACTGACTTTACTTCAGAGGTTTTATTATATAATAAATGTTAATTTCGGATATTAAGTATCCAGTATCAATAGTACAACTATTGTACAGTTGTACCATTGATAATGGATAGTAAAAGTGCATGTACACGTAACTCTATGTCGATCACAATTGAAATGTTTTTACTTGACAAATAATATATATGTAGTTACATTTATTATATTCATATTATTAAATCTCATAATTAATTATTTTCATTTTACGGTGTAACTATCTCTTTCTGATAAATCGCAAACATGAAATAAGGAAATATTTATTTAAAATTAATTATAGAAAAACTTAGAAGTTCATTATAATATAAATAGAAAAGAGTATTCATTCTCTTGGTCACAGTTATTTAAATAAATTAAATAAAAATGATTTGAAAATAATTCATAAATTATTTCCACATTTAGCTCTGTGACTTTTGACTTACGTTACGTAAGTACGTTAAACATTTTAATGTGTATTTGTTTAACGTACTTACGAAAGTCAAAAGTCACAGAGCTAAATGTGGAAATAATTTATTAATTATTTTCAAATCATTTTTATTTAATTTGTTTATTATAATATATATATATATATATATATATATATATTATATATATATAATATCAGTATTTCTTTAGACACTGTGTATAATAAGATTTGCAATATTTTGTAATTATATATGTATATTATTACGTCATCAGAAGACGGCTATCGACCGTTGGTAATCAGAGTTCATGATTACTAACGTCATTATCTGTCTGCTAAATTTGATGTAATGCATTGCTGAATTGTTAACTGAGAGTAGGAACATTTCTGGTTGATGTTATTTTAATTAATATTAAGTATATATTTATATATTTTAGTTAGATTATAAATAATAATATATTTAATAATCTTTTACTAACGAAAGTTAGTCTACGTGAAATATTGTACATTCTAAACATAATCATTAGTAGTAATATTATGAAGTTTTCATTATTTAGTTTCTATTTCAACTGTAACGATTAAATAAACAGACTATTTTATTTTTTAAATACTTACCATCAATATAAATAAAACATTTTTTTAATATTTCGATTACATCAATGGTTGTATAAATGAAAACTAATATAAATATGAAATAATAATTAAACATTGTGGACATCAATTATTATAATTAGTTTAAAAACTTACCTCTTTTAGAAACATTACGATTGTCCAAAACCCAGTTAATGAATTCGAATCGATCTGATAAGTATTGTTTTAGGTTATCCTCGCAAACACTTTCACGCAATAATCCAAGAAAAAGTATGCACTAATAATAATAACAGAATTAATTTTATTATTACGAAATAAAAGAACGTTATGTACTTACTGATATTAAATTTATATTTTTAAAGAGGTGCATTTTATGGATGGATGCCAGGTTCTGATGCATCACGCTGGGTATTGAAAGAGCACATTCGTGAAACGTTATCTATTGCTTTTTTTTAGTTTTTTATTGAAGGTGACTTTATGCCGGTTCTGTAGAATTCAGTGAATGAGATTTTAATGTTTGTTAGGATGGCAGAAAATCGCGCGGTATAATTTGAGCGTTAAAATGATTTCTAAATGTTTGATGGGGTTTTCGGGGTTTGTGCATAAATATATAATGACGCATGAGTGTTTGCGAATTTTATGGCAGATAATACAGATTTAATCTTTATAAACGGGTTAGATAATGCGGGGAGGCTCGTGGGTGTGAGAGCATGGTGGCCACCCTACATCTCTGTGTGCATTGACTGGACATAGGGGCATTTCTTTATTCACATGTGCTGATTTACATCTATTTGCATTCGGGAATCGCTGGTCATTTATTAACGAAGTCCATGCTTGTCAGTAAAAGATTACCCCGCCATTCAAATGGATCCCGCATTTCTCACTGGACCTTCAAACAAATCTAGCAATTACACCGATATTAATTAATCAATGGCCGCATGAAGCATTACCATATAAAAATACAATGAAATGACTGAATCATTGATTTGCATGACGACAATGAGAACAAGGGAGCAAAGATTCTCTTACCCATTTTCTATTAATGTCACGGAATGGCACCATTTTAATCTTTACGAGTTCAATTCCATTGACAAAGGAGATTGTTTCATTATTTATTTATACGATCGCTGAAATAGCCAGGTTTTACCACTCTGTCAGTAAATCAACTTTTGCTATTAAAAATGTAATTACTATTTTTATTGGAGCGCACAAATTGGGCATCAAAATGCAACATAGTAGAAAATGCAGATTTGAATTTTATGACGCTTTCGCACACACTACATGTCGAATGCATCAAAGCCTAATTCTGTAAAACGCTGTGTCCAAGCGTGCGGATTAAGGTTACCCGAACTTTAATAAGTAAGGATTTTAATGATCGGCCCGTATTTCAATTAAATTAAGCCAGTGAAGCCGGCAATCCGCATAAATTGTGCTCGATCATAAACTGGAATGTTCGAATTGGATTGCCGAACGTTATCTTCGCGGGCGTAACATTTCCAAAGTTTAATTGCAGAGTTAACTACTGCCGTGTTCATTACTATCCTTTAATGATGAGATACATGTTTGGTTCGCTGTTCCTGCACTCTGGATTAATTACATATCGATACACACAAGTCGCAGGACTGTAATTAAATAAGATCACCCCCAAATAGCTTGCGTGTCAAACTGGACACATCTATTTTTCCAGTAATGTCACCGTGACTGGACACAATTTATCATTATTTCACGCTCAAAGCGTCCTTATTTGTTTCAATCAGGGATTCCGACATATTTTAAGTTCCGCTTTTATACTGCATGAAACGTTATTTCCGATCCTATGCTTTAAACTACCGGAATTGGTCCATAAATCAATTATATTGCAGAAATATTTATTCGTATAATTTCATAAACCGAAATAAACCTCACATCGCATGTAACACAAAGAACGTACTAAATTCAACAATCGGGGCTATTCCGTACAGAAAATGTTAAGTTTAACGTGTACGTTATTAAAAATGTTCACATTTTATGTATATATTTCTATTACAAAAGATGCTTAGACTGTGATATACGACGTAGACTTATACGTTAAACTTAACATTTCCCTTGCCGAATAGCCCCGAATATTTTTCTAGGTTTCTAAGCCAACCGAAATTACAGGCATTTGCAATTCTTTCGTTTTTTCTTTGTTTAATTCTAATCATTGTCTCTAATTAGGGTGGGAATTTGGAGGTCAACCATCACAATTTTTTATAATCATAAAGCCTATAGTAGATATATATATATAGGGTGCTAACTAAAGATGTATGAAAAAGTTTTAATTAAAATGGTATCCATGTACAACAGGGGTTAAGTACAATAATAATAGTAAAATTTTCATTTTCATTTTTTGCATAAATACATTTTGAGTTATTCCATTTTAACACTTAATTGCTAACACCTCATACAATTTCACTATGAGTTATATTAACTTCCTTCAGGATATGGTTATAGACACAGCACAAGATGAAAATCATCACTTAAATAATTCATAAGAAATTTGCTATTGAGCAGCACTAATTCTTATCCCTTTAAATCATGTTCGTTTTTACTTTCCCCAGACTCCTGTCAAAGTAGCAAAGTATTGTAATTGTACTAATAGTTATAACCCGTATAGAGGTCCCCTAAGTGTCTATTCTATCAATTAAAAAAAAATGTGTGTTTGTATTTTCGCGATAGCTAAAAAAGCTAAAAGGATTGAATCCAAACGTTGTATCTATTAAATAAAAATGATTTGAAAATAATTAATAAATTATTTCTACATTTAGCTCTGTGACTTTTGACTTGTTGTGTCTATTATTTTTTAATATTGATAAGAGCTGAAAGGGTTTTGGTTCGAATAAAAATTCAATTTTTAAGGAAGAAACCCCATTGTTATTGCAGATTCGGATTTTACGTTAGAAAACAATAAACTTTTATCGAAAACTTTTTCAGATTCATAAGAGATGATGCGGAAATAGGAAAAAGTGTTTAATGAAGATTGTTTTTGTTTGAGTGATATTTGATGTTTAGCTCACCTTTCAATGACATCCTCAGCCACTATACCATCGCCGTGGTAGAAATTGTAAGTATGCATATCTACTTCTGGAAAATAAGAGAATTGTAATTAATAAAAAAGAATTTTAAACAAGTTTTAAAAATTATAATTATTAGAGTAATTTTAGCCCATACTTTACTTTCGCGTTGTGCCTTATTGTCAACTGTAGTCTTGACAAATAATGGCCATTCTAAAAGAGTAATATTTTTTATGAAAATAAATAATGACGTGTACAATGCATTCGTAAAATTCAATTCAAATATTACCTATGTAGTTGAATCCTTTGAATATATGTTAAAAGTAGAGAAATTTAATTAAATAATTATTATTTACAACATATGTTTGTTAATATTTTAATTAATTTATAGCCCAGACTAGCACTGTTTACTAACTTATGTCAAAAAAGCAATAATATTGACAATGGAAGTTAAATGTAATAAACAATCCATCAAGAAATAACTTCAAAACTTAATTTACTCATCACTTTTGCAGTAAGGAGTAAAGAGCTTTAAATTTATTAATTCAAATCACTTCGCGTAACCTCAATCATTTTAATAGGAAATAAATATTGTTTATTGTTTCCATTGTTTAATGGAACATATTTTGGCCTTTAAAAGCAAACTCTTTATTAAACAATAAATATACGTAAATATATATATATATAATCGATGTCCCCTTTTACCAATTGGTGTCGGGGTATATACGTAAATTAATGTTATAATTAACACTGATTCTAAGTGTTCACGATTAGGATTCCTTCTGGAATACCTTTCCTGGTTTCACATCCTCTTTGTCGCTCATGCAATAAATACTTCTACCTTATCATGGCGTTGATGCCTTTTATCGAGCCTCTTCCCTCTCAACTTCATTTCCAGCTTTACACTTCTCCTCGCTACGAGATCACAGTGTACTGTAAGTACTGTAATGTTTATACATTTAGATTTGTTTTAATCTTTAATGACAAACACCCCTATTTTGTTCGTGACATATTGTAAACGGAAACGTTTTAGAGGGTTGTTTAAACAAATTACGTTAAGTTTAATTAAGAATTTATTTTAAAAGTAAATTAATAATTTCGGGCTCCACATTAAAGTTTAATCGGTTGCCTGAGATCCCAGTCGGGGTGGTAATTTTATTTAACAATTTTATAATTTTATAAGGCAGAGCTGTACTGACGAGGGATGAATTTTAAAGCATGTATCTGTAGATAACCTTGTATTACTTAAAAAGTGTTGCATTATAAAATATGTTATATGCAACAGCAATTTTCCATTATGTAATTCAATGTCTGGAGAGGCATATGCATTGAAGTAGTTTTTTTAATGTGTGTTTTAATGTATATTTGTTTCAAGTACTTACGTAACGTAAGTCAAGGAAGTCGCAGTGGATAAAGGGAAAATGATTGATTAATAGTTATTTTCAAATTTATTTTATTCAATTTAATAAACATTTTAGGTTATATTACTTTTTTGTGTGTGTTTATATACAGGGTGTTCAATTTAATTGAAGACGTTGAAATATCTCGAAAAATACACATCGAATAAAAATATTATAATTAAAATTTCTTCGTCTCGGAGGCGGACATCTAATGATATGAAACTCGACCCACTACCCTTAACCCGCTAGGAGGTAGGGGGTGAAAATAGAAAAGTTAAATAGGAACCCCCATTATTGTGTACAGATTTCAATACTTCGGGAAAAAATAAGAAAGTTTTATCTGAAATATGTTTTTGTATTCGTGACAAAATTCAAATACTATATGTATATCGTAAATGTTCACCTTTGGCTGTACTTTTCCTGTTTAATTTAATATTGAATAAACAATGAAAATTGTACTTGCACCAAAAATATCTATTTTTTTCATTATTAACAATTATCATTTGAGTGCAGAGTACTTTCGGTTTTAGAATTTTAACGTAAAAGCACTTCAGATTTTCAAAAATATTCAGGAGTTTAATTATCCTGGTCTCGTATCACTTTTAGAGGTTTTTGCTGTACACACAAATGGTCTTAATCGACTCTGGCGACCCTAATAGGGTACACTTTTTGTTATTTCAGATATAATTTTTTGACGAATGCAATATATTCCATTGATATTTCATATGAATAAAGAAAAAAAATATAGTAATTGCTTTGTACAAAATCTTATACTTTTCATTCACTTTAGAGTTATCAACTATAAATTATATATACAAACATCTTTATTCAGACAATACGACAACAAAATTTTACAATTTATTATAACAACATGTACAATTGTGTTAGTAGTCTGTCATGGGCTATCGACCATAGGTTTTTCTGCCCTGTATGAATTTATGGTGATTTGCAAATTAAAACTATCTAGCTGAACTGTCATGTATGCATGAGTTAATGAATTGGTGGATAGTGTCCGAAGGGTTGTTATGTTTTGCGGGAATATTAGGGTTGCGAGGAATACTATAAATTATTTTATTAGTTTCAATAAAAAAATAGGGTTTTTACCAATTTTACATTTTGATTTCTTCCAGCAGTTAAAACTACTTTAATTGAGTTAATATATATATAAAGCCTTACACCGAATGGTAGACAAGGCAAAAGATCATACAGAAAGGTTTTTTATCAGTATACATTTGGGGAAGTGTATACCTCTGTATGTGTGTATATTTAGTTGCCTATAACACGCAACTAAACACACATGTCAAACGCTAAACTTCAAATTGTGTGAAATATTTGATTGGAAATGTATACAAATGAATAAAACAAAATCGAATTTCAAGCGTGTATTACATTTCCAACAGTACTAGAGGAGGACAAGACATTTTTTCAATGAATCCATAGCGGCCGAATACCTCGGTTAGGATGATTCTAAAAATAATTAAATTAAAACATTTTCGTTGGAAGGTTGTATGTTTCGTTCTCTTTGTTCTATGGAAAAACGCAAGAAAATAAATCATGACTAACACTGCATGCGTTACCGACAAGTAATTTTCTCTTTTTCTATATAAAAAAAGCCATTTATTATTATGGAGAAATTACAGGTAAAAGATATTAAGAGATTATATTAAGGTAATTTAAAAGAAAATAACAGCGAATAACTTGAAATAAATAATTACAATAAGTGCTCGCAATGACCGCCAGAAACTGCAAGACAGTAACTCAAACTATCACGAAAAGCATACACCGCTTTCTGATAAAATCGGGGTTAAGTTGAATGCATTTATTAGTTATTCGATTTTTAATTCTTCCACATTGTGCATTTCGGTATTGTCATAAACAGAAGAGGTTGTCGGATTTTCCTCGACGAAATACAAAATATTTAATTTATGAAGGTACGATGCAAGCTTCCGAAAAAATTGTTTAATTGTTTTTTGAATTGTACGAGTTAAAGAAATCGGTCGTTCGGGATACTTGGTTAAAAAAAGGTAACCTACTCCTTTTATGCTGTGGGAATTGTAACATATTGTTATAAATTGTATTTTTTCTTGATTTGTATACATTTTCGACAAAATATATAATTTGAAGTCTAACACCATTGATTTATTTGGCATATGTATGTTTAGTTATTGTTTAGTTGTTATAGGCAACACACATACATCAATGCGTTTGACTCCTGTATTTTGAAGTTATACATAGGGGAAATGTATACTGATAAAAAAGCTGTCAATATATATATATATATATATATATATATATAAATGCTAAGCTGAAAGACCTCTGGTCGATTGTCATTATGTAATATCGTTACATATATGTATTGTAATTTTAACAATTATAATGGAGTCCAATATAAATATTAATTTATTAAAATACGCAGAATTTCATATATACATATACACATCTTTATATAAATAATTATGATACATGTAGGTGTTAGTCTGTTTGGGCTATGACTAGAAGTCTTTCTGCCTTATAATGATTCCATCATAACGTTAAAGAAAAAGAAACAATGTTAGCTAACTGAATCCTCTTGATGATTCGCACAAATGAATTGATGAATAGTTACGGGAGGAATTAATATCCCTTATATTAGGGTTACGAAGAATATATAATTTTATAAGAAACGGTAGTATGAGGATTATTGGCAACTTTTTTTGCATAAGACTAAATATTTCAGTTTATTACATTTTTATTGCACTATTTTTTAAACTCTTAACCGACTTAAGAATTTTTAAAGAAAATACATGGCATTCAATGCTCAATGTTAAAGAGTTCAATTTTCTGCTTTCCATTCCAGATTGCGACTATCATATGGATCATTTTTGACAATACCAAATGCTCGAAAAAACATAAAAATCTATTATATGAAAAAGCTGTGTTACATTTATTTGTGGTATATCTAGAGACAGCATGGATACGATAATATATTAGAATTAATAAAAATATTACTAATAAATGAATTTGCATAAAAAATAAGATTTTTCTCCTTTCAGCTAGAGAATTCCGAGTGAGTCTTGCGACTTCTGAGTTCTCTGTCTATTAACCGTGTTACGTTATTGCCATCGTAATAGATGGAATCATTTCATTCGAAATGGGGCTCCAGATTTACCTTTTCTAAAAATCGCTTTGTAATAAATTATAATAATATAATTTTAAAATAGTATCGCATTTAATTTGTTTCATAAATTTAAAGTGCTAATTTTATTTCCTTTATAGAAGTCATTTTCGCATTGGATTTTAGGTTTTTTATTGTAATCGTGGTTAGATTACAACCAGCAAACATTACACTGTTAATATTTTTTTATTTATGGACGCGTATCCAAGAACAAAAATTAAAAAAAAACATATTTTTTTTTATTGTGAAGGCTTGTGATTGCAGTTTCAGTAAATTTGGCTTGTCATTATCAAAAATGAACACTTCACGTTTGATAACGACTTCAACGAAGTAGAAGCCTCCACAATAGAAAATATTAACAAACTGCAGTCACAAGTAAAAATAAAGTGTTATACAAAATAAAGTTTTCACGTGTTTTCATTAACTTTCATTAATTTTTAATATTAAGTATTATTTTTTCTTCAAAATCAATCTATTTTAAATGTGCGTTTATGTTTATTGTGATTTTTACCGTTCCCATAAGTTTATAATTTCAATTAATATTGAAAAAATATTAATTAAATCAAATTATGGTTCACGCATAACAATGCGCGTGGTGATTTGCTGTAGCAAGCTCGAAGAGTTTGCTACAGAACTTCATAACACGCCTGATTACGACTCATATTTTATCGTGGAGGTGGGAATCATTGGATTATATCGCGCGCTTGTTTTATGATTCATATTCTTAGAATAAACAAGTCGATAAAATTTATCTTAAACAAGAATAATTCTAAAGCAATCCTTATTTACAAAAATGATGTACACAAACATCATTTTTGTAAATATTAATTTTATAATTTATATAATATTACGTAAACTTCTTTCATTACGTTGTTACGAATGACATAAGTTTAAGAAGTTCTGATGAAATTTAATAAAATTCAAAGTGGGTAAAGTTTGTTTACAAAGAACACTTACGAAATGTACAGGAAATGAAATACATATGTTCCTTTGTTCTAATACAGAGCGTTCAACTTACACATTTTATTCAGTTGCTGATAATATTCCAAGTTCATTAGTTTATTTGATAGCGATTGCCCGTTTGCGGAGATCGTGCCAATTCTCAAGGGTCATTCCCCGAATCCTTTGTTCTTCTGTGCTCGAGATTTAGTATTGCTGGGTTTACTCATCCTGATAGAAATCAATTAGGTTACATTTATATAAAGGGATTCAAATAGTGTGCTTATAAAAATGATATGAAGAGAAATATGCAGTGAGATAGTGAAGTAATAAAATTTATGAGCGTGATGTAAATTCAGCATATTGATTGGGTGAGCGCGGATGCAGTAAAGTAGGAATATATAGATTTGTGTTTGCTTTGGTATCTATTTTGACAAAGGGATACAGCTTTCTGGATCTTAAGGGTTTGCTTTTGATGAGTGAGTGGACATTACTGATTGCGCTTAATGTGTTGTTTTTATATTTTGTTTTAGGCGCACTTTATTGCCAGCAAATCCGGAGTCTAGCCATTAAACTGAATATATAGCTTATTTAGTGGTGCTCCGATAATTGAGTTATTCTCGTATAGAGGATTATAGCTGTTAAGATTATGAAACTAAGATCGATGTTAATAAAAGCCTGTAATCAAAAATGTAACAGTGATTCCGTGGCATCATACTAAATTTGAAGTAATTAAGTTTAATGTTGGATTTAATTATTATTAATATAATTAAATTCTAAAGGTGCCTGGGGGTGATGTCGTTTAAAAAAGTCAAAAACTCATTAAGCCGGAATTACGGATGGAATTTGGAATAGGAACGCCTAGAAGCCTCGAACATAATTTCGTGTGCAATCATCATTACGCTGTTTTGTGAATATTCCTAATATGTCCTATTTCCTGACGCAAGTCCGAGTTGACCGTCGTTACTGCCCTCGCGAACTTTTAATGTTTTTAATCCGGTCAAACGGCCTATACACACGATCCACTCTCAATTGCTTCTATAGCTTACGTACTCTCCCTCCCCAATTGTCATTCCCATTTCCGTAAATAGCCAGAAGTAATAAAAAATAATTACTCGGGATATGCATATACTTTTTTAAAAAAAGAATTAATTGTTCATATCAGAAGAGTTCAGTTAGGATTAAATACTTTTTGTTTAATTGATTTTAAGCTCTAAATGTATTAATCCCGGGGTTGTGATATCAAACTGCGTTAGTGTATTATTATCGTATATTACTAAATTACTCCACGCGTATGAATCAAATACTAATTTCATCAATTAGTATTGTAATTTATTGTTATAATTAGAATAGTAATTGATAGATAGCTGTTAACGACTTGCATTTTGTTGAAGCTATTATATTTGCTCATAAATAAATAGGTTTGTGAATTGATGTCCCAGGTGCGGAAAGTTAGTAACGTGTTCTACGACAATGCGAACTTGTTAATTGCTCTGTTAATGACAGCGGTGCAACCGATAAAAGTGGGGTGATGATGTATAATGAACCGTCGATTTGCTACCAGGAGGAAATTGATAGTCAGTGCAAGATATATTTCCTCATTCCACATGGAATTATATACGAATTGTATGTATGTGTATGTGATACATTATATAGTAGTAAAATAATATATGATCTATGTATGTACGTATACAATCTGATTTAAGTAGAGACTACACAATGAAATTACTTCTTATCGGTATTTTAATAGTTAATCTTTATTACTCGATCGATATAACCCAAACTAGAACTAGGAATGGAACATGTAACGTATGTCGAAATTGTTTGGCGTCCATCTGTTTTATTGTAACCATTTTTAGTCATTTATAGTCACTCTCTCATTTCATCTGATTATTCGCATCCAGCCAGGAATGGCGTTGGTGGTGACTAGAGGGGACAGAACGGGATCAGGGATATTCCAACCTGTCGTAAACTGGAGTGATCTGTAGACCGAAACAATGCTTAACGTGACATTATTGTTATAGCTTCAGGACGGGGTGGCAATTTCCTTTGTTACCATACATTCAAATAAAAATAAATTAACAAAATGATTCGCTCATTGGAAAAAACGATGCAATCAACTAAAAGAATGCTGAACCGGGGTCGCTGACATTTGGATTGGGATATCAATATTGTCGACTAGCATTCTTTTTTTTTTATTTTCATCGCACACTATTAAACACTTTAATTAAACGCTTACACAAAGCGGGGAGATTCTATTGAGTTTGACGATAAAAGATAAAAGCGGTTACGCGAAAATATTCGATTCAATTTAAAATTTCTTAAACTGTTCATTGGAACTTTTATTGGAAATAAATGAGATTCAGATTTGTTTAAAAGTGAATTATCCGCTCCCGTAAGATTTGCAATCATATTTTATTTTTAAACCGGGTATAAATTACGCCTACACCTTGACATATATGACTAGGGGGTTTCAACGAAAATCGGTGCAGTTTTATGTGAAGAAATATGGGCTATTGTATTTGACAGTTGGCGGTAATATATTCCAATATTTTTCAATTTCTCCTTTGAATTCATATATCTTGTGCGATTTTCGTCGAAAACAGCACAGGGTCTCCGCACCGTAATAGAGTGAACGACAAAAATTAAAATAACAATGGGTAAGTCTGGGAGGGAAATGAACCGCGAAGTAGGCAATTTTTTCATGCGCCCCATATTTCCGAACAACGCGCTTGCATATGTGCAGAAAATAACCGCATTCTTCCGTTCAGTGCAACACGTTCTCGGCGAATTTATGATGGCGCCTTAAAAAAATAAATAACCATTTTTATTTTTCAAAAGCTTTCCTTTATATTAAAATAGAACACAATAACAATCGTAATCTTGAATTTACTAGACCCTAAGTTCGGCGATAATGTCGTAAAGATCCTCTCGCTGATTCAGATTAAGGGCGGCGAGTCTGGAAATCTATATGAAATAATATCAATAAAATATAGGGACTCGATTTGCTCGCTATCTTATGTATGATTGTATATAAATAAAGTGATACCTCTCTGATGTTATATCGTAAATCATCATTCTTGTTTCCGCTTCAGCCTCTGGCCATCTCCTTCTTCATCTCAACTCTGGGTTTCTCGAGAGGCGGAATGGGATGAATAAAAACAAGGGGAGAATTGTCTCGACAGCTTTTCTGCGTTATTTTCGGAACGTGGTCAGTGTTTTGAGTGGTACGCTCTCGCGCGCTCTCGAGCAACCACTTGATGTGAAAGCACGAACGAGCTCTGGATAACAAATAAGCGGGGTACTCGTAACAAATGCCCTGATGTTACTTTAATTGCAGTATTGATCTTAAAATAATATATAAAATACAGGGGTTTCTCAAAAGGATAATTCAATGTAAAGAAAGCGACGCGATGTAGTAAAAAGGATATAAAACCGAACACAATGTTTGGTCTAGTTCATATATACGAACTATTACCCCTACTAGTAGTTCGATTTGATTTAGGAGTATCGGAAGCGTCAACAAAAGTTCGGATTTATGTTTTGTCTCTGTGGTCTGCAAGGATCCACTCTTCCACTTCGACGACAAACGTCAACAACACAAAGACGCCTTCAGCACAACTGACGAATACTCCTTGCTAGTGGATGTCTAATTAATTGCTTTAATGAAGCCGAAATAGCTAAGAGGCCAGAACGGGCCACGTGTGCAATGTAGTGCAGCACAATCGAAGGGGCTAAGATAACATCTGTAAGCCGAACAGTCCTCTCTTTCGATACTCCATACAATTGCGGTCGAGAACTAGCGATGTGTCAACTGCTGCCACGTGTCTCGAGCACAAAACATCCTAAATTAGTAACGACATCAACTCTAACGCCGACGGCGTTTCGCCAAATCTCCATTTCGAGAGGTAAACAATCGTGCGCATTACTCATTCCATTCCATCTTTGATTTGCGAATACATTAATAAGACAATCGCCCAAGACACACGGCGGCCCTTCAATTACCTTGATGACGGAGCTAACTTAATCTCGTTGTACTCAGGCTCTAGGACTAATTGTTGTCTTTTGCGGCAAAACATAAACCTCTTCGCTTTAGGGTTTCCCGCCTCTTCAATATTAATACATTCACGGCGTTGTTTAACAGTAATGACTTGTGCGTCGGCCGTAACAAAGATTTATGCGCGTCTAACGACGACATAATACGCCAACATTCCAAGGAAATCCCCACTTTATTCATGGATTACATTTTAATGCTTTACAATTTTTAAAATTATATTTCTTGTGTAAATATACAAATAGAAAATAGTTTAAATGTTTAAATGCTCTCTTTTTTTTCAGTTGTAATGATCATCATTATTTATTTTTATATTATATATGCAAACATATTCATTCAGATAAAACAAATGATATATTTATAACATTTATATAATTTATATAAATCGTTTTAATAGAAAACACAGTAAATTACAAAATTACATTAATTCACGAAATTAAGCAATTGTAAAATTTGCATTATTCTTTTAAAACAACATTACGCGTTTATAATATTAAAACTAAGGAGTAGTCATACATTCAAGGATCAATTAACAATGTTAATTGTTGAGGCTTCTACTTTGTTATACATTGTAATTCAATTTTAATAAATGAAACACTTTTTTACTTTGTTTGTATAACTCGGATTGTTTTATTGTTGACTATAGTTTCGACAACCTTAACGTGTCAAAAAACTTTTGTTTTGATAATGACACGTTAAGGTTGTCGAAACTATAGTCAACAATAAAACAATCCGAGTTATACAAACAAAGTAAAAAAGTGTTTCATTTATTAAAATTCAATTAACAATGGTTCATTATAAAAATCGCGTTATAAATATAAAAATACATATTAGAGGGCAGAAAGACTTCCGGTCGATAGCCCATGATAGACTACTAACCCATCAATATGTATTGTAAATATAAATATTTGTAACGAATTGTAATTCTGCTGTCTGAATAAAGATGTTTGTATATATATATACACATTAGTATATTTATATAAAACGTCTGTATTATTATATTATATTTTAATATATATATATATATATATATATATATATATATATCTTCAATCAGGTTATACAGATAGCACAAAACACTAAAACATAAATAATTACAATACATGTAGTTGTTAGTCTGTCTGGGCTATCGACCAGAGGTCTTTCTGCCCTTTTTATTATATTTTTGTTGATTTAAAGTAATGTAGGGATTTAATTTATTGCATAGTTGGGAATATATTTAGCGTATAGTGAGTTTAAATACGACATTACCTCGTAAATGAGGATGTTTCTAGAGGTCTAGACTGTGGACTTCGGTCAGGACAAATGGATGACATCTACCGGAACCTCCAGCACATTTCTGTGTTTCCGCTTTTCCAGTATTAATCCGGCGTTTCTCATTCAGAATGGCTTTTTGAAAAATATAGAATTACGCTTATAAATCAGGCTGCAGTGAACGTCAAAGGAGTAAATGATGCTTTAACAATATAGATCCGCGGACAGCGGCTTACATTTGCGAACATTACACGGGTTGGTAGCCACGACTATGGTTATTAGGAGGCTAAATAATGGGTTTAATTATCCGGTCTCGGGACGCATCCACGAGCTTTTGGTTGCGAGCTTTAAGCCGCGGGCAATGCGTGCACTCTCGAAAAGCTCTTCAACATCAGTGCCCGCGCGCTGCCACCAATTAGTGGCTCTAGTGTGTGGTGCATTACGGGTAGATTTACAAATACATTTGATCGACTAGAGATAGAATGAATAAATAAACATCAATTAACATCGTTACACGGCAATGATGCCTATGCTGTGATGGAGTTGAGTGTAATCCTGTAGTGTTTACTTATGGAACGCACCTATCGTGAATATTGTCCACGGGGTATGGGAATAAAACGATCGACATCAAGTTGATATGGCTAACCATAGTGTTATCTCCGCTGATAACAGCGGTTAGTTATTTGATGATTATTGGCCACCATAAAGCGACGATTACCGAGACTGACATCTGTACCTAATCCTCGAGCCCATTCACCTTTGCAACCTACACCTACATTAGTCGCACACGTACGTGATCTAGAACATTCTAAACAGTTATACATCCCTAGTTACAATCAAGAACAATGCACAACCCCCTTTCTGCATCAATGCCCGCCCGATGCACTCAATATATGCTTGTTTGTAATTAAAACAGCGTTGACTGCTACCCCAGTCGACCACCCTTCCACCCCAATCCTCTCCCCAATGGCCAACACATTCTCATCCATAGTGCAGCTAATGAATAGGCCAACTAATAACTTGTAATAACCGCATTGTTTTAAACAATTACGATAATTTTTGTATATATTCACACAGAAATCTTTAACGGTACAACTTTAACAACAAATACTAATAATTTACAAACACCACTATCATATAATCATTCGCATTCGCCTAATGTAACACATGAATATGCACACATCGGTCAATTTGTTCCCAAATGTACTTCAATATATCAAGCTTTACTTGTCGTTAAGCCCGTCTATATTAGTGGCGGACTGTCAGATGTACAAATCTGTTTGCACCATTAGAATATTTCACCGAAATTACATTTGTCAGGTGGAATTTAATATCCTCTCCATACTGACATCCCATTGTTTCTATGTTATACGCTCATTATTCGTTATTGTTTATCCCGTTTTGTTCCCGCACGTGACTGATCACACACTATTTTATGCAAAAATTGGATCAATCTACCAACGATTTATAACAGCGACATTCCCTTTCGATAAACCATTTATCATAGATGAAACGATTTTACAAACTACATTGTCGCCGTTGATAATACTTATTTAATGGATTCAATTTCATTGAATATCATGCACATCATATATGTTTTACGTGTTACCGAAATAAAAATATATTCAAAATAATAATAAACAAATCGTGTCTTTTATTACAATATAAAAAATCTGGTTATTTATATAAATTTGAATTATGATAGATTATTCTACCAGGTCAACCTTTATATAATATGTTGCACGTCAATATTTTTTAATTGTATTGATAATGATCATTTAATTGTATTGATAACGATCTAAATGTATATCTGGTATAAATAAACACCCAATGAAGAAAAGTTTACAGTGTATTATTTAATCAAATCATCTTCGCGTAACTCGCCTAAATTAAAATATTGCACGATTTAGTAGAGATGTAAAAAACAACTAAATGTTACTTACGTGATCATTATTTGTTAATAAATCAAGTAATGAGTATTTAAAGAGTCGTTACTCGTTATTTTAAGATAAAAATTATTAATATAAAAATAAATATAGCGAATTAACTGAAATTATAAAATATAATAAGATTTAATAATAAATCAAGTGAAATCATATTGTAACGTAGCATCTGGATTCTTATCAATCTCTATTGATAATCAGATCGTTACGTGTTCTTTTTATGATTTTATGATTAAACACTCAGTGAAAAACGGCGAATGATCGGAACTTAGTTTATTTTACTTTTGGAGAAATAGGAAAAACAACGTCTTACACGAAGTAATCGATTTGATAGAATAAAAACCAGAAGTGAAGTTGGTCTCCTCAACACCAGAACAACCCCACTTCTTTCAATGATAAATAATAGAGATTAAAAAAATCAGGCACGCATAACATTGGAAAGCAAATTATAAATGCGAAATTGAAAAATATTTATATAATGATATTGATTACGCGGACTTTAATTATGTTTACTCATGAGTCGATTTTAGAGCTGAACAATATTTGAATTTAAACTTAATGATTTGTTTGTGATTCCAATGTTATATGTACGAATAAGATAGGATTTCTTAATGGTATTTACATGAAATGAAAAGAACTATAAAAATACAATAATATTAATAAAACAATAGTAATAATAATAATATAAATTATTATTGTAAAATGTACTGAGGACATTACAATATTTTATTATTTATAAATACCGGTAAAATGTAACGACATAAATACTAGGAATGCGCTTAAATAAACAAGATGGAAATATTTTGTTTGCAAAAAAAAAAAATAGAACCGTCTATCATGTATTTCTTTTAAGTGTGTTTTTGGTTTTCATTTACATCAGAAATAAATGCTAGTAACGAGTTTAGAGTAACGAGTATTTTATTGAAAAAGTATCTGTAAAACTGATGTATTCATATTAAATTAATCTTAAAAATAATATGTAGATATAACATTGTATTATTTATATTGCATAAATATTAAGAATGATAACATTGCATGTTTTACATTACATAATTGTTGGGGAATTTAATTTAATACAATATTGATTGTTTTACATTTCACGAACATTTTACTTCGATTCAACATAACAATATAGAAAATTACTGAACTAAATAATCGGTATTTTTTTTTATTTTCCGCGTATGTAATTATCTAAAACGAAGATGCCACTTGAAATTATACAAGGTTATTTAATTACAACGCAAGATCCGTTCAACTAAGGAAATGAATTTTGTTTCGTGTTCTTAAAAACAGGATAAGTTCGCCTTCACGGATTCGCCTTCTTCGACTTTTTTTGGTGCACGAGACAGCGATTTTGGTTCTAAACTTGTTGACGATGCCATTTGAAGTTAGGCAATAGATGGTGCATGCGCTGTAATAAACATTATATAAAAATTGTTTGAGAAACATTTTCTTAATATTTACTTAAATTATGCATATCGGGTTGCATATAATACCCGAATGCCCATAGCAACATATGTACCTTAACATACATAAAATTTGTACGTTTGATTGCATATCATACCGTGATAGTTCGTATTGCATGTGTGTTGGTTTATCAATAGTACAGAAATATTGCTGCAGGAAGATATTTAACAATTCTGCATTTCTTTGTGGCTGTGGAAGGGGAAAATCCATTTACGAACTGAGTGTCGGTCTCCTCTCAGATTTTGTCCTCCCACTTGACCGGCGTCGACAAACAGGGTCATTTGCCGGTGTACTTATCTTAAACCTACTATCACAATAATTCCTTAATCTAATATCATAGCTAATAGTAACACCTAGCCTAATTTAACCTAACCTAGATCTATTAATAAATAAGGAGATAACATAATGACCGCGGTGCCGTAACATTGATGCAATGTGTTTTACACATATTTTTTTGCTCATTGGGTAATAATCGATTATTTTTCAAATCATCTGATTCGAATACTCACTTGAATGGTTGTGATTCGAATGAGCATAATTGATATTATTCGAGTTAGTGGCGGGCTAGATTGGACAACTTAAGAATCAAAAGTATTTCGAACATACATATCTGTTTAAATGATTTTTAGTTTGAACAGTTCAATCATTTCGAGTCATTCAAAAGTACGAACCGTTCAATGAAACAAGCCGATTGAACAGTTCGATCTGAGAGACAGAACCGTCCAAACAGAATAAATCGTCATATTAATATTTTAATAATTATGATAATAATTTATTCAGTGTAATATTTCAAGGAATACGCATAGTACAAAAGAAATTTGCGAAAAAAGTTTAATTATTTCAGTTTGATCCCTCTAGCTTGGGAATCTGATGGTAATTTTAAAATCTTTAATTGAAACCCATATTTTTCGTTACATATTTAATACTGTAGAAAAAATGATAATGAGCAGAGTGATTTTCATGTTTATCCACGCGCTTGTTAATATTTTTGAAAAATTTAAATACGATAATTTATTTTTAAAAAGTTTCAAATTTTATTGGAATACAACGTACTTTAAATGTAGAAGGCCGGTATTAATTTACATCAGTCATAAATAAGTTAATATAAAATATTTATTGGTCGACACGATAAATCTTCGATTGAAAGTAAAAACTGCTTATTTTATTGTTTTCTTCTTATTATTTTCAAGAATGTTGAGTTATAAGTAAGAAAAAGATTTATTTACCTCAACGGTATTTTTTTATTATAAAATTAAACAAGGACAAAATGCTGGCAATGATCAATAAAATCCATCATTCCCTTTTTCCAACAGTAAAAATTACTTACAGTAAAAGTTTGTCAAACATGTGTTGAAAAAACTATTTGCCTAGTATATACCGAGCCACACGTTGGATTACATAATATATTTGTTTATTGCATACCAGTACTACTGTGCATTGCAACGGTTTGAGTCGAAAATATTTAATAAAAGATACCCATAAATCATAATTACAAGGCAATCTGTAGACACATGGTTCGGGATGCATCCCTCATCAGTACAGCTTTGCCATGTAATCAATCCTTTGGTTGTTAAACATTTTTACGTACCGTCTTCGCCAGGATCTCAGATGAAAATAATCGCGCTTAGTGACGGATGTGTGCAATGTGCAGATTTATCGGTGCGAAACAAAAAATATACTCGACTCGATTAAAACTAATTCATTATAATTTTTCAAAAATACTACCATAGAATTCATAATTGATTTTTTAATGATATTTTAACATTTCTCACCATATTAGGTGTAAATGATCTAAATGCATTCTTAATTTTGCCTTTCATGTCTTCAATTGTTATGGGAGAAGTGCTGTATATTTGATTTGACAAAAAGAAATCCATGGGGGTTAAATCAATTAAAATAAAACAGAGATGATTCACGCGTTTGCAGTTATTTAAGTTACAATAAAATTAAACAAGGAAAAAATACTGACAATGATCAATAAAATTCGTACACTCCCTTTTTCTAACTGTAAAAATTACTTACACTGTAGGTTTTTTTATAAACATCTATTGAACAACCACTTCTCGAGCATATACCCCGCCAGACAGTAGTTGTTTGTGGAAAACTTACATTGTAAGTAATTTTTGTATTAGAAAAAAGGGAATGATCGAATTTTATTGATCATGTATAAAGTGATACAATAGTTCTTGCATTTAACTGTACATTTTCCAATAAAAAGAAATATGATTTAATTCAACATAAATCGAACTAATGGTGTGAAAAATCGATTATTTAGATAATCGATTGATATGAAAAATACAAAAGTTAATTAAATTGAACTTGAAAATACCTCGATTCGATATAGAAATAGTAATTATAATGACTAATTGTATGTTTTAAATTATACATATCATAGAAATGATTAAATTCATATTTGATTACCAAAAATATTCGATTTTGCCCATCACTAATTCGAACTGTCATGATTCGTTTAGTAAGATGCGAATTCTTATTCGATTATTTTTATAATACAAAATATTGATTATTTTCATTTGAATATTTATATTTTAAAGGGAATATGTACCCTAACACAATATACAAATATAATTTTTGTGTATCTACATTTCATTTTTATATAAGATAATTTATTACAAATGGAATTTTCTAAAGGACCTTTACAAATTCACGTTTGCAATATATTTGCATACATAACGGCAAATGAACGTTGCTATTTTAAAATGTTTAATTTAGCATTCCAAGAGCCATAACGAAATGGATTAAAAGATATGAGGACACATATATGCGAGTTTTCCACATATTGCATGGATGATGTGAGTAGAATTGTGTTGATGCGGCCGGTAATAATCCCTGTGAGTGACCACCACATTGCGGGGTTCCGTGATGTGTGCTATAATCTTCATTACTATAGTATTAATCTAGGTATTTCGTATTTCATCTGCGCAATCGATAACCAAGTTCGAATATGTTGTATACAGGGTGAACATTACATGTCCATCGATACACGAGATGTAAATGGATTATTGAGTGTTGCATTCGGGATTATTTTAATTGGAAATTTCAGTTTTGTTTAGATATAATAAAGGATATAAAGTTTGTAATTTGAATCGGTTATAAAAAATAATGAGTTTTCATTAAAAAAGTACATTAAAATTAATCTTTGTGTATTATCATTAGTGCTGTAATGGGGTGATGAATCAGAGGTGGTTAATTTAGCTACAAAATGCGATTAATTATTATTATTGACACCCCCAAACGTATATTCGATGCATGTCGTTAGTTTGAGAGCAAGAAATTGAGAAAAATAAACTAAAAACAACAAAACAATATGTATATAATATTCTGTAAGTTACTTGTGGAACACAGTTTTCGAAATATTATTTAGTACAATAAAAAGAGTAGGAGAAAGGACAATAATTTTTATTTAAATAATATTCATGTTACCATTTCAAAAAAAAAATAAAATATAATAGTGCAGTTCAATTCATACGCTATAACCCCCACATCACTTTCGATAGATCATTCTTTAGACGAGACATGTTACTAAAAATTCTTATTCTGTTTGATAAATTTCGCAGAATTCCTGATGAAATTTACATATTTATGCTGAAATTCTGCAATACTTCCCTCTCCGATGGAAAAAGTCATAATAACTTGTATTCCAAATCGAAAACCATCCCACTCCAGTCTCCAATTACCGTTTTGTAATGTTGGCCCCTGTACTTGAAAACATATTTGAATCCCTAATTAAACAAATGAATTTTCATTTATATTAATTACATCACAGAATACCAATTTGTCCTACTTCTCAAATCAATCACACTCCCTCTATCCATTCTCATCTCCAATTTACAAACTAGTCATCTAGAAGTTAAGAAATTACTGTTCTCTTTATAGACATACAGAAAGCTTTTAACTCGGTTTAGTATATTGGCCCCTTTTACAAATGCTTCATTTAAAAATTTTACACCATCCAATCATTCTTATCCACAATTGTCTCTCCAACAGATCGTGTCTATTATGAATTAGCCAAACACTTTCCCGTTCATTCCCTATCCTGCAAAGCGTCTTCCCTATCCCCACTCCCTACAATATTTACTGCTACGATATCCATAACACTTATCACACACATTTTAACCCTTCTCAATACACCCTTTAGTTTACCAACGAGACTGGCCTCATTTTTCATACTGCCTCCTTCCAGATAGTCCAATAATCTCTCCAAAAATCCTTGATTCCGAGTTCCAAAATGCGGTCAAAATAAATCCTTCAAGTCCCAACTCTCCACAATCACCATGAATAATTTCCACAATTTCTTTCTCTTGAGCATGCAAATACCAAGCATATTTTGCAACTCCAAAAGGGAGTATATGAACCAAATTCAAATTTAGGACTCGATATTTTAGAACCCTAACAAGATATGTTTGTTTTACATAGCGACAAACCTTCCACTGAGGAGGAGTTGGATGGCTTGATAACTACTCTCAGAGATGCATGTAATAGCGCAATAGACGCAGCTTGTCCTGGAAAAATCACTAGAGGAAAAAAAAGCCTAAATGGTGGAACCAGGAGATCTCCTGCCTAAAAAAGGAGTGCAATAGGCTGTTCAACAGGGCAAAACGAACCAGCGAATGGTCTCTGTAGAAAGACAGTCTCAGAACCTTCAAAAAGGCTGTCAGACAGGCAAAAAGATCCTCTTGGAGAACTTTCTGCAACAAGATTGAAGAAGCCTCCGAGGCCAGCCGGCTCAGGAAAATACTATGGGGGAACCCAGCTATCCTAGGTTTTCTCATGAAGCAAGGTGGTGATTGAACCACTTCATGCGAGGTAGGGTCTCCTAAGCGTTGTCCATTGGATGTACAAGACTGTGGTAAGATAACACAAAGAGAATAATAACTTATTAAGGTGTACATTTTTAGAGGTAAACATTATACTGTCGCTGGAATATCGTTATACGCTTTTAGATTTTTTAATTTCACTTCACTTTGGAATTTGATTTGAAACTGTATTCACTTTCGGATACTCTTTTTGCGTTTTTATATTTTGGGTTTCGTTAGATTTTTGTCTTTGGTATCACGAAGGGATTTTTTTTACATGTAACCACTGGTTTTTGATTGGCAGCGTGAGTAAAAAAGCTAATTAAAATATTCACATATTCATGGCAAGATGAATAAAAATTAAATTATATACATAATCCTAATTATTTTTTTATTTTTACATGATTATTTATTATTATTATCGAGTAAGCAAATGATTCATTATTTGGTTGTCACTGGTGGTAAAGCTTCATTGTGCAAAAAATTAATGGATTCCTATTGAATTCTCATTAACATTTTGATTTGATTATGAATTATTGTTGAAGTAAATAAATAATATTGAATTAAAGAACACATTGTATGTATTGGAGAATTTTTGTTTTGCAAGATGTTCTGTTGATGTCCATTTAACGTCGGTATATTTTCAGAATTTCGGATTAGCCTAGGACTAATCCACCCATTGTTCAGAGGTGCGTAGGTCGGCTAGCACAAGTTTTATGGGGAAATTTCTTAATTGCTTTTTTTTCCGAATCTTTATCGCGTTTCGAAAATGTGCCGATGTTATATTGGTTTATCTCCCAAGAATTAATAATTCAATGGGCTAAACAATTTTAACGAACTTAGCAAATTTTCGAAGTATATGATTCTCTAAACGAAATGATATACAATCGCAAATGATAAATTAATCGGAAACGGCGCAGTACGCTATATATTTGTTCCCGGGAAGGCAAAAATGGAACTATCTTTTTTGATATTTCTTTAACATCATCAAACTCTAGGCATTTTAAAACCTAGCTATATAAATTATCCATACTAGCGGATGTGTAAATATTCCTCAATTTATCAGCAAACTTGAACAATTAAAGAAAATAATTGCTTAATAATTATCTTTCTAATTGTTCTGCAATTAAAGATTTATAAAAATACAAATATCTATTGAAACAACTACTTTTCAGGCAAATACCCACGCTACACGGTGTTAGTGAAATCTTTCGCGAGCAGCCACGGGGCAGGCGGGACACACTCTTTATATCCTGCACTTGCGTTTTATTTTATAAAGAATTTATGATAAAAGTTACGTTATTGGTATTTGCATAAAATAAATAATTTTAATGATGACAAAAGTATTTATTCACTTGATCACAGTTATATAAAAGAATGAATTAAATAAAAAATTGTGCAAGTAATCAATTAATACGAAAAAAATAATTATTTTTTCTTCAGTTACTGCACTTAAAAAAAGGACTAATATCCATCGAACCAATTACTTCCCTGGCAAATACTCCGTCGGATATACTTCCAATGGATATTTTTCCTTTTTAAAAGCTTATGTTATGTAAGTCAAAATCGCAGTAGTTAATAATTGTTTAATTTTTATTAATTAATTGTTTTGATTTATTTTATTTAATATACTTTTAATAACAGTTGTGCAGTATTCAATCATAAAGTGAAAGAATGTTTTTGACGAATGAGACTTATTTTGCAACATTGCCCCATTGGGTACTTTATAATTGTGTTGATTGGCTCATGCATTACAAACTGTAATTGTATTGTTCCGTGGTAGTAATCAGCCTCGGAATATGTATTAAAACATTGGCGCGTTATGACATCTCCACATCCACGTTTCAATCAGCTGAAATTGACGTGTTTGCTATCAACGCTTAATTACTAAAGCAGAAAGTTTATGGGAAAATTTATGAGAATAATAGTTATGCATAATTTAGTATTTTTGTTTTATTAATAAATTACAGTAATACACTCCATATGTATTTCACGCAATAAAACTATAAGATCTAAATGTAAACTCCCTAGCCTAATGTTTCATGAATTCTGATCACTTCATTCCTCAACATACAAGATAAATTACATAAGAAGAATTTGAAAATA
Organism: Philonthus spinipes; assembly: GCA_963082785.1. Taxonomy (NCBI): domain Eukaryota; kingdom Metazoa; phylum Arthropoda; class Insecta; order Coleoptera; family Staphylinidae; genus Philonthus; species Philonthus spinipes. The sequence continues at coordinate 22,126,556 of OY720301.1, forward strand.
ATTAATAAATTATTCCCTCTTTAGCTATTGTGACTTACGTTACGTAAGTACTTAAAAAAAAATGCATATTAAAAATACTACTTTTCGGGCATGTACTCCGCCAGACATTGAATTACATAATGTTACATATCTTGAATAAAAAATCGTTGCATTATGCAATATGTTATTGATATGCAACAGCAAGTGTCCATTATATACAGGGTGTTTCAAATTCGAGTCTCACCATGGGGATCTCGCTTATTTTTTTTTTTACAGAATTTCATGCTGAGTAATATCCCGTTGAGAAAACTGGGCAAAGTTTTCTTTTTCAAGAAAATTGAAAAAAACTGAAAAATGCGATTTTCTTTTTTTATTTATATCTTCGTTATTTGAAACAATATTTCAATACAATGAAGACATTCTTATAGCACTTTTTTGATCTAATCGATGGCGTACTAATTTTACTAATAGCATGTTTCGTTTCTTCTGGACCATCATCAACTTTCTTATTTCTTATGGGCGCCATATTGTTTTTTTATCAGATTAAAATCATCTATTTATTCTGATTACAATGATATAATATATCAAACCTTTATTGTATTAGTTATCTTCTTTTTTTTAAATTTTCTTTATTGACACTAAAGAAGCACTCATTTTTAGTAACTAGATGGATGTCATTCTGTCATTGATTTTCAAAATTTAAAATAAAATATTACTATTTATTAAATATTTAAATCGTTCGATTTTTATTACTAAAAGTGTCTTTATATAAATATGTATCTAATTGTATAGGGTTTTAAGCGATTTAAAGGCAAAACAAAGCTTGAAATGTTTGGCCAAATGTGTATAGTGTGTATAGTCAGAACATAAATTAGGAGATTATAAAACATCAATAATTTCGTCTCGAAATTCAATAACATTTCTAGAGGGAATTTGTATACTGCAACAAATATTTTAAGGAACACATTTGAATTTCTGTTGCTGCTAAGGCTGTTTTTTGAACATAAATTAAAGAAATATTTTTTGTGTTAATATTTTTATTAACATTAATGTTGATATTCCGCATTACCATTTTTTAAATAATTTTTAGTTTGTAAAAAAATCTTTATGGACATTTTTGTTCCATTGCAATTTTTTTTATAAATATTGTATTCACAAAGCTACAAGTTACATTATATTTTCTATTGATTACTTTTAATTTCATGGCATGCGTGATTTATTAGTATTAAAAAAATGTTAAGACTGTGTTTATTTATCAGAATAAAGATATCATATGTGGTATCATTGTAATCAGAAAAAAATAGAGGATTTTAATCTGATAAAAAACCAATATGGCGCCCATAAGAAATAGGAAAGTTGATGATGGTCTAGAAGAAACAAAATATGCTATTATTAAAATTAGTACGTCATCGATTAGATCATAAAAAAGTGCTATAAGAATGTTTTAATTGTATTGAATTATTGCTTCAAATAACGAAGATATAAATAAAAAAAAAAGAAAATCGCATTTTTCAGTTATTCTTTTTCATTTTTCTTGAAAACAAAGAAACTTAGCCCAGTTTTCTCAACGGGATATTAATCAGCATGAAATTCTGCAAAAGTACCAAATTTAAACCTACCCTCCATCTCTTATAATAAGCAAGTCCCCATGGTGAGACTCGAATTTGAAACACCCTTTATAGTTTTATTTCTCGCGACCGGGATCTTATTCTTATTTTTTCATTTTTTCATGGTGATTGTGGAGAGTTGGCACATCAAGGATTTATTTTGTTCCGAATTTTGAAAGGCATTGTTGGATGTAATCAAATAATTTTAATGTCAATTTTTTTTAAAGTATTTACGTAACACAAAAAATATCACAGTAGCTAAAGAATAATTTATTAATTATTTTTATTTTATTTATTTAAATAACTGTGACCAGGTGAATAAATATTCTTTTCTATTGACATTCAGGATAGTTAAGTGACGTACATATTTGACAAGGACTTTTGATATAGACTGTCAACGATAATCACATTTTATGCGTATATTTTGACAAGGACGTAAATACAAAATCCAGGCGAAAAGACCATTGGTCGATTGTCAATTGGCAGACCTTTACAATATATATTATATTATATTATATTATATTATATTATATTATATTATATTATATTATATTATATTATATTATATTATATTATATTATATTATATTATATTATATTATATTATATTATATTATATTATATTATATTATATTATATTATATTATATTATATTGTATTTGTCAGTAAATATATATAGCAAATTAAATTATTTTATAAACATTATATAGAGGTTATTGTTTAAATTAAATGCTTAGTTATTATTTCACGTTTTTAATTTTATTAATTCCGATTAGTTTCTCTTAGGCGATAATTGTATAAGAAATAATATAAAAAACGTGAAAAAATAACCTTTATATAAGGTGACCATAAAAGGTGTGACAATATTCAGGTAGAGAGGTTCATTGGTTAATTTCTAGAAGAAAATGAATGTAAAACAATTGTATTGTTGCTCATAATTCTGCTTGCGTAGATTTATAAGCAACAATACATTTTTTGTTTGAAGTACACATTAAAAGAAAAAAAGTAAAAGTTCAAGTTAATAATGGGTGAATTTGTTAACCTATAATTATTAGAATTTATATAAAATAGCTATTATGTCTCTGCCATTGTGAAGTAACATTTAATATGATTGTATGATTTTTGAAGTTTCCAATTTATTTATGACTTATGACATTGAAACTTTACAAATATTGTAAGTTATATTGATTTTATTCAAATTTAGAGAATAATATGAATTTCCAGATAAATGTTTAATATTTCAACGACCTCGTGGGACGTTATCAAGAAGATTTCAATACCATGCCTGAAAATTATGACACCTTTTCCGACCACCTTATATAGCGTTAATCATGTTTCACTAACTATTAGATAATAGCTAAAAATGAATAGTTATTTTATAAGTGTTTTCGTAGTTTTTGTAGTAACATGTGATATTTAATATTTCGCTACTAAAATGTATAATTTTAATATAATTAAATTAATTAAATTATTTATTTATTGCTAATGTTTTAATACTATCCTATAACATCTTGCGGCAATTACGGCGACTAAACGGCGATATATCCGTCCGCTTAGGAGCTGGATGACTGAACAAAGCTACATTTGTCAGTATGTTCACCGGCAATTACAGTTAGATTGATGCATGGATTAGAGTTAGTATTAGACGTGTCTGGACCACCGGGAATGTGATTTAGTGCAATGCCATTGATTAGCAAATGTCACATAAGCTGAGATGCGATGCACTGTTTAGCATAACGTGAGAGTAATCGGCTAACGGTCAAACACTGCTCTGTGTCGATCACCATCAAACCTATTATTACAAATACATTAATCCAATTTTACTTTGCCTTCCAGTAATGCAGCAACATTACCGGACAAAGGAGATTCTAATTAATACGTACCCATGCTGGCCACAGTCAATGTATTCCGTAGTAATATACGTGTTCTACATAGACCTTCCATCAAACGCATTAATATGTATATATATATCGCATGTATATACTGGGTGTCCCGTTTGAGGACGCAACTATTATGTAACAAAAATATATAATTTATTTGTATTTATCATTAAAACTGTATTTCAGATTAAAATTATTATTGTGATTCCGATTTATTGAAATTATTCATTTAAAATAGAAAGTATAATATCTTGTTAAACCAACAACTCCCTTAAATTGTAAATACAATAGATATATTTATTTGATTGCTTTGTTAATGACAATAATAAGTATTTCCTCAACATACTAGAGTCCAATTATAGAGAAGAGTTGTAAATTTTGTTATTAACAAACGACAAGAAAAAAATACAAAATTGTTAATAACGTAACTAAAAGCAATAACTAAGTTAGATGAAAATCAGCATAATTGATATAAAACATATGATACATTGAATAAAAAGAATTTGAAAATAATTAATAAATTATTTCCTCTTTAGTTACTGTGACATTTGACTTACGTTACGTAAACTGTACTCACATATGACTAATTCCATTTTACCACTATTCAATTTTGTACCACTATATTATCTGAAACAACTAAACAAAGTGACCAATAACAACTCTCGTATTTTAGATCTTATTATAATTCTCTCATCATTACGTGGTATCTGATGCTCTTGAGAGTTAAGAGCATCAGATACTTTAACAGTGCGGTTTAGTAGAAAGAGATAGCTATACAGTTATTCGTGTTACATTGATGTCTTCATCAATATAACACGAATATTGTATTACACATCTTAAAATATGCAATAACTTCGTCAGTTGAATTAAAATCATGTTCATAAATTTTTATGAAAACAAATGCAAAGAAAATATATCATATTTATATTAATTTTTAATCTATATTATTGGTAGTAAAAATATTTGCAATGAAAAAATACAACGATACCGCTTAATTATATATTAAAATTACTTTACATTAATTACCTATTTGTTTCACTATATCCAACAATTTTCTGTTCTAATAGGAACTAATGAATTAGCATAATACGCAATAATCAGCTTTTTTTAATTGTCTGATATGTTTCTTTTTGACAGATTAAAAATGTAAATACATGCCATACTAGTAAATCCTAAAGACTGACACTTTTTTATCGATTATTTCTATTTTACTTTATAACTATCTTTCTACTAAACCGCAACCTCAATGAACGAAGATAATAACCACCCCGCTAAATATTTTAAATATTCAATTGTGTTAAGTTTTAATTCTCCTTTCAAATAATCAACCTCAATGAGTTACTTAATTTCACAATACTTGTTTATTTTATGCGACTGCAGTTTCGACAAATTAAGCCTATCATTATCAGACATGAACTTTATATTAGAAAGTAATAAGTTATTTATTGTAAAATTAGCATGTATACATAATACAGCAATTATTTGAATATTTTTCTATATCTTTCGGATTAAAATCTATTAAAACTCAAAATTATATAATAATTATAAAAATAATAAAAAATATCTAATCCACTCTGGATAAAATGAGACATTAATTAAAGATACAAAAATGTATTCGTTTTGTATGTTTAATTAATTTCTAATTTAATCCGACTTGGATTATATTTTTAATTATTATAAAATAATGTATAATAATCTCTAAATAAAATTTAATAACTGAGGTTGTTAGTTACTTCGTGAAATTCTATCAAATAGTGAAATCACGATAGCCAATTCCAAAACATTGAATTGTCATGTATAAAAACAAAACCATACAACGTAAATACTTCTGTTACTTGTATGGAATAAAGAGATATATTATTATTAAACGACGGTTAAGGCTTTTACTCCGTGATACACTATTTGTAAATAAAACAACAGATTTTGAAGTTTCACAAAATTTACTGTATATAATATATTAAATTAAAATGATTTGAAAATAATTAATAAATTACTTCCACATTTAGTATATTTATATATAATTCTTCTTGCCTGATGATGCCACTGTATTGGAGAAACAATTGTAGAAGTGTCTTTGCAATAAATTTTGGGAAACTTAAATAGCTGTTATTTTAATAGAAAAAGGATTTATCCACATGTTCACAGTTATTTATAATAAATTAAATAAAAAGAATTTGAAAATAATTAACAAATTATTCCGTCTTTAGCTACTGTGACATTTTTTTACTTACGTTGAGTAAGTATTTTAAAACAAATATAATTTGTAATTTTCTTGTTTTCGTTCTTTGCATTGAATATTTTCGAATAAAAAATTGTTGCACTATACAATATTTTATTGTTATACAACAATAAGTGTTCATTAGTGTACATACATTTTAAAGTTCTTGCGTAGCGTTAGTAAAAAATGTCACAGTAGCTAAAGAGGGAATAATTTGTTAATTATTTTCAAATTATTTTTATTTAATTTTACTGTTGATTTATTTACAAATAGTATATATTATTATTGTTAGTGAAATAAACGACAGAGAGACCTTTGGCCGATAGCCCAGGATAGACACTTTCACTTTTTATTAAAAAACAAATTTGTTTATGATTTTAAACTTTTTATTAATTTAACTATTTTTTTCACTACGCTGTAGCTTCTTCAGGTGAATTTAAAGTCTTCACCAATTGTAGTGAAATTAATGAAAAATTGAAAATCATAAACAAAGTTATTTTGGATTTTCAAAAATTAAGTGCCTCAGTAATCAACGATAATAGATACTTCCATTTTATTCTGTTTACTTAATATTAATATTTGAAAATATGTATACAATTGTCTGAATATAGATATTTGTATATATAGTGAAGTCTTAATAAAGTTTGTTATTTACAAAAGTGTTCATACTCTCAACTCTATTCAAAAGTTTTTTTCAATATCTAAGTTGAATAAAAATTAAAATTAAATTAATTGGGAGGATTTTTTATATATTATTAATTTTTAAAAAGTACACTTCGTTAACACATATCATCTTATTACATATTTAATACACCCCTTTTGCGTATGTTTTTTACATGGGTAATTAATCAGTGTACAAAATCCGTTTTATGTCATGAATATCTTTCGTTAAAAAGAGGTATGCGGACAATAGATGATAGATTAGTTTTAGCCCTTACATTTAAGAAGGGTCAATATGGTATTTATTCAACAAGTAGTAACCAGTTAAACTACTTGGTGATAATAAACACATATGGGCAATCATAACATAAAAATGAAGTTATAAATGACCCAACTGGACGGGCGAACTGTCAAAATATCATTCTCCATCATTAAGTTTGAATATATAATAAAGAACTCTTGCCTTTATGTATAGTTGTACATTTGCGAGGTAGTGAAGATGTTTGATGAAAGTGGTATCAGTTTCAATGCACTAAATCAAAAGAGTGTTGTCCGTCCCCCAGTTCATCGATATAATTTTTTCCCGTATATGGTATCCCGCACCCCATAATATCGTTCCCTGTGTAGGGCTTCAAATAAATTTGCAATTAGGGTAGATTGTCATAGTTTTATTACGTTAGCAATATTTAATTTCAACACATAAAAATGAAATAATTTCAAGATAGAGTAAGTAAATTATGTAACATTTTATAATTTACCAAGTCTCAAAGAAGCAGCATTAAATTGTTACATTAATTGTTAAATTTCTACTTTCTACTTCGATATATATTGTTATGCAGAACTTTAGACTAAATAAACATCATTTATACAAAGTTGAAAGAATTTTTATTAATCGAACATTAAATTATGAGATTATTATTAATTTACGTTAAATTAAACATTTCTTCATACGGAATAACCCTGATTAATACCTAAACAATAAAAATGGAACTGTTGAGAAGTTTAATGATTTTAAAGCCAGCAAACCAAATGATTTAATATAAATCTACCATTGTAGAGATATATGACAGTCCATTATTTTCAATGATAAGCATAAATCTAGTAGGCAGGCGGAAGTGAGGGATGGAATTGTTTTTGTGCGCGCAGCAGGTGGCGGATGGTATCATTAATTTCATCAGTACTAATTAATGTTCAATTGTTCGGTGCGACAATTAAATCAATGGTAAATAATTCAAGGCGATGTTTCTCATATAGCTGGAAGGTAGTTAATCTATATCTCTAGAGTCGACTGTACATCTAATGTAGGGTTGCAAGGGTGCAGTTGCATACGCATATAATTGTGCGTAGCTATGGTAACCTGGAGGATATTGCCATTGTATGTATGTCACTAGGTATATGGGTTATTTACTTCAAAGAGTATATAGTGGAATGCAAGAAGAGGGTGCGTATGCGAGCAATAGAAGTGTTCTATAAATATAATTCTGCTCTTAATGTTCACATAATTATAGTGGCATAGTCAGCACTGATTCAGCCCTGCATCAAAATTCAAAGGGGTGTTTATTTAAAAAAATTGAAAAAAAATTAACCATATTAAATTAAATAAAACTCATAAGACCAAAGTAGTAGTAAATTCTCCGGGATAACAACCGCGTGATCAGAAAAACAAAAGGGGATCGCGTTTTCAAGATATTAATAAAACAAATATTTTTGTAAATGGAACAACAAAAATATAAAAGACTATTACCAAAAAATCACAAATAACGAAGTTATTGGTATTTGAATATTTTGTTTTCAATGAAATCAAGTCGCTCTAAAAAACAAAGCACGAACAAATAATGATAAAATCATTTATTAAAATTTAAATTATCACCTATTTAAACCTCGATTTGGCGTATTGAATACAAATATGTGAATTCTAGGTCGAATGTCAAAGCCTTACACTTACAATATATGTCATTAACATATTACACATTTTATATTGAAACACTTATTTTTTTGGTATTTGGATATAGTTAAATCGATTAAGTAGATGATGAATTAATTGATGGATTAAGAAAACAACAAACTTAGTTTTCATGATTTGTTGCTATTTTGGTATTTATAAGAACTGAAAACTCAATAATAATATGCGAATAACTTTTTTATTTGTGATTTTTTGTGATAGTGTATTATAACTTTTTTGTTAAGAATTATCATATCTATCAAACTGTGATAAAATATATAGGGTGTTCCATTAAAAATGTTTGTTTTTTTAATATTTATTTAATTTTAAACAACTTGTATTTATATAAAATTCATAAAAATATACAATTAATTTTAGTTAAGGTAGTTTTTATTTACAAGTAAATTTTAATAGTTAGAAAACTAAATGGAATGCATGGAGCAAGTACTTGTACTTAAAATGTTGACTATTGGACACAATAATTTCGCAAATAAGAAGCTAAAAATAATAAGTGTGATTGAAAATTATGATTACATGTAAATCAATTTTGAATTGAATAATTCAGTATTATGAATTATTTTCACATACTTGAAAAATTTGCAATACTGTTTTTCAAGATTTGTTTATAATAATGTTCAAAGTATTATGTGTTAAGGTATCACAATATGTATTTATTTTCATTATTATTAATACAAATACACAAACATAGTATTATATAAAAGGACATAGAAATATGTAAAAAAATAATACTAATAAATTTACATTTACAAAATAAATTCCTATAATTTTATAGTCAGTACATTAAATTCAATTATTTATCAATCATATCATTTTTTTTATAAAATTCACTTTATTTTAAGGGTTGTAAGTACATATATACGGACAATTTTAGTTACATACTAAAGCATTGCTCATAACTCCTGGATATATATGGTGATTATCTTTTTGAAATGACTCTAGAAGAACTAATACAGTAAAGAGCAATATCAAATGTCACATTCATCAGGAAAATGTTTTAGATTATATACAATAAAAATATATTTACGGACCTTTCCGGCTTTATATACGGTCCCATTCCGTGAGTAAGGATTGGCTTTGTGCTTCCAAATGTCGGAAATTAAAAGGACGATAGTAATATTTGCAGTTTCGTAGATATACATTTTACTACACATAATATAAAAGTGACGTAGTTATACGTACCGATATAAGGGCGACATGAAATTCAGTATCATGTCCGATGTTATTATGTATTACAAGTTTGCTTTTATTCGTCTCAGCATATTTTTCTTCCACTGGCAGCGCAAACAACAACAACAATATTTTAACGTTAAATATTAAGTTTTTGAATATAAATATTTTACTTTTATATTATTTTTAAATAAAAATAATAATACACATAGGATTTCTAGTTTCATAATTTTAATGTTTTAGTACATTTTTATATTCACATATTTAATATAGTATATTAAAACATTAAATATAATAAATATGAATAGATTATTAAAAATCTACCATTAAAATAAATAAAACACTGATTAAATTGAATAACTTTAAATTCTCGACTAGTTTCGGGTTATTAGCCCATTATCATCAGAATTCAAAATTGAGTTTATATTTAAAATATAGTTTCGCCAAGTAACAACCTCAATCACAGAATGTCCATGATAAATTTTAGTAAACCAATGCCAGTGTATTGTAAGTATTAACACAAGTAGTATCAAACATTTTTTCATTTACTTCTTACACACTTCTTTTGTAATAGTTCATGATAACTGTATTTTATTGTTTGCTTGAATATATACTTCCAATTTATTGTTTTTTTTTTTAATTGAACGTAAGATGATATATAATGAAATAAAATCATAACTATATAAAATAATATACAGTGAGATTTTTTTTAGTAACAAAAAAGTAAGTGCAATCCACTTCTATATAACTGCTAATAAATCTCAAGCTCTAAGCGTAAAGATAATATTTCACTAACCACGATTGCATATAAAAACAAGCCTTGTTTTTACATGTAATTGCTTCTCTACCCGCCTGCCCCACAAAGAGTAACAAGCCTTTTGAAAACAAAGCGAGTGTAAACTTTGTTTTTATGCAGCTAGAGGAATACAACTTTATTATTTAATTTGTATACAAATTTGCAATATATAATTCGTAGTGGGGAGACTATGATTTTTTATTGTCGGAATCGTCGGAAATGCAGAAATTATTTGTACAAAATATTACATTATTATATTAATGTTATTTCTATATTTAATTATTATTACTTTTTGTTTAACAAAACACAGGCGTATTTTTAACATACGTTTGTTTCATATAAAAATCGTTCTATCTTGCAGTAAAGGATAATTAAAATCATAGAAGAATGTGAAACGAAAGGAGGGATTGAATTGACAATATCTTTATTTGAGGAAGATGCAAAATTGTTTTTATCTAAACCATGTACCGGATTTTGTCTATACCGTGTAGGGATTTTATGTGTAAAAGCTATTTTATGCAAATTCTTGCTTCCCTCTATATTTTAACGAAGTTTTTGCCTATTAGGTGAGCAGTTCGGTAGTTGGATGTAAGGATTGTGAATGGAAGTTAATCGGTTTGAGAGAAATCGTAATTGGCAAACAGGTATATATTTTTCTGAATGACTAAGGAGTTTTACTTATAGAAGAGATTTCTTACATTTTGCATAGGCATGGGAAAAGTGTAATAGAACAGTAGTTATTGGAATTTGAGTCGTTTGTATTGCAATTATACCGTATTTATATTCTGTGGGAAAGATCTGATTTGGTTTAGGATTTTGGAATGTATGGGAGTTGGTAAAGCATTTAAAATCAGATGCGATATTTTGTCATATCCTGAGGCTGTATTTTCTGTCTTTTTCAGTATTTTGTAATAAGTTTCTTCGTCAAATGAGTTATCTAATGGGAGAAGGGGCGAATTTAAAATCTCTGTTGCGTTTCGTCTATCATACCAGTTTTACTGTGTCAGAATATTAATTGTTAAATGCTTCTTCGAATATCATATTATATCTGCCTTTTAGTGTATTGGTAAATGCCACTGATATGTCTTTGCCCGTTGTAATTCTGTTTTTCGTTGTTGAGTCTATAATTTTTATTAATATGTGTTCTTGCACTGTATTTGCTAAATGAAAAACCCAATAACGAATAACAAACAACAGAATTACATAGGACAAAGACATAATGCGTCTTTAATGTATTTGTGGAGGGAAAAATAACATTTTGTTTATTTAAATTATTTATTTACTGCGGCAGAGACGTTCGTTTTGTCTTAACCATAGCAAGTAAATAATTTAAATAAAGAAAATGTTATTTTCCCTACATATATTATAATTAATTATATTATGGACTAAAAATTAAGTATGTAAATAATATTAGCAGGTGTATTTACAATGTTATTATATAGTTAGAAACCTGGTTAGATACCAGCGAAAGTGATTGCGGTAAAAAAATAATTTACTTAGCACTCTAGTTGACAGCGGTGATGGTGTTGTGCAATTATTTGTTAAAGAAATAAATACTTATTTTCCTCGATTTACATTCCGTGTGGCGTAAATATTTCAAAATATGTTGACGATGCTGTGAAAATTGATGAATTATACCCGTTACACTTGAATTCTGATTTCGTACTTTGCGGAAATTATAATTTACCCCCTGTTGTGTGATTAGTTAATGACGACAATGTCCTCTCAGACTGAAATTTTAGTTAACGAATGCGGAAGTACTATAAATTTCCATAAATTGGCACAATATAATAAACGAGGAATATTTTTAGATCTTGTATTTTTAAATATCACCTAGCATGATATATATCATATGACCATAGATTTGACTGCAAAATTAAATTCATTTTTATTGATGATCATTGATTTTATAATTTCAAGCTCTAGACTGATCCCAGTCTATAGGTGTTTTAGATGATAAATTAACCAATTGAATAATATCTCGTACATCGCATTTAGACGGTTTGTACATTTAAAATACAACACATCATCAAGTTATTGGAAGTGGTTTAATTGAAAGTAATTAAAGTTGGCTAAAGAAAATACAGAAGCTCATAGCAATTAAAAACACAGGTTTTAGGTCTGACTATGGGCACTTTTCTTTAAATTGGTATTGTAAAAATATGAACAATAATAGAAAAGAGTAATTATTTAATTGGTCGTAGTTATTTAAATTAAATAAAAAATTAAAATAATTAACTTATACAATTGGACAATAAATGAATTATTAACGTATTTAAAAAAAGTGAATGAACAATTATATATTTAATGAAAATAGTTTTTAACTTTGTTTATATTGGAAATTATTTAGTGACTATAGTTTCGATGTCAATAAATAATACTGTTAGTTTGATAATGACGCGTTAATGACGTAGAAACTATAGTCACTAAATAAATTTCAGTTATACAAACAAAGTTGGAATGTATTTTCATTAACCAAAAATTATGTTTAATAAAAGCCTTAACAATTAGTAAATTAATTTTCATTTTTACTCATATAAGCCTTATAATAGCAATTGTTCATATTTGCATTATTTAATTATTACTATATTTTTATTTTTTTATTAAATTGAGTAAATAATCATTTTCAAATTCCTTTTTATTTAATTTAAAATATGAATAATTATTAATATGAGTAAATTGAAAATCATATTATTATTGATTTAATTTTTTTGAAATACATTAGAGTCCATGGTAAAAGAGTGAAGTATATTAGACAACAACTAATTATCCCAAGCTAATGTTTTTTAATGAGAAGAAGAATGATACTTTGATTTTTTTAACTTTTTACTATACATTTATTCAAATGTGAAGTTTTAGGGCGCTTCGACTATTCAAACGTGTATATTATACTAAAACATACGAAATGTAATAATCAGCTTACAGAATATTTAAGTACTTCAGAGCTTAGTGTTAGTTTAGAACCAGTATTTAACTATCTGTCTTATTTACTTCATTCTTTTATCGTGGGCTCTCACGCCTATTTGTTAAAAGGATATGTTTGAACTTTCAGCCGACAAGTTAGTTTCACAAATTAATTAATTATTTAAGTACACTTTGTTTATATTTATGACGAAGAATTTCAACATATTTCACAATGTTTTATGTGAGAACATTATTCAAGACACACGTTCATTAATTTCTATTATTTTCATAAACCTATGTAGACATAGCGGAGACATAACACCGATGTTTGAAAATCGACCAACTTAGGTAACTACATAGAGTTCCTTAATTGATTAATTTAATTCAACCACCAGCATCTACCGTTTGGATAACTTGTAATAGTTATTTAGCTCTTTTAGCCTCGTCAGACCAGTGTGTTCCTTGTTGAGGAACTACTTAGATAAAGGTAGTTGAACAGATTATTTATAAGCATTCATATGAATAACAAATTTAATAAGTCGCACAAAGCGCCATCTACTCCTTAATTGTTAGATCTTTTTAGAACAATATATATGGTTAGCCATTTGCGGGTACTTTTCATTCATTTTAATGGAATAACTAAATTATTTACGTTGCACCGTATCGACTGTCTTGGAGAGTTAATATTGATTTTCCTAAGATATCCCATAGATTACAACACGATTATTTTCTATCTAAGCTTAAACAGATGGAAATGAATGTGCTAAATTGAATATAAGAGGTACTTCAGTGTTATTATTGTCGTTCTTTTATTGTTTGTTAAATATGTTGGATCAACTACTAAACAAATATAAAAAAATGTTTTCTTCTCGATTTTATATATTAAGTGAATTCATTCATGTGACAATTAAAATGAATTATTTTGCCCTAATTTTTTTAACACAATTTGTGAAAAAAAAGTTATTTTTTTAAAATATTTATAATTAATAATAGTGTAATAACTGCAATTAAACTCTTTACGTGTGCATTAAACAGGTTTATTTAATTTATTACTGTTGCACTGATTAAAAAGTCGGTAATAAAAAAGGAAACATATTTCTTATGTCTAATTAATTTTATAAAGGATGTGAATGAAGCGTAAATAAATGAATAGGTATACCAGGTGGTGTAAAGATCACCCTAATAGTGAGCAAGTGCTATTGTTCGAAATAATCGTTTAAGTGATATCGGTCTCGGTTATAATTAAATGTCTGTCTTTGAACTTTAGTACCTGATGAATTAGTAACACTAGTGGGTCTAGGAATGACATGGCACAACAGCGTCACAGCGGTATAGATGAAATTAAGCGTTATTAGAATGGAGTGTATTCTGTTTTGTGTTACATAAAATGCGTAGGCGGTCGAGGGGTTTTATGCAAGAGGACACCCCGCACCCGCATTGCGTTTCGTCATTGTCAGTGTTCACGTGTCAGCAACAATGCAAGATACGCGGCTTAAAAGTCATGTTGCTTCGATGAATAATCACGTATAATCGATTACGCTCCCCATGCATCCATGAAGGAAGGCACTTGTTTAGTTTAAAACTCCACATAATGTGCGTGGATGTCACCAAGGTCACCATTTTGCTCAATTTACAATATACTAAACAGTATTTGCACATCCGTGCATCCATTATGTGATCGATCCATTAGTTATAATTCGTACGCCATGATGACGTAAAGCGTAACAGATAGGTCATATTTAAAAAAGTTTGAGAATAAGGAAATCGGATCGTGTTTTAGATGATCATCAATCAATAGAGATAATTATATTTGGGAATTGAATAATATATTGCATTAACTTTCGATATAACAATAATGCGGAGGCGAACAAGTCATTTTCATAAAGAGGAGCAGATTTTTTCGAGGGTCGCTGAGGGAGCGAGTATTAATGTTCCTGTAACGTGCAAGTCACGGATGCTATCACGCTAACAGGCAATGGTACGGCGTTGTGACGGGCCACTAATGAGATTTGAGAATATGCTTGATTATCTAAAGCCCTCGAAACGAGAGTTTTTGACGAATGGCCTCAGTAACGACACAACAATAAAGATCAGTGCAACGGCACGTTCCTAAAAAACAGATACCCTACAAAAAAAACTGTATAATCCTTAAAGATTACATCTCATCTCAACATTTGGCTGCCTATCTAATTACTATATTATTATATAGTAATAAAAAAAAAACTACAAATACAACGAAATCACATCTACTCATACAACATACAGTAGGGATTTCATTGAACTATGTTCAATTTAATAAATTCCATCTCATTGGAAGCATATTCAAGCAATCGGTGAAATTGTATTAATGTCATTAACTGTCATAAGCAGTACACGTCATGTGAATGAAGTAATTGGATTGTTGTTTTTTTTAATGATAGTGCCATCAATAAAAAACATGGACCAATGACAATACCACCGACTATCTGTTGTAAAAGGTATATAATTTCAGTAATTAAAGTAAATAAAATTTAAATAGACCTATGTGCAATCAAATAAAATCGTTATCGTAGGAAATTAATTTTTATAAGCTGAGAGACCTCATGTCGATAGCCATTAGCGGATAATTTTCATATAAGGATTTTTCTTGTAATATGTTCATTTGTATATTATTAAAATAATTAACACTGTTGTATCCTTTCTTCACACTTTATTTTCTAAAGTTTAGATATATATTTCGAGTGCTATGCACTCATTATCAATTACAACTACTAAATATATTATTAATTTGGTATATGTGTCAATACGTGAACTGATTGAATAATTTCTCTTAAATATCATAACATTGCATGTATTCTTCTATAGAAAATATATATTATTAGAATATATTATAATACGCATTATGTCCCATATCTTCTCAGTTGCATTTTTATTAATAATAATTTATTGTATAACACTATTTCTTAATTAAAAGACAATTTATATAAAGGAACCTAAAATATAAAATCAGACAACCACTGCAATAAACAATTTTAAACTGACTTAAAAATAAGAGATACAAGTAAATATATCAGGAAAATTAAATAGAAAAGAGTATTTATTCATTCACTTGGTCGCAGTTATTTAAATATATTAAATAAAAATGATTTGAAAATAATTAATAAATTATTTTCACACTTTCAATTAATTTGATTCAATTCTTTTCGGTTTTGATTTAATTGAATTAATTTGGTTTAATTTAATTTAAAAATTGATTTAGTTTAATTTGATTTAATATAATTAATTTAATTTTGCTGATTGTATTTGAATTAATTTAATTGATTTATTTTAACATCTTTAAATTATGTAAGGGATAGCTGTAATGACGAGGCATAGATCCCGAAACACGTGTCTGCAGATGGCCTTATATTAAGTAACGTTCCTTTTGTTGTTTTTACATTGAATTTTTCTCGGATCAAAACTTTGTTGCATTATGCAATATTTTATTGATGTGCAACAGCAGGTGTACATTATGTAATTCAATGTCCGGCGTGGGTATTTGTCCGGGAAGTAGTTG
This sequence comes from Philonthus spinipes, assembly GCA_963082785.1. Taxonomy (NCBI): domain Eukaryota; kingdom Metazoa; phylum Arthropoda; class Insecta; order Coleoptera; family Staphylinidae; genus Philonthus; species Philonthus spinipes. Next base: position 22,143,264 of record OY720301.1, read on the forward strand.
TTTTAATGTGCATTTGTTTAACGTACTTAAGTAACGTAAGTCAAAAGTCACAGAGTTAAATGTGAAAATAATTTATTAATTATTTTCAAATCATTTTTATTTAATATATATGGAAAATTAATCTAGAAATGACTTGTTGAGTCGTGATATACATCACAACAGTGAGAAATGTTGTTGAAACATTTACATATAATATCGATAGGCGACCTTAAACTTACATTAGTTCTATGCGTTTGAAATTTTGGTTTCTATCTACTAGAGTAAGTTGGAACATGCAGCTTAATTAGTTTGTACAGAAAGGAATTTGATTTTAAGTGCCTTTAAAATTTAAGCGACTTCAACTCAAACTTTTTAAAACTGTCATGATCTATTTAGCGTTTTGTTTATATATGAAAGCGTAGAAAAAAACATTTTTTAGTGGATAAAATATCAAAATTCTTTAGGATTCGAAATAATTTTGTGTTCTACATTAGTTATATACATTCTTTGTGACTATAAAATGGAAAAAAATACGGACGGATGTTGTGTCGGACTCCTCCCAGATTTTGTCCTGGAAACTTTACCGGCGTCGACCGCCAGGGTAATTGGCCGGTCTCTACATAATAATAAACTGGCTAACTGATATAACATTAAACCATAATCTTTTTGAGTTAGCCGTATTTAAACTATTATCACAGATTTTATAAATAGTATCACAGTGGGGGCGTTACGTAGGTGTAATGGAGCCCCAGAACACCACACAATACATATACAAACTTAAACCTAAATCACAATATTTACAATGCACAAACACATACCTAACCTATAATAAATTAGATATAAAACCTAAACCTAACCTAACCTAAAATTAAAATAAATTTAAAACTTAAATCTAATATCACAGACGACACCGAGGTTGTAAAATGACTCCGATGCCTGAACCTTAAAACAAAACAAAAATGTAACCTAAGTACATCATTTTGAGACAGACGACACGAAATAAAACAACTAACACGTCACGATATATTATACTAAATTAAGACGAAAGCACATCACATATATTATTATAGTTATTTCTATTAGTTATATATTTCTGATATGTGATCTAAACTTATTAAATTGCTCAATATAAATTACTTTTATTTCATTTAAGTTATTTCCTGGCGCTTTCCTTATCTTTTAAATGATTCATCATTTCTGCTGTAAACCACGGAGGATATTCAAACTTGTGTTTTACTTCTAATTTAGGAATAAATTCTGCTTCGGAATGATGATCTCAAATCCAACCGATAGCCCGATCAATATCTGTGAATGATGATGCAATTCTCCAGTCAACGCTACCGAGATAAACCTAGATACTTACTTTTTTTTAATTGTGTACATGCGAGTCTACAATCTTACACTGAAAAATGGTTGCAGCACAAAATTAATCTTCAGGTAGCATCACTGTCTCTTTAAACTTCACAAATCAATTATTATGTATTTATGAGTCATGTGGAGTAAATCAATAGTTTCACGCAGTTATATTCTTTACTTCACAGTCTTAGTAAGAGGTATTTATTTTTTATAATGTACGGCTTCTGAGAAAATATCTGATTATTATTATTAAAAGACTGACAATTAAAATAATGGGTAATTAAAAAGAATTTTATATATTTAACACCTTTATTAGTACACAGATACATACATATATAATTATTATTATTATAATATTTGAACTTACAGAACACAACATGATATAAGATAATTATGTAACTGTCAAATGGCTATCAACCAGATGTCTTTCTGCCAAGGTTTGTTATTTCTGTCGAACGTCAGTTATTAATGAGTCAAAGGATGAAATGATAAAATATATTCGAAAATTGTGTTTGGTTGGGTTTTGTATTTGGAGAAATTTTGGGGTTTCTGTGAAAACAATATAGAGATAGGATTTTGTAATTAAGAGGATTTTTGAAGAATTGTTCGGAGATGAAATGAAGGCGTTCTTCTATGAGAATTACGTCTTAGAGAAATTGATTTGAATGATTATGTAGTGGCTTTGAAGGATGTCGGAGTTTAGTAAGGGTCCTAAGGGATGCTCGCTCATAACCTGGAGTGGGATTCTGAAATGTGGAAAATAGGATGGGTGCTTAATTAATTATGGGGCGACATATAATTTTATAGATCAGCTGTTTTAATGTTTATGTGCGCCTGTTTGTACGTCAAGTTTATGTTTGCCCTAATTGTAATCTTGTTTTTATAGTCACAGCCATGTTTTTGAACTTAAGTTTATGGTCAAGAGTAATCTAAGGAATTGAACGTGGGTGGACGGATATATGGGGTTTTTGTGATATGGAAATAATATATGAGTAGTTAGTTATATTGTGGTAGGGAATAAGAATCTACGACTTTTGGAGATTAATTTTGATTTTTCATTTGTCAAACCGGTGTTCTAGTGTGTCAATGAGTTTACAAAGCGTTGGGTAGAGAAGGAGCATGATGATACACCCATCAGCAAATTATAAAACATATTTGGAAGGATTGAAGTGTTTTGGGTCGGGATTATAAATATCGGAACAGAAGATGTAAAGAAATGGGGATAGAGGGGAACATTATGGAACCCACTGTTCGGGTGTGAAGGTAGAGGAGTGACAGTAGTTTATTCTCATTTTAAGGGATCTTTTAAAACGGAATTATTGTAGGATGTGTATTAGACGTAAAGAGATTGAGGAGTTGACATTTGCAAAGGAGGCCTTTATGCAATACGGAATCGATCGCTTTTTGGTGGTCTGAAGGTTGGACGTTTGGAAAGGAAACCAAATAGATATTTGGGAAAGCGGTCTGAAATAAGAGAGAGGATGTTATTTTCTTAGATTGGATTCATAAATTTTGCTTAGGACTGGCATTATCTCAGAAATTAATGCCCAGTAGCAATTTAAGAAAAAAAAAAAAAAAAGTAAATGAGCAAATCATTAAAAAAACGACTAATTTTCAATTCTTGGTAGATTGTTAGATTTTTAATGATTTATTGATAAATAAATAACATGAACTACAAATGTCTAAATATTATAAATATTAATCATAAAAACATATTAAATCAGTTGTAAGTTAGGGGAATTATAAATTAATATTGTATTGTGTTGATTTATTTATTTATTCGTGTCTAAACTATACACTATGATGTTTATAGAGTAACTGTATTCAGGGTGTCCCATTTATGTTGAAAATTTTCAGAAGAAACCTTAACTGAATAACAGTTAGTCCGTATGTTTCGGAAAGCACGGCATTTACCATCACTTGATTTGGAGCATTTGTTTTTTAATTTTTATTAGTGTGAATAAAAATATCTGTTGTCATTTTCAAACTAGAATATTTATTCGATTTAACACACATAATTGTTGATAACTAGTTATCTCACATTTTTACTTTCCCCGGAACCCTGTTCAAGGAAAAGTATTAGGATCATAAAAAAATGAGGGCCTCCATCGATTTTTGAAAAATGTCTGTGTTTTTCTCCGATAGAGTAAACACGGATAAATTAATTGAATTCAAACGCTGTATCCAAAATGTTTATAATATTAGTTTTTACTAATCTGAAAAGCTTTTAATCAGAATCAAAACTCATTTAGTTTATCTTTACTGTTAGTGTTTTATTTTCATTTTCCTCAATTTTCTGCCAAATATTGATTGCAACATAAAATTTGTATCAAATCCCAAAAATAGTGAAATCCTAAATCACTTATGTTTAAAACCCAACCATAATATTCGTCCGAAATATTAATACCCAGTCATTACAATTCATTACATCTCATCAGCAAGACAGAGACAGTAATCTTAGCGATCACGATGAATGAATATGAATACGACATAGATTAAACAAAGACAGGCGGAAAGACCTCTAGTCCTCTGGTTTTACGTAAAATAACAAAATCATATAATGTAAAGTATTCTGGTACTTGTGTGGAATAAAGATATATTATTATTATTGATCGCATCAAAAATTATTTTAAATAATAATAATCTTGAAGAAATTAGTATTTTCTTTTATTAACATTTTGTTGCAGTTCTTGAATAATACTCTTATTATTCAGATAGAAACATATTTCAAATAAAAGTTGTAGGTATTGAAAAAAAAAACTAAATATTATTTGTTATATGATTTTTTATTCTAACTCCTTTAGTTTCAAAGTTATCGGTAAAAAACTCTTATTTCTCTCAAAATGTGTCCTACAAATTATAAACCATATCACATATCAAGGACATAATTGTTAAAATGTTATTTCAAAACGGTTCTTATTTTTCGGCAATGAATCTGCGGTAGAAATTAATAAAGTAATTGCGCATATAAATTCCACAATGAATAAAAGAGAACATTTAGGATATCTTGATAAACTCGTGTAAGGTGAGAAATTGCAAAATAAATTGTATTTAATTTTGTATTTTCAAAGACATTAATAATAACATATTTAAGGGTTAAGTACTATGGTAACATAGATATACTACGATTTAAACGTCTTTTTAATGCTTGTTATTGCTGAAATTAATCGGAGTCGATCCGTACGATAAAAATTATTACTCCAAGTAAAGTTTTGCGGAAAGTAAGCAAGTGAAAAAAAAAATATTGAAGTTAATGAAAATTATAATTAATAGATTTAAAGTATTTTCCTTAAAATTTAGAATATGTTATTGAATCTAATGTATATGAATTTACATATATATTACAAAAAAAGAATGTAAGGCAGTAGAAAAGGTTGGCACGCATTTTCCGATAAAATATTCGTCAGTAACAGTTGCCTGCTGTTGATTCCACTCTACAAAACAACCCTACGGAACAAGCTGTCCCATTCCCGTTCCTGGCAGCGGCCAGTGGCGGTTCAAATAGAGTGGACTATCGCTATCGACATCACAGTTGAATTATTGATGAACGGTTCACCAAGACAATTTGATATATGGTAGCAATTGGGACCAGAAGCAACTAAATAATCCCCGTCACGACTAGAAAGAGGAATCGCTACCTAGGGATATAAGAATATTCTTAAAAGTGAACCTAAAAGTTTTATTGTTCACCCTCGGGGGTAATATGAATCGAATTGCTTTCTGTTTATTTTATGTATTATGCTATGAAATTTGCCTGTCAAAGAACATCGAGGACATATCATGACCCTCCTAATTCGAACACTTTGATGATGAGGTCTCGCCACTCACGCCATACTAAAATACGTAAATATTGACATTGCATATTAAATACAATCGGTCTGTTTGCGCTAACCGATCGAAATAACAATCCATAAATTATCTCATTAGATGACATCTCTCTTCTGTGTATAATATTGTTTAGATAAAGGGGAACCCATTACCGCCGTTATTATCAATTAAAACAATAAAAACACCATTTGTATTAATCCCCAATTCTGATCTTCTCTTTTCCGCCGATAGATATTTTATCCCCATGAGCAATTGAGTGCACTGAGTCGTGAATGACAAGATCCGAACCGACATCTTAAAAATGGCAAAGCTTTGACATAAATATGTTTAAAAAGAGCGTGCTAAAAAGCTCGTGCGCTTTCACGCTCGAACGATAACTGGATAATTACGTACGGGTGATCTTGAAGAGAGTCGTTGGGGTGGATGCTGCCCTCTTTCCTGTTTTTATAAGGCATAAAACTGTCGAACGCCCACAGTAAGTCGAGTTTCCGATTTGATTTTCAAAACGACAAATAAACTACATTTGGAGCCTACATACTCCGAAGCACTTACTGTAAAAGCACTAGCTGAATGAATCCCGTGCCAACGAATTGAACACCAATTGACAATTTATGACGGTTTAAACGCTAATGGTACTCGCTTTTTTAAACTTCCCTCTCATTTTAAATTTAGCACTGCATGCGAGGTACACAACTGCATAAAAGCTACATTTATACTTTACATCAATCAATTCTGTGTGCCGGAGCCGTTTTGCAGACGCAAATAAATATTCGCTGGAAAACCCTTTCTCGTTATTGAAAACACAAAACGAAACAATAAAGCATGATACCGATACTAAGTTCAGACGAATTATTAATTTCCGTTATGTTATATGGTTTTTTGGCTTCTGTGCGGACGGCACTAATTGAAATTTGAACAAATAGCACATTGAATGTTCCCAAGCGTGAACGCACAGAAGCAGTGTGAAATAAACGCTGCGTTACAGCGAGGGTAATACAACTAGTAAGTGCGTAAAACGCACCACCCTTGCAATCTGTATTTATACATAATAAATACAAAGGGCTTCTGTTTCCGGTCTACAATGTCATAACGGAAACCCATTTTTTATAATAAGTTATCATTTACTTTAGCAGTGGGGGATATTTTAAATTGCAATATTAATCTTCGGTCCAATTAACAGTCACCGTCTAATTACAATAGATTCACATTGCTATTATTATACTAGACAGTTGCGGGATTTTTCATTTATCTTTCACATCTATAGTAAGTAGGAATAATTGTAACTGTCGTTCTGTTATTTTTTTATGTAAAACAGTGCCGCTGTATATCAACCTGCACTAATTATAACACTTTTATGTGAATTCACCTTAATCGCGCATATATCACCATTAATATTCAGTTATTCAATATTAAAAATTCTTTTTATATTTAGCGACAGCATTGTGTTCGCACTTTACTTACGGCAAATAAACTCATCCATTTGTAAATGTAACAGATGTGCGCAAGGGGTAACTATAGTTACTTTTAATTGTTCTCCATTATAAGTGTACATTGTTACAAATATGTAACATTAAAATAATGATAAATTTACATAATACTTTCCTAAAATACGTTAATATGAAACGTTAATAACAACAATTATATAATTTTCTATTGTGTGGGCTTCAACTTTTGCACGTTAATTTTATTATAATAAACACCTTTTATGACGTTGAATAAAACGTTATACAAACTAATTTTACAATTGTTGTTTCTAAATATGACGCTTTCTTCCTGGAAATTGCGCATTTTATTTTGCGTGACTCGAGTTTTAATCAGATGATTTTAATTTAAAGCGCAAGTTATTTCGGTAAGACACAAGGTGGTGTACAATTTAATAATAAATGCGAGTATATAATTATTATAATAATTGTCCTAAACAATAGGATTTTCATCAAAGATAAATTTGATTTTTAGTTTACAATCTGATTAAGATTTTTTATTTCTTATAATTCGCTATTAAATAGAAACGTATAGTCTAATGGGAATTTAGTTGCAATCAGTAGGAGAAAGGTGTATGCAACGAGCCATGTATTCCAACGTATCCGGTAATAGCATTACATCATACATGTTAGTCGCTGACATCGGGGATTTGTGAGAATGCCTTTTCATCGGTTTTGTATTTAATTTTTTTGAATTCAACGCGGACATGATTAGGCAAGCTTAATTGAATTTGGCAGGGGTGGTGAGGCATATTTGCACGGGGTGCGATCGAATAATGACATTCCTGTTTCTGATTATGAAATGTCCATTGTCTGCTAATGCACAAGGGATTAATAATTGTTTGTATATTGTCAATTTGCATCTGACGAATTCTGTGACGTGAAGCGGGTTATATGCATGCCGTTATTAAAAAGGTGGTCCAATAATCGTATAATGGGGCTTAGGATATGCGTGCAAGTTATGAATATGGATTCGACTCGAGCGATGTATATAAAACAATTCCTGGTGATGAATCAAATACTGCTAATTTATTTTGTCGGGAGTTTATATTTGTGTAGACCTGTCGTCAGCGGATGTCTGCTTTATATTATCGACTTTGCATAACATAAATTTAAACGTAATAAGCAAAAACATATCTCAGTTTGTGCCGAAATATATTAAGCAATCATTCCAATGAACCACTCGATTGCTTTTAATGGTGATTAAAGTTCAAATTGTGTCAAGATACTTAGCATACGAACCTGGTAAGTTTATGGTTACGATTTACTATTGACTCGTAAAATATTTCGAATGTATTTAAATGGAAATTTTAATTTCCCCATAAACATAAAATAGTTTTATTCCACTTTTGATTTAAAGTGCTCGAAGACACACGCTTGCGCAGATGCTTCCAATGTCCACCCTTATAAATCAGATTCCTTATCAGCGAGGAAATCTTATGGAAATCCTCGCCCTGGTGCCACGTTAAATTCGTACACCGGGCCAAGATATCATGACCCTCGAGTTCCATAGCTCCGGGCGCCGACAGTCATCTCCGCTCGTTTCCTTCCCAAGATGGAGCTAGCAAAGCGACTCTTTACTGCTAAATACCTCCATAAACACCGATATCCGGCTCTAACCTTCTCTGTGTAATATCAATATGTGCTGGTAAAGACATTCGATACTCTCCCGCATACTTATCGGTTTACTGCGAATTTATACAATTATTCTTCCCTTATCAGGATATACTTAAGATAAAACTCATTTCTGTATAACATTTTATAAAGTCTATTGAAAAATATAATGTAATAACATAAAATAATAAGTACTGTTAAAAAAAGGAACACGGAGAATATACCTTATCGAAAATATTTTTATAGTAAATGTATATCGCAAGTATAGACATTCATTTTATAGTTTTAAATATGACACATGGAAGTAATTTTTAGTTTTAAATAGATAAATATTGTTTCCTATAAAAGACAGAATACAGTCTAATGTGTATATTTATGGATAAAATAATTCTATTACACTGGTTTCTTTTTTTTTTAATTAGGCCTCACAGGCATTTACATAGCAAAAACTTTACTTCGTAATAATGGTTATTCAACTAGGCAGATTTTTATAAAAAAATATTAAACAATTAAATTATAACAACCGTAATGTAATTTTATATTTTCAGCTTAAATTAAGAACTAATTTTAAATTTTAATTTTGATCATTTTAAATTCTTATTCGCAAATAATAAATCTGGGTTATTATATAAGGAAAATGTTAATGTACGTTATTTTTATCATCACATTGGAGAACCTTATGTTAGGAAAGAAAAAAAAATGAACAAAATAAGGAACAGTTATGAAACTTTTGTATGCATATTATAAATAATAGAATTTAGTTAAAATATTATCCCACATGACACAAAAAAACATATCACAATAAAGAATATAGATGTTATAGAACTTCCTTGTATATTCTATCATCTGGAATCATGAACACTAATGTGAATTCAATTGTCTATGTCTACGATTAATAAAGTGAACATTTTTAACACTTAACATTTTATTGCATTTTTTTAATTGTATCTCTGTGAAATTATGTTTTCTACTTTGTTAAATATTAAACAAAGAAGAAAGAAAATAAGGTGATAATATGTCTTTCGAATAAATTTACTTTTTTAAACCTTTTTTTCTTAGAGGTGCCATGAAATTTGTTTAATAATTCCAGTATATCGCATTCAAATAATTGAAAACCAATTGTTCTCAACATCATGGAGGGATGAATTGGTAGATTACGATGAAGGGATATTATTTTTATATATACAAATATCCTTATTATGATAATTAAATACTGAGCTAACGGCTAGAGGTCTTTCTGTCCTATTATTTTTATTTTCACCTTTTCACCCATACATTTGAGTCGAATATATTACATTGTGTTTAAGTACCTTTGGCTTCAAAGTATCTCTGACACATTTTTGTAATAACTTAGTTTATATGGAGTGTGGTCGTAAAGTTAACATTTTCCAAAATATTAAAAACGGGTTTGGAAAGGGTGTTAATGGGTGTATATGGGACGCGAGCCGTTAGTGTCCTAAAAAATCATACTGAATGTTTTCAGGACACACTTTTGATGGTGCTATAACGATGTGAAAAGCTATTAATGCACATTTAAAAACTTTAAAATCGGATTTGATAATTATCTTAATTGATAATATTAAAAGTGAAGTTTTAATTGCAATAAAAACATATGAGATTTTTCTTTACTTCACTCATTATTTAATGCGTTAAATTTACATTTCGACTACAATGTGCTCATTATCAATTGGAAATTAAGTTTCTAAATAAGAAAACAAAAAAATCGTTATTTTGTGTTATAGGCGTTTACTTTATGGTACATTTTAAATACAGTAAATATAGCACTTTTAAATTTGTTTAATAACTGTATTTTTACATGGAATATGACGATAGTTTTGACTATGTTTGATAACGACTAGTAAATAATCGAAGCTATAGTCACATTTGATGTCAAAATAGAGTGGTTAAATTATTTACAAGTTTACTTTGTTTGTCTAAACGTTAAACAATTTAAACAAATAAATCAATTTCTTGCAAAAAATATAATGTTAAATAAGACTATCATTAGCGATCATAAGAAATAATTATACAACGGCAAAAACAATACGAAGGCAGGCGGAAATACCTCTGGTTGATAGTCATTGGCCATTTCATAAAATTATTAAATATATGTATTGTAAATAATAATTAATTTTGTAAATTTACGTGAAAAACTATAGGTCTATCAGCAAATTAATAAATAATGTAGAAGATTCCATTATTGATAATTCAGTTTATATTTTAAGTTTACGTGAGCGTGAACTTGTCATCTTAAATTTTCAAATATTAACTGTTAAGTACGTTCAATATGTATTATATTTATATTATTATTTTTTAAACACGATAAATAAGAAAAAATAAAAAAATGTAGATAAAAAAACGAATTTTTAAGTGTAATCCTTTTAAATTAGACTGTAATATAATCATATCAACAAAAAAATTCTCAGCCCATATATTTTCTCATTTACAAAATATTAAATTTTTATTTTTAGAACAAAAACCTTATTCGTCTTGATTGTTCTTTAAATGCGTTGATGCTACATTTGATGAATTTAGTATCCTCTTGTACTATCTTCCTATGAAAACTGAGCATGCATAGTCCACTAAGCCTTTCATTTCCATTTATAGATAGATCTATTCCAAAATTTGACACTGCGCAATGTGCTAAATGATCGCTCGATGCTACATGGAACAGGCTAACGAAAGAGTCAGACCGATCTTAATTCCCACAGCTATATACGGATAAAATGGTACTACTTTAGAAATAAAATCTGTATATTCTAAGATTTCAGTTGGAATCAATTCATATTCCCACATTTCGTCCAGCCTCAGACATAAAATTTGGTAATATAGGTCCATACAAACTATTTATTTTCTCTAAGATGGTAATGGTGAGTGCAGATTTTTCCAATATTTTCATAACTTCTGGGTTCGGTCCGTCAAAGAAGTTTTAAGCGAATCCAAATAAGGTATAAACATTGATCTTCTGAAGAAATATTCTGCACTTACAGATGGATGACTTGATTTGTGATTTCGTTTTGCAGTAATTCGAGGACATTTGATTACAACTTTTAATTCGTTGCAAATTTCATGAGCCTTTTTAAAGATCATCGAGAATTCCGATACGGCATTAGTACGATGAGATTTGAGCAATTGTCTCAATTTACCAATATGATCGTTTACTTAATTGAAATCCATCTTGATTTCCTGAAGTTTATTGCAAACGGGTTTCAACATAGCTGAATAACTAGCTATGACCAGAAGCATTATGATATAATTGTTTTTGAATTCTCTGTATTTTCAGAAAGATATTTCAGAGCTTCTAACATATTTAAAAAAAGTCTGAAATATCCTGATGCTGTTGTATTTTGCCGACCATCGTGTTTCAGAAAACGAAGGAACATTAGGAATTTTGTGAAGTCGAATGTACTCTCTCTAAAAAAATGATTTCCTTCGTTGTCCTAGCAGTATTTCTCACTTCACAAACATCGTTAATGTCATTAATGACAAGATTTAAAATATGGATGGCACAGTGGAAAAATAACGCCATTCGATATTTGTCATTGATTAGTTTTTGAACGCCGATAATATGACCAGTTATTGCAGCACATCCGTCATATCCTTGGTCAATAAGTCGATTTAAATTCAAATTGCAATAATTCAAAAATTTGATACTGGTTTCTGCAATAAATTTGGAGATTAATTCTCTTTTGTAAAGGTACATTTACAAAAAATTTTCACAAATTACAAATTTTCCGTTTTATTTATAAGAGTGAAGATGTGGCACACCAATTTCAATTCCACTAATATCAGCAGTTTTCGTCACGTTTTATCTCGTAAATTATATTGGCTTTAAGAACATCAGAACACGTTTGAATAAGTTTGTTATGGATCTGATGCGAGATGTAAAAGGAATTCTTCGCTCCCGATTCTAAATGGTTTATTAAAATGCTATCCCCAGATTTAAGTCGAAAATGCAAAAGATGTGTAAACACTGAACGTTCATCAATTTTTCCACGTAGAGGAAGATATTATTGTCTACAAAATAAAATCATCGAAACAATTGTGCTCAGTTTCACCCTGTTTTCTTCAACTGTTTTGCGATACTCTGAATCCAAACTTTCATGAACAGTTAACTGCTTTCTTTAAAATATTTGGATGAAATGAGATAGATGACATATGTTAGATAGATGACACATATGATTGTACTGCTTCGTAAAGCTTATGGTATTCAAACAGTAAGACGCATACACGTACCTTGTATGCCACGTTTAACTGAAGGGCAAAACAACATGCATATTTGATATAGAGATCCTTTTGCGATAGATGAGTAAGGGTATGTTCTGAGCCATGTCTAAATAGGCGTTTATCTTTAGGTTTCACATCCTTTTGAAAATTGTAAGTTGAGGTCGTCAGCATACAAATTGATATTCAAATATCCATTTCATGAGCACCAAGTCCAAGAGGAGATTCCATGAGGTCTTTATTCGTAGTTGTAGAAGAAATAGATAAAGAAACTTCATCATTAAGCGTAGCATTACTATCCTCAATTATTTTTACCAGGAAACGCTAACCTCCCCCCTGAAAAATATTGCCGGCGCCTATGAAGACCATGGCCACAATATCAATGATCCAATTTCTATTGTACATAACCTTAGTGTAAATTTGTTCCATGTAATGCTTCAAAGAATAATATGATCGACATCAATCAAACTGTCTCAAATTAAGATGTTACACACTTAAAAGAGAAACTATTTTGAAAAGTTTGAGAAACAGCGTTTGCAAATGCTCGTCTTGAATCGATTCTACTTAGCTATAAATGTGAAATGTGGAGAATGTATTTAGCTTCACATTTCACATTTATCCGATAAATACTCCATACTTATTGAACGCCCTCCCTGTATAATTAATAGTTGTTTCGTAATTGTATACTTATCGTTTTCATAAGAATTTCTATTTATTCCATTTTGGTATTCCCGTTGGACAATAAAGTTTGATTATTATTATTATTGAGTAAACTCATTTAACGTAAACTGAAAGGTCTGTAATCATTTACCATGACGCGGAGTCAAAAATTGCAACTATGTAAGTCAGTTATTATATTTTTTATGTGTATTTGATGGTATACATTCCTTAATGCTTAATATTTTTCTTATTATGTTGCATGTATTTAGAATAACAGCTTTTTCCATGGATATGGAACATTCTGTTCATGTCAATTTTTTCCAGGCTACAAAACAAGCTATTTTAACAATTGGGATTATTGTTACATGAATTTATTATTATTACTATTATTATTAAAATCTTCAATAAACACACAAATTATTTAAAGTCGATATTATATTCAATTTGCATAAAAATAATAATCATGAATTCTCTCAAAACCAACTCAACTTCGAAATTTTCTCCCAATCTGCATCTCTCGAAATGACTCCGTTAATCCCAAATTCATAAATCCGCCACAAACTCTGTTCCAACTGATCACCCACTATAACCAGAACTGACTATCACCTCAAACACATACTTTTGCTTTTCTCATCTATAAATGACTATCACCTCAGAAAACGTCCATAACACACATACAAATCATGAACCTTGGTAGAAAAGCTACTTGCCGATAGCCATTTATCAAAATAAAAATGTACTACTTAATGTATTATTTTAAACTATTGTACAAACGAATGATAATAAAGATATTTGCTACTAATAATAATCATAACACACATTAATATGTAATAATAATAATAATAATAATAAATATAATCATAAAAATAGCAATAATAATTAAGAGCACAAAACATTTTTAAAAACATCCAAAAAAGCAAAACAAAAACATTATATATATGTATATATAATATACATAATATTTATTAACAGATATATACAAAAAATACATAAAATAAATAATGAATGTTATAAAATCAAACATATAATTAATATCCTTTAATTAATTATCGACCTGTGGTTTTTCCGTCTAACCTATAATAAAAGTACGCATATAAATAAATAGATGATAAATATCAATGTAATATATAATAACTGTAGGGTTATTAATTAAAGCGGAACACGAGTAGGTGTAATTAATCCGGGGCGGAAATTTATCCGTCGTTTATAAAATTTATTCACGTTCAAGTGTAAAATCGATTTGAGGGTATTATAATTCAATTTAAAGGTCCCAATAATTGTGTAGTTGCATGTCGGGATGTGTGAGAGCGTAGTTATTGAGAACATGTGGTCACAGATCTCATGTAAATATCGCTATTAGGGTGATTATACCAAATTACACTCGAAATATAATTCGATCGATCAATGGATTCGCTTTGTCGATCAAATGGTCTCGATAAAAACACACTCCTTGCGTTTAATAGATGTTCCACACAAATACTAAATTTATGGTAATTTTCTTTGATATATTCAGGGATAAAAAGCTATAAGAGATAATGAATTATTTATATATAGGTTTATGAATGCTATTTGGTGTATAATGTAGCACATAAAGAAATATTAATACTGCTTAAATTCTGTAAATACTAAATATGAAAAACTAACACGAATAGGTGATGATTACTAACAAAATTAATTATCTACGTGAAATAGGGATCTAATCTAATAATGCGGTAGTATCACTTATATATATAGGAAGTGGAGATGACATTCAAAAATGTATCCAAATACAACGATCAGTGTGCACCCTAAAATTTAATAAATCCTCCCGCCAGTCTCAAATAGGCTTGAATCCTGTGGGGAAATATTTCGACAGGGGTTTATCATCGGAAAAGCAGGAAGTTTATGATGTTAAAATTCCACAAAACAAGTTAGTTCTCAATACGAAAATAATCACTTTTTAATAATTCGTTTATTTTTTTATCCTAAAACATTTATTTCCGGGATGTTAAATTTACTTTTATGTTTGCTCATAAAACACATTTTCATATAGTGGAGAAAAAATAAAACAACAAAACACCCCATTGTGTCCATTAACGCGCTTTTTTCTGATTGTCAGCTAATCGTGTTTAAGATCTGGTAATATTAATTTAATTTGTGAACCATCGGACGATAAATATCCTTGATAAGTTAGCCAGCACGCAACAAAGCCGGCACTCTCCCCTGAAATAACCGACAACGATTGCATCTAGCAAATCATTTTTATATTTCATCTATTATCTAGTCCGAAATAAAGTAATACCTCTCACATATATCAAATAAGTTTTTATCACTAAAATGAGGATACTAGCAGATGTTTTCATGTGGTGCATAAATAAAATATGCTAGATCTTATCATAAAAAAATTATAATATGATGATTAATGAAAATGTTTTAATTGTTATGAATATAATATGAAGTGAGAACAACTTAAATAAATTGAAAATATAATTTTGATTTATTTGTTTTATATATATATTGTTATTCAGACTATACAGATAATGCAAAACTATATAACATAAATAATTACAAAATATGTAGTTATTAGTCTCTCTGGGCTATCGATCTAACTACATGATTAACAATTAATAAATATTGCAAATATTACTAATATTTAAATATCGGTAGTTTGAATTACAAGAATAAATAATAATAGGGCCGAAAATCGATAATCCAGACAGACTAACACATACATGTATTGTAAATATTTATATTACATTGTATTAGTATAGTCTAAATAAAGATTATACAACCATCTTTATTAAGACTATAAAATACATAATAATAATAATTGTATTTACGGATTTCATCTTTTTATACAATATAATATAAGAAATATAATAAATTGCAATATATAAATCAATAAACATCGATAACCCAGACAGACTAACACATAAATGTTTGTATATAGATTTTATTTTAATTGTATCATTTAATTATCCCAATAAAGATGTTTGTATATAAGCAGAAAGACTGACTGAATTATATGTGTATATAATTCAATAAATTATAATTATTTTTTATGTTATTACATATTGAGAAAACGGCTATCGAACATAGGATTTTGTATAAAATTTACAATATTTTGCAATTATATATTTGTTTTATTTTTATTATAATAAGTAATATCTGCAAATAAAAACAGAATAAATTGAATGACTCAACTCCGACACTGAATTTACTAGTCATTAATCTATTGTTAAGAATCTAAATTTAATTCTCTTTAGAATGGGGTAATAACCCAAATCTGGTCTAGAGTTTAAAGATATTCAATTTAATCTTTGATTGTATGTTTTTATTCGTTGATTTTTAATAGTTTATTCACATTTATTATTATAATTAATATCGTGGTAATAGGATATTGTTTTAAGTTGATTTATATGATTGTTATAAAAATTATATTGAAAGAGCTATTACAACATTTGATATATGTACACCTATTATTGATGGTAGCCGCAAGAGGACTGCGTGTCATTTATAATCCACCCTAAAAAAATCGTGCACGCTATATATTATTTGTCTTTTGGGTAACTTTTCGGATTATAGATGAACGTATTTTAGGGAAAAATGCGTGCACTCGGGCGGAAAATCCTATGTTCTTGTATCAAACAAAGGCACATATGAATCAGGAAAAGTTTCATCACTGTCAGATAATTCAAATGGAGGGGATCGTATTTCGAAAATTACCGACGGACGATCTTAAGGTAATAATATTATATAGATATAATTACAGAGTACGATTGAATTTGACGAATAAACCTGTACAATTATGTGACAAATGAGTCCATAATAATTGCCTTCAAGGAACCCTTTACGACACTTAGATCGTTTGTATCCAATCCGGTTAAATTCACCCTCAAGGGAATAATTTCAATTCGCGTTTACAATGGTTACATGTATAAATTGACAATGTAATTCCGCGATGATCACAAGACATAAATATAACCGTCATGTTATTAAATACCCATAATTTATTTAATTTTAATGAAGTAATTATTCCATAAGTTTTTTCGCACTCTCATAAACGCTATAAAGCACATTCAGAAAACATATTTTGAATTAGGTCATGATGTAAAAAACATACAATGTTAGCTTTATACATTATATGCGGAAGGGTTGAAACAGGAGCAGGTTGATTGATTACACTGTCATCTATCTGCACTCGTAGCAAATTGTAGCAAATTATATATCCCATATATTTACAATCGTGACCAGTATATGCCGGGCCATGCCTTAGATAGGATCCAGTCAGTTATCAATCTTGTTTCTTTATTCTTCTTTACACTTGTCGGACGCCGAATGAAATATTACTGGGATTACGACCTTTCGCTTTTCACGCATTAAAAAGGGCTTTATGCTACCGAGCAGGTTATGAATAAAATAAATTAAATTGGGGATCTAGATCAATAGATGTGATACTCGAATCCGTTCCATATAAGTGTAAATTTCTGGCAGCGTTTATTTATTTTTTCGATGGGTGAAACATTATCTGTTATTAAAATCGCCCGCTCTAATTTCTGGTAATAAATTGCAGTCGATCGAGGATTTATAGGGGCGCTTTAAAAAAAGCTCATGAAACAATGCGGTTCGTAGTAAAAATATCGCATTAAAATAATTGTCACACGGCGCGGCGCACACAAACAAAATGAAAAACAAAAAATGGAACAGCGCTGCAAATGAAACGTACTGAATAATTTGGTGCAATTTGCGCGGGGTGATATATCGATGGTAATTTTTTCGGTGGTGCTACCTAGAGCTACTGAATTGCCGCTCATGATTGGCATGTATTTGATGATGGGCCTATTTGATTAGGGCGGACCTAATGATACGTACAATTTCCTCGCATGCATGCATATACATTTATACAATGTCACATGAGTCCAGATTACTGTATTCATTCCCAGACATGTGCCCCCTCAACAAATAACATTTGATGAGCGGTGATATATTTTCATTTCTGGTTATCGCCCATGCAAATTGTTATTACTCCTGGACGTGCGATTTGTTTTCCCCTGAGTTCTAATGATTTTTTTTCATTCGCGGTTTCATAGCCCCACTTCAAAATGGGTAATTGATATGACGGTTAAATGATATAGCAATAGCGTAATGAGTAGGGAGTTTAATATCTCCATTAGCGGGCGATGAGTACTGAGTAGCGAAGAGAGCATATTCAATGAGTGCGAGTGAAGTGTTTAACATCTAAAACAATAAAAGCGATCGCTCCATCATTCACGGCGCCCGACGAAACATGAATGCTCAATTCTGTGATGAGATGGAACGCGATGCAGTTAGAAACGTATTTGCTGCGGAATTAATCAAAACGCGGGACACATAGTCGGAACTACAAGAGAATTCAATTAATCATTAGGTTCATCTAGAAAAGGGCTACTTTTCTAATCAATATAAATGTAATCTCCGGAGGTAATTTAGCAGCATCACACATGGCTGAATCACTCATCCCGAAGCGCACTGACTGACAACCGAGTGCCAGAGTTAAATGAAATGTCAGTCAAGATGGCATTCTGTGTCCTCAATAAACGCCCAATCCTTGTTCGTAGTCGCGCGCTAATAATAAATCAGCTACTAGGATGAACAGACCGTTCCGCATTTTGACCCCGACCCCAATCATTTCAGGGACTGAAGCTGACGCCGACACTGCCGCCGATTCCGACGCTGACACCGTCGTCGACGCCCACATTAGTATTCTACAGGTGCCCTTTGCCGTCGACTACTCGTACTTGTAGCTCACTAGCACTAGAAACGAAAACGCGAACACCCGACACAAACAACCGGCAGTTACGAGTACATGTGTTTTGTCCTCCGCAAATACTAATTTAATGGTGATAATTGAATCTGTTTGCATCGCCAGTATTGAATTCGATTGTTACCATTGTATTGCACTTCAATATTGTAATCACGTTCCTCTTGACAGCTAAAAATATCTTTCGGGTACAAATTTCATTATATCACCTTTTTTTAAATATTCCCAAACAAATCTTTTTATTTTATGAATACCTATGGACGTAGCCAGAATTGAATAAGGGCCCCATTGGCGGGCAACACTGTTAAGTTTTGATTGCAAGGTACAGACATGTAGATTTTTATGCATTATAGCGCAGCCTCCCTAAACAAGAAAAAGAAAACGCGAAAATCAATTATATATATATATATATATATATATATATATATATATATATCTTCATTGACAGATATACCAAATTATTAAAATACAAATGAACATCATAAAGATGGTTGACACGTTTCACATTGCAGTTTTAATTGAATTAAAAGAAAATAATTTGAAAATAATTAATTAACTAATAATTTTCTTTCTAACTGCTGTGCAATTAAAGACAATTTAAAGTACAAAGAAAATACAAATATCTATTGAAACAACTACTTCCCGGGCAATTACCCACGCCGAACATTGAATTACACAACAGATTCCTGCCGTTGCATCTGATTTAATTGAATTAAAAGGAAAGAATTTTAAAATAATTAATTAATTATTCTCTCTCTAATTGTCCTCCAATTAATGACTTACGAAGTAAGTACAGACAAAATACAAACATGTTTTGAAAAACTACTTCCCGGGCAATTATCCTGCCATTAATTACACAACAGATATTTGCCGTTGCAACTGATTTAATTAAATTAAAAGAAAAGAATTTGAAAATATATAATTAATTATTATCTTTCTTAATTCTGCAATTAAAGTCTTACGAAGTAAGTACTCAGAAAATACAAATATCTATTGAAACAAATACTTCCCGGGCAAATACCCACGCCGGACATTGAAGTACATAATAGATATTTGCCGTTGCATCTTAGCAATGCTGATAAAGCCGGGAAGTATTTTTTCAATAGATATTTGTATTTCCTTTGTACTTACTTCGTAAGTCTTTAATTGCAGAGCAATTAGAAAGATAATAATTAATCAATTAATTATTTTCAAATTCTTTTCTTTTAATTGTACAAGTGAACATATTACAAGAAATATCCTTATATGAAAATAATCTGCCAAATGTCTAATGGTCTGAAAATTATTAAATTTAATTGTATAAAACAGAATAAATAGTGGTCCAATTTGAATAAATTTCGTATCAATTTAATCCTGATAGTCTGCCAATCATAGTAGGACAGTTTTTCTGTTTCATTAATATTTTAGATTATTTGAAGATAATATTATCGACTTTTCTAGGGTTTTATACACCACTAATAATTAATTAATACAATTTAGAGCTCAATCAACGCCGAAAAAATTCCGGTATTATTAAGATCGTTTATATCATCATTAATACAACATTAGTAGATATTTATATAGTTTTACGTAGTTTCAACATAGAATAAATATAGTAATATTTTATATGAACATTATAACCTAGCATATACGTTATAAATACATAGATTTTTTATATAGTATCAATATATACTATGTAAATACACAATATAGTTTTACTGTATAGTCACCAAATAAAAATATTATCTTAGAACTATATAACTTTTACTATATAGTTTTAATATAGTTTCAATATTGTTTAATATCATCAGTCACAGTTTTATTACATTGTTACTACCAATAATATTGCATTGTGTTTATACAGGGTGGCCAGAAAAGGTGTGATAATTTTCAGTTAAAGTGGTTCGTTAATTAATTTTAAGTAAAAAAAACTAAAAAGAAAAGTTTTTAAAATAAAAAATTAAATTAAAAAATACAAAATTAAATAAAATAAAACACAAAAATAAATATTTGGTAATTAATCAATAAGCTTTATGAGGCCATTAATATCCTAAATATGTGACTAAAATTTGTTTTTAACATTTTATGTATAATTATTGCTATTAATAATAGACTTATCATTAAATAAACATTTGCAATGTTTAGCTGGATGTTAGTAGAACTAATTTTAATCAAAATATTTCAAAAATATTACTGATTTCTAGTCACATATTTATTATATCAACGGCCTCGTGAGTGTTAATGAAGAACCGTACAATATTTTTTTACTTAAATTTTCTACTTGAAATTAATCAATGAACCACTTTTTCCTGAAGATTATCACACCTTTTCTGGCCACCTTGTATATTGCATAAATACTATGAAGTTTTCATATCATTTTGCTATATGATTAATTTTCTAAATTGATTTACATATTTATAAATTAATTTATTTTGTAAACATTATATTTTTGGGTTTTAATAATTCCATATCAAATTTATGTTTGAGTATGCGAGTCACGAGTCAATGAATGTGTGTGTACAGTGTTCCGTAAATTATAAAATTTTACTGACACACTCATACAAAAGACCGAACACAAAACATACTCGTCGATTGTGTTAGTTTGAGTTGAGAAATCGATAGATCTGAACATTAAATGATGCTGATCAACGCTTTCTCAGTGTTCCGTGAACTGTGCTAAACATCAGTGATTTTTTTTACGACAGATTGTATCCTGTTTAAATAACAATCGTTTGACGAATTATTAAAAAATAACTATAATGTAAGTACTTACTTATTGTCTAATTATTTATCCGTGGTATTTATCATGGTTAAGATGTGAATTTTCACAGGGATCGCAAATACGAACGTCAAGTCAGTCTTAAAAATTATCTCACCGTATGGTAATTTTAAAATTTGCAACAAATGTAGCAATATATTTACTGAACTAAACTAATTGACGCTTTAATAATATGAGTCATTTCAACAAATAAATTAAACAAAATGATTTGAAAATAACTAATAAATTATTTCCACATTTAGCTCTGTGACATTTTGACTTACGCAAAGTAAGTACTTTAAACAAATGTGCATTAAAACAACTACTTCCCGGACACCTGCTGTTGCATATCAATAAAATATTGCATCATGCAACAAATTTTTTGACCCGAGAAAAAATCAATGTAAAAAAATATTTTGTTTTGATTTCAATTGAATTAATTTGTTTAATTTAAATCGATTTAGTTTAATTTAATATAATTGATTTAATGACTGAGTAGAAGTCCTTATATTAAGTAGCATTGTTTTATGTTTCTTTTTTTTTGCATGATTTTTTCTCGGATAAAAAAAATGTTGCATGATACAATATTTTATAGATATGCAATAGCAGGTGTACATTATGTAATTCAATGTCCGGCGGGGTATTTTCCCGAGAAGTAGTTGTTTTAATATACATTTATTTAAAGTACTTATGTTGCGTAAGTCAAAATATCACAGAGCTAAATGTCGAAATAATTTATTAATTATTTTCAAATCATTTTTATTTAATTTATTAAATAACTGTGACCAAGTGAATGAATATTCTTTTATATTCATTTTAACAAATTTTATTTGTTTCAGAAAAGAACGAGAAGTAACAAATCCGATGAAACTTGTGCAGATAATTATTTATATTTATTTATTTTAACTTTCCCCGGACCCAGTCCAAGGGAAAGTATTGCGATCGTAAACATTTTTCGAATCACCACTTTCAACGGGTATGCATGTTTTGAAGTCTTCTGTGTCCATTCCATCGAGTTTTGAAAAATGTTTGTTTGTGTGTCTGTGTATCTGTGTGTTTCCGCCATAGCGCAAAAACGGCTAAATGGATTAAACCCAAATATAACATCGAAGCTTTTTATAACAGTGGAAAGATTTGAAAAGCTTTTGGTCACAAATAAAAACTCTTTAAGTGCATATTTACTCTTTGCTATTAAATGTTCATTAAAAAATTTATGTGACCGAATTCACCAGGGAAAGTACTATGATGGATACATCACCATTTTTGAATTCGGATATAAAAATGTTTCAAATAATATCCGACGAACGATTCAATACCGATTGACAATTTTTCAATAGCGGATGCTTTTGCAAAACGGAATAGATATTTAGAGCGACAGAGGACAAATACTATGACGAAACTTTTTTAATTTGATAAATAATTGGTACGACGTTTTCGAAAAAACTCTTTTACCTCCCCCACCAAACAATTCAATAGTCGAGATGAATTAACATACAATATCTGGTAAAAGTGTATCTTCCGGCTTGGATAAAATCTACGTTACTCCCACTAATACTTCCCTTCCCAATGGAAAAATGAATAGTTATTTGCATCCCGAAATCTGAAAAAGATCACACACTAGTTTCCAACTTTCGTCTTATTACCATTCTTCCAACCATCGGAAAACTTTTTGAATCCCTCATTAAACAAAAACTCCTCAACTGTTCGATTGATTCTATTCCAGAATACCAATTCGGCGTCCTTACCAAAACATCCACAATAAAACACTTAGCAATCCTAGCTTCCTATATGGAAACTAAATATTTGGAAGGTCAAAAATCCGCTGTATTATTTTTAGATACACAAAAGGCCTCCGATACTGGCATACTGGTCTCCTTTACAAATGCTTCCTATTACACATTCCGCGTCACCTAATTATTCTTATACACAATTTCCTCTATAAAAGATTCTGCCATGTAAGTATACGTCAAACTATATTCCCCTCATTTCCAATCTTACAAGGCGTCCCTCAAGATTCTTCATTATCCTCACTCCAATATATCATATTTTGCCACGATATATTTAACTCCGATCCCACATATTTTAACTCATCCCACTATTCTTTATTTTTCGCTGACGCCACAGCCCTTATCACCCATGCCCCACTCTTCAATCTGCTCAATGATCATTACAAACTCCCTTCCACTCGGGAGAAGCCTGATACTCAAAATGGAGCATTAAAATTAATCCTAGTAAATCAAAACTTTTTATACCATTCCACAAAATTACACCACAGTCCCCTATAATTTTCATCAATAACACCCTAGTCTCTAATAATAGAAAAAACTATCATTAAAACCAAATATCCTCTCCTCTTAAATAAAAATTCAAAAGAAGGCTTGATCTCTTGCGTACAAGTAACAAGGTATATCCAATAAAACCGCCACTCATATACAGGGTCAAAATATTTTCCATGCGGTGGTCACATTCAACCGCGCAATGTAGATTTTTTTCAAAATTTTCCACGGTCAGGAAAAACTTTTAATGACCGTTATTCGTGGACCACCCTGTATACAAATCTATTTACAAGCCTTTGTTAGATTACGGTATCTTCTTCACTCAATTCATTCCTTCTACAATTTATCACTTCCAAACCGCCGAAAGATCCTCCCTAAGAATCCTGACCAAACTCAGGCATCCCAACAACCTACTCCACACTCATTCCAACGAATACTTCTATGAATCCACCCAAGTTCCATCCAATAACTCTGATAATCTATCCCTTCTTATAAAATTCTGTATTCCCGTAACCATAATATCCTTCCTAAATACAAACATCCTCCCATCACCATACAATTCATTTCTGCGAATCATCAAGACAGTTTAATTAGCTAATATATAGCAGAGCATAAAGACCTCCGGTCGATTTATGTAATGGTGTTTTGTACTATCTATACAAGGTGTACAGAAAATGAGTGAAAAGCTTTAGGTAGCGTGACTCTTTGACTAATTTTTAGATAAAAATATTAACGAAAATAAGTCACACGGTCCTTCCTTAAGCCTCACGGGCCACTTAAAAGAACTATACATTTGGCAACGCTGGATCAAACAAGTGTGCATTTATCCTGTTTATAACTGCTACATCATCCGCTGGAGGTGTTGCATACACCTTTTCTTTTACAAACGAGCGTACGTCGTTGCCAGATATATTTTATTTAAAAGAATGCTTCTGATGAAGTTATAAAATTGTAAAAATATCCGATTTATTAATCATTTACATCAATGGAATTATACACGTGTCTAATTGATTGTTAATGCTATTGATTTATTACAAAATATTTAAAAAACAATACTAATTTATAGTCACATATTTAAAATTCCGAAGACCTCGTGAGCCTCAATCAAGAACCGTACATTTTCTTATTTGGATTTTCTATTAAAAATTAATTAATCAATTGAGTTACCTGAAGGTTTTCACTCATTTTCTGTACACCTTGTATAGTCTGATTAAAGATGTATGTATATATAGAATTTTTCAAATTGAAAAGTCAACAATTTTCCTATGTTTTTTTTTTAATTAAATAAAATGAGTATTAAAAGAAATATGATCGATGATGGCTTGTTTCTTGATATTCTCTTGAACAATTAAAATACAGCATAGGTATCAGAATGGGGTAATTCAATTAAGAATTAAGGATCGCCTTTTCACAATTTTAATATTTGGTTAAATTATGTTACTATTTAATTACAAACAATAAAAATCATAAATTACTACAATGTCGATAACATTGTGTATAGTGACATTACATTTTTACTTGAAAGTTCTAGGGCTTATGGTTTCTGAGATATGGCTGATCACTTTTTTTTATTTGGACACCCGATAAATAAAATGGGGTTATGTACATTATGTATAGAATAGTGTATCGGGCAAATGACCTCCACGGTTTTGCAGGCACTTACGCATTCTTTCCTCAAAAATGTTCATGACCTATTGACATAAATGCTGTTGAATACAATTCAATCTACGGGTGGATGTGGATTTCTCATTCCAAATAAGCCTATAGAAAGAAATCTAATGGAACTAAAACACATGAGGCAGATAGCTATTTCTGATCGCTGAAAAAAAAAGAGTGTACGATCAGGAAAACTACAATTATAATGGGAGAACTATTTTGTATTTAAAATATTCTTTTAACCATAATGAATTAAAAAAATACGACATTTAGAAATTATTATTTTTAATAATTATTACTGAAATTCTCAGTCAGCGGTCGCAATTGTAAGAGCGCTTACCCACATTTTTAATAATAATAATCGTCCTACGAGAAAGGCTATGCACCTTACTTCAATATGATTGATTTTCGTACCAAATCATCAAGTGAAAAAGGTTTTCAAATAACTCGACTATAGTGGGTAAACTCGAGTCAACATTTTCACTATAGAATGTCACTGTATTAAAGATCAAAGAAGAAAAAATATTTTAGTCGTAGTTTTTTAGTTGAAAATGAGCATTTTTTTGCATTGTTTGCACAACTCTCTATAGCTATAATATGTTCAAACATGATTGACGGATTCTTTAAGAAAATATTCCTTATAGAAAAACAACCTGTTAGGATCTAAGTTGGGAAAATTAAAATAAAATGATAATTTAGTTCAAATAACTCACTCCATTTTAATTGCAACGCGTACCGTGTAATATTTTTTGTTTTTTACATTTAATCAGCTTATCTGACATATTCACGTATGGAGAAAATAATAATAGCTAATTTCGAACTCGCGAAGAATTGGTATTATTGGATGTTTGTTTGTTATTAATCACAATGCATTTGTTATTCGATGCAGTATTTTTGTTTTGAATATGAAATAACGTAATTTTAACGTTATCATATGTACCTTTATTTATAAATAGGCAGCACTTTATAGCACTGCATACATTAAAAAATATTTTTTAAAATGATAATTATTGTATGGATTTTAAGAAACTTATACTTCTGTGCGCAATATGCCCTAGTAACTTCATTCATATACATATTACACCGTATTTATTCTAAGATCATCCACTTCAGCATATAATTTTTAACGAAGCATGAAAAAATATCTTTAAAAATGTCTATTTAATCTAGATTCATATCAGACTTAGACATAAAAATATATATTTCGTAACCATTGTCATTTTATGAATTACAAAAAATAGTCAAATACATTTATTTTTCTTGATTAAAATGACCGTAACAAACATTTTATATCGAAATACACAAGATTTCGATATAAAATGACAATGGTTCTGAAATACATATTTTTATGTCTAAGTATGATATGAATCTAAATTAAATTGTCCATAATTTCTATAAACCATTTCATTCCTCTCAGAAGTTGTAGCAATTCAAAAATTAAAGTTATAAATGGAGCTGTGTTTAAAAGCTGTTGGTTAAAAAAATATACGAATGAAAAAATATTATATTTCAAAGCTCATTTACCGAAAATAATATGATTAAAAAAATAATAAAATTCATATTATAATATTATTAATACAAATACGGTCACCAATCAAAATATTTTTACTAAAATTCATTAAAACTATTTCATACAATATAGTTATCACAGTTATATCAATATTTTCTACATTTTAATTTCGGCCTCATGAACACTTTTTTTAAGTTAAAATACATTTTTAATATATGTAGCTACAAACTGCATATGTAAGACGTTTTCGTATTTTTAGCAAATTCTTAAGATATTGGATTTCACAGCAATAGTGCACCACCCTGTATATATGCATTGTCCATGTAAACAAATATTTCTTGTATATGCATATATAATTTTTATATAACTAATCTTGCAATCCACTTGTAAGATTTTCTGCAGAAGTTTACAGCTTAAAAAAATATTATTCAATCATGTTCCCTTTAGCTACTGTGACATTTTTACTTACGTTACATAAGTACTTTAAAACTAATGTACATTAAAATAACTACTTCTCGAGCCTGTACCCCGCCAGGCATTGAATTACATAATGGACACTTGCTGTTGCATAGCAATAACGTATTGTTTAATGCAACTATTTTTTAATTCGAGAATATGTAATGCAAAGCAAAAAAAAAACGAAAAAATACGTAATATAAAGCCACACTGAAACATGTGTATTCATCCCTCGTCAGTACATTATACTACATTCTGCATTATACCGGGTTATTCACGCTATACGAAACGGAGTATTGCGGCCAAAGTACACCACTTTTTAAAATTTTGATTTCTCGGGTATATAGCCTATATGGCCTCTAAAGGCTACTTTCTAAAATTATTTTCATATTATACAGGGTGTCCCAAATACCATAAAAATATCAAAATTGTATTTTTTCCGTAGCCAACTAAGATTATGAAAATAATTTTAAAAAGTATTCCTTATAGGCTCCTATATACCCCAGAAATCAAAATTTTAAAAAGTGATGCACTTTGGCCACAATACTCCGTTTCATACAACGTGAATAACCCGGTATAATTACAAAGCTAAATGGGGAATGATTGATTAATAATTAATTATTTTTATTTAGTTTTAACTGCGACCATGTGAAAGTGAACGTGAATAATCCGGTATAATTATAAAGATAAAAGGGGAATGATTGATTAATAATTAATTATTTTTAGTTAGTTTTAACTGTGACCATGTGAAAAAATCAGATGGAACTGTAAATCGGCACTTTGTTCAATTCATAGCCGATAAAAAGTGACCCTTAAATTAACGAAAAATTGAACAACTTACTGAAGGGTGGCATATTTTTATTGAACAAAAAGGATAATATATTATGGATTGATTTTTTTATATAAATAAATGGTACTCAAATTAACATGAAAAAAAAAAAAAAAAAACGTCCTGACTTTTCCGACAACTCAATGATTTAGTATTACGAGTATTTTCATTTACATCCCACAAAAAAATCTTTACCGTTTAACATTGAGTGAAAGACAAATGAAATTTTAATTACTGTTGTTAATATTTTTTTCTATTTATAGTAGAAGGTTGAAATAAATTTCAACATATATGGCCACTTGCACCGACTCCGATTATATTCTCCGATTAGCTAATGGTGATTAACGTTAATCGGTAGATTTTGATTGCACCGTACGTCGATTAACTAATCGGAGTCCACTGGGCAGTAATATTGATTATGCTTATTTTTATGGGGATTTTTATTTCTGTTTTGGGGGATTTTTAGTGATTTCCCTAATTTAGAAACAGTCGAAGCACGTGTTTGTTATGTTTGTAAATTAACCTCCGTAATAAGATTTCATTCTTAAAAGTATTTTTGTTATTAAAATATTAATATTCTTTAATAATTTACTAATATCATTAAATTCAATAAATAAAAAATGGATTTCATCAATCTGAACTGACGATAGACATCAACGTCGTTTAATAAACTATAATAATCTACCCTAACATTAATTTGTAGAGGTAAACCAAAATTAATTGGTATATTTACTTCTAAATTATCAATTTCGTTAAATCTAAATTAAAGCTTGGTTATTTCCGACAAATCTCTATCAATCGTTCTTGATATATGAACAACTTCTGGATTATCCTCAATCGACGTGAAATCGGTCAAATCGGTTGATTAAATATTCGATGTTTTTAGGTTATCTTAATCATGATTAAGTGTTGGTTCAACCTATTTTCAGACATAATCGTGATTAACTTTTTTTCATGAATAATCACCCGCGGCACAAGTGGGCATAAATCTTTATTATTAAACTAAATTCTAAATACAGGAGATTCAGTTGATTTATTTCGATTTTTCTGCATGCTTGTGCAAGTTATAGTTTGAAATTGTTTTTGTTTGTTCATAGAATTTAATTTGTTTTATTTTATTTAATTGATTATAATTTTCTCATATAATATTTCACCCATAAATTCATATTCTTAAAACAAAACCTTTATTCTGTATTTTTAACTTAAACGCCTTTAAAAACGTAAAATGTAAAAGTAGGTATTATTGCGCTTACGAAACATGTAAACACAGTACATTGCTTCTTTCCGCATATCACCATTTCCTATTACGTATCAGGTGCTGCACTCCCACTAAGAACCGACTTTTACCATTCCTGCAAGTGTCCGACAGGAAAATAATATGAAACAGGCTCGTGATCTTACCTATAAGCAGTTTTCGGTTAGTGTCTGTTTATAACAGTGCTATTCACTTTCACCTCCTGCGTGAACGTGAACATTGTGAGTTGTATTGGTCTCGAGGCCGCAAGGCGATCCACTATCTGGCCAACTAGTTCTGCAAAAGCAAGATGTTTACATGTCGCGAACGAATCCATGGTTGAAACGATGGTATCTACGGGGAAAATTGTGGTGCGGATTGTGTTTATTGTTTGTATGATCCTGATTCTTTTGGGTGATTATACGGGATTGTTAGCGAAGCTTTTCGGAAATAATCAAAATGAGAATGTCAATAGACATAAACCCACAACACCTGGATATGGGGATTCCCAACTTAAGATCGATCTTGATGCTGATATAGAAGACGACACAATGCATAATCTAGGTAATTATAACAATTATGCAATACACATTTTTTTAATTACATAAAATTAAATAAAATATTATAAAAACTCAATTTATCTTAAAATTGAAATATTTACATTTTTATTATAAAATATAATGTGAATTGATATTTTTATTATTGTTGTTAATTTGTTTAAATAACGCGAATAAGTATATTTAAAAGTAATAGCACTTATTTCGCAACCTTCAGAATGTATACATTCCCGAAGTCCTTGAAAATATCAAGAATCTGGGCGAGGTTGCGTAAAAACAGAAAACATCATAAATTCAATAAATATTTATTTACTATTAATAACAAAAATAAAAAATAAATATTGTAAGTGAACAGTGTTTTATAAATAAAAAAGTGAAACGCATGCTAAAACAACATGTGACACAATTCATAACAATGAGTGATTTTGCAACATGATTTTAGGAGGTCAGACGTCCAGGGCCCAGATATTGACCACAATAAAAAATGCTTGCTTGCCGAAATTAATTTGTGAATTAAACGCTACTCCCCAAAAGGACAAGCTGACCGATTCGGAAAAATCCCTCCTATCTTTAATAAGGTTAGTATCAAGTCTCCGCATTGCACTGTTACATCTTAAAGAATAACTTATTGAGTCAGCGCCTTTTAGAAATCGAAAGTAATTGCGGAATCGACATAACTTCACTTTCTCTTCGCCATAAACGAAACATTGTTACGTAAAACAACATAACGTAATTATTATTGATCCACTTCCCATAAATAACTTAAATTGCAGGGATACCTCCATCAGCACGACTGCAGAACTTACCTCAAAATACCATTTCGCTGCACATATGGGACAGCTCATCGCAGGAGTTGACGGGAACGGTTGCCATAATTTTTACCCTACCTGCCCAATTCCGGGTCTTCAAGTGTTACAAGTTATGAAGAAGGTGAGGATGCGCTGAAAGGACTGCACGAATTACTCATAGCGATCAATACTTTTGTGATATTAAACTAACTGGATTTTCTCCAGTGAACAAAAGCAAAAAATATATATATCTGTTACCATTTTCTGTTTGAATCTCTAGTCTGTCGTTATGAAATTATAATTAAGGATAATAAGCTGTGACCAGTGATTAACGCCTTTAAGTTTTAAATACGTTTTAAATAAAATTTCACGACTGACCGGGAAGAAATTTTACGTTTATTTTCAGCTCAAATGATAATTACGTTTCTCTAATTATTCTGCTGCAGTAGGATAACGCCGTTTAATTAAAATTAATTTCAACAAGATTATATGTGGAATTAAAAAGGGAATTTATAATATCTCTTTGGAAAATTTATTTTTCATTTGAAAATAAGGAAACGCTTTTATATATAATGTAATTATATTATATTTTATTAATATGTACAGTCTTATTTAATTTATTAGTCAATAAAGATAAAATATGTTACAAATGAATTTTGTTTTTATTTATTTTAACAATTTCTTTTCAACTATATAAAAACTAATATAATTGATAATTTTTATTTTTTATATTAAATATGCTCTATATTTTACAACAAATATTGCATTCAATGTGTTTGTTAATAAATGAATTCTTTAACAAAAATAATATTTTTTTTAAATATAATTTCCTCAGATACTGATTTAATGTTAATATAAATAGAAAGGCCACTATTCATATCAAGATTATATCAGTATTTTCTAAACATTTGTGAAACTAGTTGGAAAAAATGAAAATTAATAGTGAAACATCCTTTATAAAGTGATTGATGAGGATCAAATTGAAGATATCGCATTATCCCTTTTATATAATGTACTAACTAATATATATGTTTCAAAGATTTACATGAAAATTAAATTTATAATTAAATAAAAAAAATATTTAAACTATTAACTAGTTTCCCTTTAGTCACTGCAATAACTAATTACGTAATGTAAGTAATTAAAGTACTTATAGTTATTTCAATGAATATTTGGACATTGCGTAAGTCTTTCTTGTAGTTCCCAAAGGGAAAATAATTACTCTTAGTTTGATAATAACTAAAATAAAATTATAATTATACAAATAAAGTGAATCAGTGTTTATATTAAAACTTAAAATAATATATATTATCAATGAGGAAAATAATTATTTTTCTAATAAATTACTTAAATAAGGAGCAGAAAGATCGATAACCATTTTCTAAGGCTTAAAAAATTGTAAATGATTGTAATGATGTAACTATTGTGATGTAATTTAATTTAACTTTCAGAAATAAAGATTGTCCCTATATATTTAAATGACTGCAATCAAGTGAATAAACCAGTTTCTAATATGAAATTGATATCAAATAATATTTATTCAACATTTAACTAACTAAACATTTTTATTCGTATACCTAAATCATTTACAAAATTATATTTTGAAATCCAAATATGAATCGGTTATCGACCGGAGGTTTTTCCGTTTTCATTATTTATTTATTACGGATTTATTTTTAAAAAGCATAGACTATAAATATCAATATTACAAAAAAATAAATATTATTTATATATTTTCATTTCCCTCGAAAGCCACAATCAACAATCTCGAAGTTGCTGAGAAATCATCCCTTCGTACTTTGACAAATTCCGTCATCCTCAAATGATTGAGTAAGTCATAATTATTATCGTTGCATGGGAATCGCTCAGCCAGGAGTCGAACTTTTACTTCTCTATCAAACAATAAAAATATTACCAATCTATTATAGTTTTCAATTCCTGGCTGAGCTATTCCCATGCAACGATAATAATTATGACTTACTCAATCAACTGTCATCCCCAGAAGTCCCGATATCCCACTTAAATTAAAAACACTATATTTGAATATATATCTTCAATACACCCTCCTACCCCTACTTAAATCCCAATTACCATAAATACAGAAAAAAAAGAAGGACAGAAAGACCTATGGTCGATAATCCGTATTTGGGAGTATATTATGAAAATATTTATTTATTATATTTTGTTAGATTATACCGAGAGGCCAGAAAAGATGTGATAATCTCTAGTTAAAGTGGTTCGTTAATCAATTTTAAGTAAAAAAAAAACGAACTAAAAAACAAGTTTTTAAAATAAAAAAAATATATTAACAAATAAAAAATCTAAAAAAATATTGGATAATTATTCTATAAGCTTTATGAGGCCATTAATATCCTAAATATGTGGCTAGAATTTGTTTTTTTTTACATTTTATGCATAATTATTGCTATTAATAATCGACTTATCATTAAATAAATATTTGCAATGTTTAACTGGATGTTGATAAAACTAATTTTAATATTTATCATATCAATGGCCTCGCGAATGTTAGTGAAGAACCGTACAATATTTTTTTAGTTAACTTCTCTACTTGAAATTAATCAATGAACCTGAAAGATTATCACACCTTTTCTGGCCACCTTGTATACAATGTATTATTTTTCTCAGATAATAAAAATTTAGTTTTATATATTTTCTTCGAGGTTAATATTTTATAAGTTCTTTTTTTTTTATCAAAATCGCATTGTTAAAAGAATGTATTAAATTATTTCTTACGATTTAATTAAATGGTCAATAATCAAACTGGAATAATTCTAGATATCCATTGTTTTCATGATAATTTTTTTCCCATATGCTGACGTCAAATAATTCTTATTTTTTATTTATTTTCAATTGTCTGAATTGAAATATACATTATTGCTGTTTGACATTTCACCTTATTCTTTAATTTAATTATATGTTAATATACATTTTTCTTTTTAGAAAAATATTCATAAAAATAGAAAAAGTCGCATAAACCTTAAATATTTCAACTTTTATGAATACTAAAATCATAGTAAATGAAAGACGACGCAAGCGCCATCTATTGCCTAATTTTATCTTCTATGTATTATAATTCATATCAGGTATTTAGCCTTCTCCATTAAGGCATTGCATATAGAACACACTAGTCTGCTGAGGTTCGAAAAACCGAAATGGCAGTTGAACATTTTATTAAATGAATACTAAAATGTTCATTTTGCATTTTTTATAATTCATTCATATAAAAATAAATAAATAGTAATGTTTATTACTTCTTCCTACCGAAGGAAGAAGTAATAATATTGTTTTTTTAATTAATGAAATCTCTCGGTCTTGTTTCCTCTAACAGGAAATAGCCAATGACCAATGATGTAGACGTTTTCCTAAGTGGAGAAATAATTGGCACTAAAAAAGAAAAAATGTTTGAAAGACATATTATTTTTATACCACTTTTTATTAAACGTTAATAAAAAGTTGTACAAAAAGCTTTAAATTGAAAACTTCCTGGTATGAAGTGAATAACTTTATAACGATATAAGAATTAAAACAAGCATCATTTCCTTGATAGCTATAATTAGTGGATGTTTGCATATATTTATATTTTCTTTTTTCATTACGGAATTTCACCTTTATGCAATATTAAAAAGTGGAGATATATCCATCATAGTACTCTCTCCGGTTAATTCGGTCAAATACGTTTTAACCCAGTGCTGTCCGTTGACGTACTAATACATTATTTTATGTTCAAAATCCAGCATCCGTAAACGAAGTGTTACGTCATTTCAATTTAGAAATGTAGATAGTAATACGTCTCTTTTATTTAAAATCAAATAGCCGTGGACCTATTAGTACGTTTTGTAAATTACATTGCATGGTTGAAAGCGACCACTGAATTGAGACGGCATTGAAGTATTGACACTTTTAAAATACCTACTGTCAAAATTGACAGATGTTATTTTTTATTCTATATGGATCTATTACTAACAATTCAAGATATCGCTGGTCTGATTATCTTGTTCCTACTAGAAGTTATAGGCATTTTTCGAAACGTCAATTTGAGGTTAAAATTTGACAAATAAATTTTTATCTCAAAAACTGTAAGAGTTATGTAGACATAAATCCATATGAGTTTAAGATAACAAAGTTGGTAGCCATTTCCGATACAACCGGAAGTGAAAGAAAGTCAAAATATTTACTATGAGGTGGTCACATTCAACCGTGCTATATAGAATTTTTTCAAATTTTTCCGCGACCAGGAATAACTTTTAATGGCCGTTATTCGTGGCCCACCCTATATATATATAAACTTATCAAGATATAAAGCGTGTTCGGCATATGCATTGTAACCTTTCCTTTTAAAACTTTTATTTTTGCACCAGATGTACATTTGGGTCACCAAGAGAAAAGGGGCCAATGGTAACCGAAATGTACATCTGGTGCAAAAAGTAAAAGTTTTTGAAAAAAGTTACTAGTGTGTCTTATTAGATACAATCACATTTAAGTAACTGATTAAAGTCAAAATTATTTCAAGGTTAGAAAAATAATTTTAAAAATCTATTTTATATGTTTAATTAAATTGTTACTTAGCCCATGTTTTTTTGGGGGGGAATTTCACTTTTTTTATACAGTAATAATAATTATTTAAAATAACAAAATACAGTATATAGTATAATAAATGGTGAAATATACAAATAAAACAAATACAATATTTATTTAAATAATATAAAAATAAACTATTTTATAATACAAAATATTAAACAAAACTAAAAAATAAACATTGACCCCTTCATTGACCGTATTCAACACCTTTTCTTAAATTTTGCCAAAAATCACGAAATAACCCATATAATTAAACACATCGAAATAGGTGTTTTGATGTATAAAAGCAAGTGAAGAAAATTAGTAAATAGTTCATCCACTATACCCCGCAACCCCAATATTAATTCAAAATACAAATTTCCCACTTCTACTATTTTAAATTTCATTTCATCAAATAATATAGACTTAAATAAATTATATTATATTACATTAAATTAAATTAATAATAATTATGCTAAATTACACGAATAAAGATGTATTTATATATTAAACAAAAAATGAAATGAATTAATAATCGTGTATTTTATTTGATATACAATCTTTATTGAAGAATTTATACATTGTTAAATATTACAATTTATTTTATTATTTCTAAAATGGCTACCGACTATCGGTCTTTCAGACATTATTTGATTATTTTTTCGTAAAAAATACATTTTATTATTATTGAGTATAAACGTCATATGGTGATAAAGGAACTAATTCTAGCACGATGAAATTCAATAACTCATTTATTATTGCATTTACATATAAATACACAAAAAGACATTTTTTTCTTTAAAAATGTACTAAATGCTATAACTAGGTAAAACACCATGTATGTGTGATAACATAAACGGTGTTTCATAATAGCTGGTCTTTACTGTATTTGAATTTTAAATGGATTACCCAATTTATTAATTACTTGACAAATATAATAGATCTAAAAAAACATCATTTCTGAGATATTTGAATTTAAAAAAAAGTTATATTTGAAAACATAATTAATTCGATTTGGATTAAAACATGTATTTTTTTAATTAATTCATATTTGACAGAAAATAATTAATTTGATTAATAATTGATTTTCAATT
Organism: Philonthus spinipes; assembly: GCA_963082785.1. Lineage (NCBI taxonomy): Eukaryota > Metazoa > Arthropoda > Insecta > Coleoptera > Staphylinidae > Philonthus > Philonthus spinipes. The sequence continues at coordinate 22,179,900 of OY720301.1, forward strand.
TATCTACTTACGATTAAAAAACAAATATCTATTGAAACAATTACATTCCGGGAAATATCCACACCGGACATTGAATTATACAACAGATAAATGCCGTTGCATCTCAGCAATGCTGATAAAGTAACTTTTTTTGAATCAAGAACCTGTTTCAAAATCAAAAATATATATATAAAAATTATTTTAAGGTGAACGTATAAATAGATTAAAATATTACAGAATGTAAAATGGCCTGTACACTAAATCTGATTGGTCATTTAATAGATTAACGAGAAGATTATACATTCGTTTCAAAATTTCAAAAGATTCAAGAAAGTTAAATTTTGTACCTTTCGTACAGTTATGGAAATTTTTGATTTTCGCAAAATTAATGTTTACAATCAGTGATTATATTATGAATTACCACGTAGTTACGGTTGCAATCATAATGATAAAATAAACATTTTTTGTCTTTCATGAAAATAATTTTATGTAATACAATGTTCAACCACCATTCATTTGGCATTTGGATAATTGGAAATGGCCATTTCGGTCATTCGGATTTGTCGTATTTCATGCGTAAAGGTAGTTCAACGGATGTAGTGTTGTAATTAAATAATTTAATATGAATCATATAAAAAAGGTAGTAAAAAGCGTTATATTTTGCATAATTTATAAGTGGCATCGTCAACAATTTGAGTCTATAAGGTAGACGACCGAATCGTTGTTTCGTCCATTAAAGCTCCAAGGGACTTAAATATCCATCACCACAAGTTATTTTGTGTTTTTTATATATCCCATGTTGAAAATGTACCACCAAGTTAAAGCCGACAAAACAAAGGTATTTTTTGTGTCATCATAATTTTCGATACATTTTATAGTATTGATACAAAAAATTAAAATTCAAATCAATTACATTCATTATTTAGTAAAGGACCTAGTTACCTAAAGCATTATAAACATATTTATTTTCCAAGTGAATAAAATTTAAAATTAATAAATTAGTAACTTAAATCACAAGAATTTCAAAATAATTAATTATTAGTTAGCCTTTAGCTATTGCAACTTTTTTTGACTTACGTTACGTAAGTATTTTAAAACAAATATTTATTAAAACAACTACTTCTCGGATATATACCCCTCTAGACATTGAATTACATAATGGAGTTTTGCTGTTGCGTAGCAATAACATATTGTATGTATTGCAGCATTTTTTATTCGAGAATATTTAATGCAAAGAACAAAAACCGTTACCTTAATATAAAGCTATCTGCAGACACGTATTGTCTTAAAACCTTTAAAGTACTTGCATAAAGTAAGTAACAAAAAAGTCGCGGTGGCTAAATGGAAAATAATTAATTAATAATTACTGTATTGTGGAGGCTTCTACTTCGTTATACATGTTAATTTCAGAATACAACACTTATTACTTTGTATAACACTTGTTTATTTTTACTACACGTTTGATAATGACAAGCTAAATTTGTCGAAACTGCAGTCACATAAAAATAAACAAGTGTTATACAAACAAAGTAATAAGTGTTTTATTGTGAAAATAATTAATAATTAATTATTTTCAAATTATTTTTGATCAATTTATTTTATATAACTGTGGCCACGAAAATAAATATTTTTTTCTAATTAAATAAATTAGTAATTATTTAATAACTAAATGTATAGCAAATATTTAATGTAATAATTATAACGTCACTTTTTTTTTAGGTTTTTCCGTGTAACTAGATTCGCATTTAAATATATAAATTGCAATTCATTTGAATTTGTTTCCCATAAAACTGTGCAAATTATCGAAATTTACAAAGAGGCAAAAACTACTTCAAATTGATGTATTATATTATCATATTAAACCGTATTAAATTTAGTTCAAGTCGAATGAAGCATTTAGTTGTTATCAATAATTTTAAGCCATCTCGAAAAATTAACGGGACACACTGTATATGGAAAATCTTTAAATCCGTGAGTTAAAATAAATTACATCACAATATTTACTTCATTACAATCATGTACAATTTTGTCTTAGAATAAACGCGGCTATTATGCATCACAATCCTCGACCTAACGTTCGAAGAAATTTGGAAGTCAGCGAACGCTTAGCCATTAGAGTGATTGTAACGATTAGACATATTTCGTAATTATTTATAGAAAAATGAATTTCAATTCAATAATATTGAATTTAAATTTACTTTAAGAGCCAACAAAAGAATTTAACATGGTGTTTGATGTTTTCGCTTAACAATTTAATTTAGAGAAAATAAAATGCTATCAATAGAAAGCGACAATCACAGTACATCTAATGACACGAATTAAAAATTTAAAAAATGAGTTATCATTCTATAATATTAATTTAAATGTTAATGGTTTTAAATAATGCCTTTCATTCTGACGTTCAGGATTATGCAAAGTATAATTTATATAAAAATAAAGATTAATTATTAATATTTATTAATTAAATATATTGTAAAATCCTGGTAATAATGGTTTATGAAAAGTTCTAAATCTGGTTGCAACATTTTCCAAGTGAATACAATTTAAAATTAGTATATTAATAAATTAGTAACTTAAATCACAAAAATTTCAAAATAATTAATTATTAGTTAGCTTTTAGCTATTGCAACTTTTTTTGATTTACGTTACGTAAGTATTTTAAAACAAATATTCATTAAAACAACTACTTCTCGGATATATACCGTAATTCTGCTTGTTGTGGTTTAAATGTTAAAATGTTTCTCAGATTACTTCATCTACCTGATGGTAGTGTGTATCGAAAACAAAAATGTATCAGTATTATCTACAATAAATCTACGAAAATTAAAAAAAAAATATATTTAACTCCATTTTAACTGCTTTTGTAAAATAAAACTAACCTTCAACTATAAAATACACACAGCAAGGATTTTATATCATTATACACAGTCCTTTGTTCAATTTAAGAGAAAAATATTGGAAGCGTTCAAGTAATTAATAAAATTTTATTAATATCAAAAACTTCCACAAACAGAACTTATTTCATGAATTCGAGCATATGATTTACTGCCCGTTATAGAAGAATGTATAGAATGTTTCTTCTTTCCTATACTGTATTTCTTTATATAAAATATGAAAGAAGTGTGCTATTTGGGGTAGATTTTTCCCTTGTCTAAGGGAAGGTATTGTGATCGTAAAAATTTTCGAATAGCCAATTTCAACGAATATGTACATTTTGAGGTCCCCGTCCATTCTATCGAGTTTTGAAAAATATTTAGGTGTCTGTGTGTTTCCGCGATAGCGCATAAACGGCTGTGTGGATTAAACCCAAACTTTATATTTAAGGTTTCTATAACAATGGAATGATCTGAAACGTTTTTGGTTAGAATCAAAACTCTTTAAGTGCAACTTTACTCTTATAGATTTTTCATTTTTACTTTCCTCGGACCCCCGTCCAAGGGAAAGTATTGTAATCCTAAAAATTTTCCAGTTGCCAATTTCAACAAATATGCACGTTTGGAGGTTCCTTCAGTCCATTCCATCGAGTTTTGAAAATTGTCTGTGTGTGTGAGTTTCCGCAATAGCACATAAACGGCTAAATGGATTGAACCCAAACTTTATATCTAAGTTTTCTATAACAGTGGAATGATCTGAAAAGCTTTTGATTAGAATCAAAACTCATTAAGTGCAACTTTACTCTTAGCGATTTTTCATTATTTAATTGGAATAGAAAAATTTAAAACATTTTTCTATATAAAAGTTGTAGATCTTGAAAAAAAAACATTGTTATAAAACTTTTATTGTAGGACCTTCAGTTTTCATTTTATAAGCGGAAGAATTTCGTTTACCTGTTAAATTCCTTTAGAAATAAACAATTATTTTTATAATCTTCTTTATGTTGGCAGTGAAGTCTTTAATTATTTAAATAATTATTTGTATGTCAAATAAAACGTCAAAATGCTGTCATCTTTCGCAAACGCCTCCAGAATATTCAAGAAAGTCATTGGAGTCATTGTAAGGTAAGAAATAACAAAATAAATTGAAATATTCTTCCAAATACTCGGCATTAACTTTAAAAGACATTCATTTTATGAATTAATAATTTTTCTTTAACTATTAAATGTTCATTTATAAACCGAAGTTACCGACCATGATGGTCTCCATCACCACCATTTTTTAATTTGGATAGAAAAAGGTTTGAAATAAAAGTTGTAGATCTTGAAAAAATAAATAATTTTTGTTATAAAACTTATATTGTAGGACCTTAAGTTTTCATTTTATAAGCGGAAGAATTTCGTTTACCTGATAATTTCCCTTAGAAATAAACAATTATTTTTATAATCTTCTTTATGTTGGCTGTGGAGACTTTAATTATTTTTATATCAAATAAAACGTCAAAATGCCGTCATATTTCATATATAACGCCTCCACAATATTTAAGAGGAGAAAAATAGTGTGGGGAAATTTTGCGAAGCCGTTCTAAGGTAAAAAATAATTTGTAAACTTCTTTTAAACATTTGGCTTTAACTTTAAAAGGGAACAATTCCTATTTTCATTCCCTATTAAATGTTCATTCAAAAACTTATTTGACCGAATTCACCGCCGAATATATGTATATAATTGAATACGCATGTTAATATTCGATGTTCGAATTTGAGGGTGAACATCCGGTATAATTTAATCACAGAATATAACATCTAATAATACACAACAAATGACTTCATTTAAATGTTATGTATGTTAAGAAAGTATAAAATATAGTAGAAAGTATTTACGCTTACTCAATTAATTTTCCACTAAAACCGTGAAGTGTGAGAATGAATTTAAATTTAATTAAAATACGTGGAACCAAATGTTCAAATCGAGATCAATGAAAGTAATGAAAGTTTTAAATTATATTTATTTATTTATCAATCTGGTTAATTACAGAATTTTCTATATAGAATTACACGTTCGAATTTATAAATGAATAAATGTATTGATACAATTATTTATTGAAAATATGATTTTTTACTACAATGTGATATAAATCTGTGATGAAGTTGTGATGAATTGTCTTTAAATTATATTTTTTAGCGTTTTTTATATCTCATTATATATTTATTATTTTAAATTCAATTGTATCTATTGTTATTTATACACTGGGTAACTGCAATTGTATTTAAATACATATTTTATATTTATTTATCTATATTTATCTATGGTTTTATTTAGTTCGCTCTATATTTTGTTATTATTTAATTCATAACATGAAGTGGAACCATTTCGAGGTTTACTATCACTATTATTTATATATTTATTTATTATTGTTTACCTATTATTTGATAATTGATAATTATTATATAATGTTTCTTTTTCCTCTATTTTGTAATTGGTTTTCTTTTAATTTATAAGTTGGTATTTTGTGTGCTCAATATATGTAAACATATTTTGAATGTAAAAATTGGCGAATCCGTAAATAAATGCAATTTTTTTTTTAAAATAAATGTTTTAATTACTTCATAAGTAAAACACGTTTTGGTTTTAGGTTTCACAGATTACATCAGCTGCATTATAATGATACTATGAATTGAAATAATAGTAAAAGCGATTGTAGCGATTTGTCCGTGTCTTTCGTGTTAACTTATTATTAACTTATTTCGTTTCGTGTACACTGGCATCGAAGTCCTTTTACAACTTTGGTGTCACTTTATGTTAGTTTCGATCGATTTTAATTTACTATGCTTCGTTGTGGTTGTGTTATATGGTTTTGTTTGCATTGTCCATTCCAGAGACCTTTTACAGCTCTGGGATATTAAGAAATAATTTTAGGGTTCCGGCATCGAGGTATTTGTACAACCTCTGTGTCATCTCACTGTGATTGGATAAGTTTCATATTCTTTTATATTTAGGTTAGGTTAGTTTTAGGTATAATAATTTATTTATAATAGTTTTAAGTCTATGTTTTAAGTTTAAGTGTTATTTGTATTTTGTAATGTCCGGGGCTCCATTATCAGGGCCTTTACACCCTGGCACTGTCCCCACTCGCTTAGGTATTCTGTGATATTAGGATTAGTGAAAATATATTGGCTAGCGGTTTTGTATGTAAAGACCAGGGTCTGTTAAATTGGTATGCTAGTCAGTTTATTTAAAGTAGAGGCTGGCCAATGACCCTGGCAGTCGACGCCGGTAAAGTAGGAGGAGTTTTTAGTCGGTATTCTCCTGGACAAAATCTGGGAGGAGTCCGGCACAACGTCCGTAAACGAATTTCAAATATAATTCTACAAAACTTAAAATGTTTTACTTATCAAGTAGTTAAAATTAATAAATCTTTAGTTTGGTTTTCATATATAAATTATTTTGTAAAAATTAATAGAAAATAAGTCACTTGGTATATTTCATTAAATTTATGTGTTTATTCAACTAACAGTCATTTTCATTATTTTCCTTAAAAATGACTGTTAGTTGAAACTAGTTCGAATAAATACATAAAACAAAGTGACCTATTTTCTATTAATTTTTACAAATTAATTTATATATAGTTAAAATTAACTTCTATTAATAAATAAATGTTAAGTTAAATAAATATATGTGTTATTATAAAAACGTGTATATTGAAATTTTCCCATAATCGCTTTTATATGTCAAATATTTAATAACGAAGTTCAGTTATTAAATTGAGTATTTTATTATTTGATAATGAGTTAGAGACTAGTGATGGAAAATTAAGAAGACCTTGTCGCTATATTTTGCTTTGATCGAATTATTCTTACTGAACGGTATTTTAGGATCAATTAAATTAAAAGTACTGTCTATATACTAATGAAATATATACATTATTGTAAATCTCTGCAAATGGTATTTTATAAATATTTATTATTTTGCATTAAGTGTTGCATGTTTTTTTTATTATTTTTGGCAACAATTCGAAATTATAATTATGACTATTATAGGTTTTCCTGTTCCGAAATATCCTTTCTTAAAATGTACGTTTTTATTTTCAATGCATTTTCTCATACCTATTACCGTAACAAATTCTTTGTATTCATTAAATTTTAGAAATGGAGTTTTAAAAATCCACCGGAACAATCCTTATATTGTTATTATAACTATTCTGTTTTAATTATTACGTTATATTAAGTTTTATTGTTAACTTTTAACCAACAAATTCAATATTACGTTGCGTGTGGATTTGTTTTTATACTAAATTAAAATTTAATATTCATTATTATTAAACATGTATTAAACGTGTTTTGATAAAATATTTATACAATATTATATAACATTACAAATGTATGCATTTTTATACCAAATAAAATAGGCTTCGACGATTTCTGTTTTATTAGGTTTCATAATATGGTTTATTGTGAGGTTATTTATGAGACGAAATATAGGATGTTAACTTGTGATTTATGTATCGTTATAACTTCCAATGGATTGATACATTATTTGTGGGAGATTTTAAAATTTTGAATTAATGTTAGGATTTCTAACAATGCGAAGTTCTGCTAGGATTTTGGTTAAGGAAAACTTTCTTAGTGAGATTGTCAATTCTGTCAGTGATAGGGATTATATTGGTACGGTGGTATAAAAAGGCGTTTGAGGGATTATAGAGTAGATCGAGAGGGTGAGACGGTGATAAATATTCATTTTATAAAAAAATGTAGTTTTATAATAAGGAATATTTCACATCAACTCTTAGAAAGGTAAGAAGTGGCCACAAAATAATTTAAATTAAGAAATTAATAATTTAAGATAGTCCATGACAGACTAACACCTTCATGCATATTTGTAATTGTAATATATAGCAGTGTATGAATTTTTTTATATTGTCTGAATAAAGATGTTTGTATATATATAATAATTCAATAAATGGCAATTAATAAGAATACAGCTAAAGTAATAATTTATGATGGTAACTATTTCACATCTACATCATTGATTGCCTAAATTAGTTTAAATTTATGCAAGGTAATATTATTCAATCAAATAATAATAATCTTAAAATAAATATTTGATTTCATGGTCTAAATAAAAGACATTTATTGATTTCAACGGTATATATATTATTTATATACAGTACGATAAAAAATGAAATGACGTAAAGCGATTTCAATTACAGCGCGCCTAAAAAACTGTTTTTAATTTTTTTGCTAACAAAAATAATGACAGATGTGACTTAATCAATTTTTTTTGTAAATTATAACCTTATCAAAAAATAAAACATTTTTGATTACGGGAGAGTTTATTTATTCTGTTTTCACCACATAAAAAAATGAATAAATATTTTAACAGAAAACTTAAAATAGCGGTTTTTCGTTAATATTTATTTTATAATTATAATAATTATTTATAGACGGATATATCCTCTTTACAAAAGGAATACATATAAATTAATACGATATAATAGAAAACAGAACATGCACACTAGTCAGATAATATGTTTCACTAGCAAACATTAAAACTAACTTCAAAATATTAATTCTGTTATAATGTTTATTAACAATGTTAATCATTCTCGCCAATGGACTATTCATATCATAGTTAACTCTATGAAATTTCGTAGCTAATAATAATAATGGTGCGAGTCTTGTAAATCTGCACGAAACATACAATTTGAATATCCTTAAAGTAATTTAACAATTAATTATTCTCAACTTATGTAACGTGAAATGTCACAGTAGCTAAACAGGAAATAATTTATTAATAATTTTGAAATTCTTTTTATTTATTTTCTTTAAACAACTGTTACCAAGTCAATGAACATTCTTTTCTATTAATATAGGTTGTATATAGGGACGGTACTTTAGATTAATTAAACAACTTTGTAATTATATAAGGCAGAACTGTACTGATGAGGGATCAAATCCCGAAACACGTGTCTTCAGATTTTATATTAGGTATTTTTTATTTCTCTTTGCATTAAACATTTTCAAATCAAAAATTCTTGCATTATACAATAATTAGTGTTATGTCATTATAGTACATTTGTTTTAAGGAAATTACGAAACGTAAGTCAAAATTGTCACAGTAGCTAAAGAGGAAATAATTTATTAATTATTTTCAAATTCTTATACAAACATTTTTATTCAGACAATTCTTTACAAATATTTATATTTACAATAAATATTGGTGGGTTATTAGTCTGTCATGGGCTATCGACCGGCGGTCTTTCTGCCCTCAAATTCATTTTATTTAATTTATTTTAAATATCTGTGACCGTATTAAGAAATCCTTTTTTATTATAATTAATAATTATTGAAAAGTAATTTTAAATAAATTTACTCAGAATACAACATGATACTTCGTTTTTAATGCGCTAAATTGAACTGAGTGCAACTTTTTAATATCACCCAAAATATTTCAGTGCTGTTGGTGTCGAATTTGCTGCATTATTTCATTTAATGAACAATTAATCATTTATCAAATTCTCGTTGATATAATTAATATAACCATTAGGAATTAATTAAAATTAAAAATTGTATGTCATTTTATTCAAATGTTTATAATATCAGGTTATTAGGATAATCATTTTTTTAGGGTATATATTTAAAAAAAAATGTTTTACATTTAGTTTTATTTAATAATACGATCCTTATTTAATAATATACCGTAACCGTATATATACAGAAATCGCTTTCGATTAAAGGCTTTCTCACGTAGTTATTACACATAATTACATTTATATATGTACAATTATATGTCTAGACAATCTGAAATGCTTAAATAGCTATATAGGCCAACAATAAAGATTCGTATATTAAAAAGTGGCAATAGGAAACCGCGTTAATGATAATTACTAATCATTAAATTTCAATGGAGGTAATTGTTTAATTATCTCTTTACGACTTACATTTTCACCACAAATTTAGACACAAAATGTATTTTCACGTATAAATGACGCATTTCAAATATGTTTTACAGATAATTACGCTCATCTTTTTTCCTCGAGTATATGTATCAAATGTTGAATATTCATTGTGAACAATTTGCTTCGTTAGGGTATCAATTTAGTATTGGTTTGGTTTAAGTGGTGATCATAGAGAATATATTAGTGAGTCGATTGGATTTTGAGGGTTACATGATACAACACATGATTGCACTCTGTAAAGGTGCATTGAATTTAATACATAAAAGCAGCACAATCTAAATTAGCGTTTCAAAATTGTACATATATTTTTTATATATATATTCTTTTTAAATAAACATATGTCGAATATAATTACATTAATTTCGGAAATAAATCGAATTCAATGCGACTATTTGAGGTATTTCATTTATTTTCTATATTTCTTAATTAATTATATAAAATTTGTCTTTTTCCTACTACTTCTTTATTTAGCTAAATACATATTTCGAAAACTATGTTTTCACCTTCAATAGTGTGTATTGAGGTTTTTCTGTATTACTTGACATTTATTCTGCCCCTGCAGACTTTATAGTGACAGATAAAAATACAATATACCAAAACAGGGTAACAAAAAATGAAAGAGGTTGTTTTTGTACCATTATAAAAATCTATTAAGCCGTGTACTTAAAAATTCATGCTTGAATTTAAGCATAAATAATAGAAAAAAGTTTTTATTCACTTGGTCACAGTTATTTAAATAAATTAAATAAAAAGAATTTCAAAATAATTAATTAATAATTTATTTCCTATTGATATTTTCTGTGATATTTTGACTTATGTTACCTAATTACTTTAAACAAATGTTCAATAACGGACATAATTATATTTGTACTTATGTAACATAAGTCAAAATGTCACAGTAGCTAAAGAAGTAATAATTTAATAATCAATTATTTTCAAATTCTTTTTGTTTAATTTATTTAAGCACAGATATTACTTTTATAGTAGAAAGGCTCCTAGTTGATACCTAATTAATTTATCAATCAGGTATCAACTAGGAGTTTTTCTGCCCTAAAAGTATTATTTGTGCTTAAATAAATTAAACAAAAAGAATTTGAAAATAATTAATATTAATACTTTATAACATTATTATATACTTTATGCCTGTTAATAAAAATTATTGTATATATTACATTTTATGTAACGTGGAGCCTTACAGTATAAAACTCTTCTATACTGTACGGGTCTACGTTACATAAAAAGTAATATATACAATATTTTTTTAAACATATTCAGTAGTTTGATATTTTACATATGCATTACATATAAAAAATAATATTATTATTAATACAATAAATATCATAGATACAACATTGTATACAGAAAGGATATCTACCGTAATAGGTCTTTTTGCTGATAAATTTTACTGGTAATAACTAAAATGTATATTAATAAAAGGCGATACGCGCTTAGAATGTAATAAACGATTAAAAATGGGGTGTGTTTAATTATCATCAAATTGCCTATATAATGTGTTGAAAGGGTATGAAGTAATGTACTTCATTACATTCGCGTTCACATGTTATGAATTATTTAAACCATATTAGGGTAGAGCATATATTAAAGTATTGCGTAGGAAATTTCACTTGTTATATCACGAAAAACGACGCGTGCTGCATAAACAATTAATTATGGAAATTCGGCAGATGGACAACTTATACTAAATCTAGAATCCACTTTCCTTGAATAACGGCAACACTTTATTTGAAGTAGTGTGGTTATGACCCACCACAATGGCGGGGAGCAACGACTTGAGTCACTTTCACCAATAACATGACAGTCTTAGAGTTGGTTTAAAGCATTGCTTACTTCTTGTGGGACTAGTTCATACCATTCACGATGGAGTTGCGTAGGCTTGTGTGTAGTGCTTTTTTTCTGATAGTGTTTGTGATAATTTTTGAAGATATTCCTTGCACTTCTGCACAGCAGGGTGGGTTCGAATTGCCGGTTGAATTAGTTGGGTTTCCAGTGATTATAGTGGCTGTGCGGTTATCAAATTTTGTTAAAAAGCTAGCATATTCACTAAATCCAAGTACGTATAAATCCTAATATAAAACAAAAAAATAACCTTGTTCAGGTAGTGCAAATTTATTGGCGTGTCCCATATTCTATACCACAAGGACAAAAATAGAATGTTCTTTATTGCTGAAATGTGTAACAGCTCATATTATATAATACCATACAAGTTTTTACGTTCTCTTTAATTTGAAACATTTCTATTTATAATCGTTCTAATTCCCTTTCATTGAATCAGGAAATGTTTTTTTTTTTCTTTTTTAATTGTAGATTTAGATAATTTAAAATAAATTGCTTTATAATTGAAGCTGGGTTACTAATAGACTACTTTTATTCTAAGGGACCTACACATCTCGGTCACGAAGAGCTTTAGCCAGTGATGGCATGATAGATATGAATGAAGCGGAGAAGCGATTAGTCGCGGAACTAGGAGAAAATGTGTGTATTTACACTAGGGTTTGTTTACACTATGCGGAGAAGGCGAGGAAATCACAAGGAAGAACTACATATAATGTAGATTGGGATTACATTTTCAGGTATTTAAAAACGTTATTGCTATATAATTTATCAAATAACACTAACATTATTTCCATGTTGTTTTCTTCATGGCGACACCATTCCCAATAATTAAATATTACACATTACTCACTGTAATTACTTGGCAAATATTACGAGATTGTAGTAATATGAAGAAATTGTCAAGGTAAAACAGGTTTGGTTAAAGAGAAAATTGTTTCTTGTTTCTATTTATACATATAAAGCAATTTTAACCGAATTATTTTTGTTATATATATGCACAACAAATCAATAAAGATTAATTGACAAACGTAATACATAATCTACATAGAACATAACATATTGCAATCAATATATTGTAAAAGTCTGTCATTTGGCTATCGACCAATGGTCTTTCCGCTTGGATTTTATTTTTAAACAAATTTAAATTTACACATAAAAACATATCTTTATTGACAGATATACCAAATTAATAATATACAAATGAATGTATTCCAAAAAATATTTTTATATGAAAATGATCTGCCAAATGGCTATCGACCTGTGGTCTCTCAGCGTGATAAATTTATATTATGGCATAATTTCTCACTAATGATATTAGTGAGTTATTATTGGTGTATGTATGAAAGTATAAGAAGGATTTTAAATGGCATGTATTGAATATCTGTGAATAAATTAAAACATATTTAAAAAATATTACTAAATTATCTTTATTCAAATAAAAAAAAATAATACATGTTATTATACTTAATCTATTAATAATATTTCACTTTTTTCTTTAGCTATTGACCATAGGTTTTTCTGTCAACAATATATAATTATACAAATATCTGTATTTTTGAAATTCAAACAATATAAATACAATACATTAGAAAACCAACCAACATTATAATTTATAAATTTCACAAATTGGCTATCGATCAGTAGTGGTCTTTCAGGCTGTCTCTGTTCAGTCTTTAAAAGTAATGGTCTCTAATATCATTGTTAATGCCCGGATGATTAGATGCAATGAATTGATAGATGGTTGATTTTGGGGTTTTATATTTGGGAGGGATCGCCAGGTTGCGGAGCATAAAAAGACACTTAATGATACCGAGAAACAAAAAATGTCAAATTAGCTAAAGAGAGAATAATTTATTAATTATTTTCAAATTCGTTTTATTTTATTTATTTAAATTATTAAATGAATATTTTTTTTCTATCAATATTTTATCATGTTTTAAACTTTGCAGTTATTATAATAACAATATTCATTTAATTATTAATACGTCTACTTCGTTAAATGTTGTTATGTGATTAATGAAAATACTTTTATCTTTAACTTTCAATTTTTATATAAAATTAAATAAAATAACAATATTGTATCGCTAGATTATTTTTTTATATATTAGTTATTGATTTTCGTGACTTAAAATTCCATTATACAAAATCCGCGGAATGATTTATTTATTATCGAATTTAATATTTATGCACGCACAGAATAATTTAAAAATAAATCCAGTATGTGATGTTTGAATATTACGTAGCAGTTGAGACGCGTAAATCGAAATTGACAAAGCTTAAAAGATTGCACTTTAATTTTATGTTTCGGGGGAATCGAAAAGAGAGACGACAAATCTAAAATTGAATTGAAGCCATAAGAAAATGAAGGGAAAGAAAGATGGTATTATATCAAACTCGAGCAATTCCGCGATGATATCATACATCACCGAACTTGGATGGATCGACTCAGATTACATTTTACTGTGCAAATAATCTTAATAAATGCCACAACAGTGGCGTAACTATAATGGGGCACAAAATATGGAGTTTATTTTGTTGTTGTTGGAATATTGAATATAGTACTAAAATTGATTGAAATATTCAAATGATTTAATTATTCAATACTTCTTATATAAATAAAAAATAAATACTTTAAAATATACAAGGTGACCACAAAAGGAGTGACAATCTTCAAATTGGTTAATTTATAGTAAAAAATTTAAGTAAACAAATGTATTTATATTTATTATAACTCCACACGAGTCAATTTAAAGAAATTTAAATTTGGCAACGATGGATCGATCAAGTGTTAATAGTAATCATAAATCTAAGAAATATAGTAAAAGCCATGTTTAAAGCATATATCAAAATAAAAACAATATAAAGTAAATGTTCAAAACAACTAATGGATATAGTGGTTAACATATAATCATTATAATTGATAGAAAACAACTATTGTGTGATTCTGGAGTAACACACCGCATAATCATCTTTATTGCGATATTTAAAATTACATTAAGTTTATAAAACCACTGATCGATAATATCTAACTATGTTAACAATAAACATGTATTTAATATCTGTTTCTAAAGTTGTCTCCACTGTTTGTACAATGATAAAAACATTCTTCAGAAAGAACAATAATTTTTATGTAACATTTGTTAATGATATTTTTTCCCTGAAATTATTTTTGATTAATAATGATAGTGAACTATTTTTATTGCAGTATATATATATATATATATATCTTTCTCGTCAATACATAGTACATGTGTTATAAAGAAAATAATAATAATATAATACAATCGACTACCGGCCAACAGTATTTCTGCCTTCATTGCAGTTTTAATTAAATTAACAGAAGATAATTCGAAAATAATTGAGGAATTAATTCTTTGAACTGCTCTGCAATTGCGGACTTAGAGATTAAATATTTATTGAAACAACTACTTCCCGGGAAAAATACCTACGCCGGACATTGAATAATAAAATAGATATTAACCGTTGCATCTCATCTGATAAAGCAAGATCTTTTGATTTTTTTTCAGTACAATAATGTACTTATGTATAATAAGATCATCTGTAGACAGGTGTTTTAGGAATTATCCCTTATCAGTACAGATTTACATTATATAGTCTTAAAATTATAATAAATCCCGAAACACGTATTTTATACTATATATTCAATGACATAAAAAAACGCAACATCAAGGAGTAGGAATTTTTGGACCAAACTTGGCAGAAAAATTTAACTAGTACCTTTCACTAGATAAATTGATTAAAATTTCATTAAAAATAATCTATTAGCCGTGACAAGTTTGATTTGTTGCTACAATCGAAATTATCGGGTGTCTTGCTTGCAAGATTAAGTCGATTTCGATATTTTTTGTTGTAATTCTGTCCTTTTTGAGATTACAAATGATCACATTACAAGAAATATACTTATATGTAAATTGCTTGCAAAATGGCAGATCGACTTGACCCGTTTTTTTTTTAATTCTGTCATTATCTCTAGTGTATTATGTAGTTGGATGTCTTTGCCTTTGACAGTTGGAGGTCATGATTGCTAATGTCTAATTATTTCTGTCATAAAGTGATAAGATGTTAAATTAATAAAAAATCTTAATGTTTGCATTAAAAAATATTTTTTAACGGATATATTTTTTTCTCAATAGATACAAATGTGTTCTACAATTAGATTATAAATCTAACTAAAAATACATAAATTTGTTTATAATCACGTGATCAGGCAACTATGAACAATTGGTCGATTATTTTTTTATATATGTATATAAATTAAATAAAAAGAATTTGAAAATAATTAATAAATTATTCGCTCTTTAGCTACACTGACTTTTTGACTTAGGTAACATTAGTACTTTAAAACAAATGTTCAATAAATGTCACAGTAGCTAACGAGGGAATAATTTATTAATAATTTCCATTTTTTAAATTTAATTTATTTAAATAACTATGACCGTGTGAATACATTCTTTTTTTTCTATTATATATGTATATATGTGTTTAGAATGTCAGTCTTACATTATACAATACAGGTAAACAATAAAAAAGCTGGGAATCATTGGCAGAGAAAAAATAGTCGATTTAAATAACAAATTGCTGTTGTGAATTTTATAGCGAACTGGTTATTAATATTCAGACAGTATTAAAAAACAAACAGAAAAAAATCCGAAATAAAATCCGAAAATTTTATGAAATAATAGTTATATATTTATATTTATTGAACTATTGATTAAAATATGCATTAATAAAATAAATGAATATGTAACACAAGATATGCAAAATAATTTTAAATTAATTTCACAAAACTCGTAATTCCTGCACGCTATATCTGGGTTAATAAATCGTTTAACCTTACTGAAGGCTGGTGAAATCATGTGATTGGAAATGACTTTTGCCAAGAAAAAGCAGATTTAATATTTTATATACGAAAGAAAGGGATAGTGTGTTTTTAGGATTTTTTGCGTCTTGATTTTATTAATCCAGAGCGTTCGTTCTTCGCTTAAGTTTTATTACGGCCTAACTTGTCACGTTTTGAACCACCTGAAAAGGAATACATGGAAAGATGTCATAATAGTTTATGGCCTTTTGGGCGTATTCTAAAGTAGGTCAAGTATGTGTAGTCACGTAGAGCAGGCTCATTGTAAAACTTAAATTGAACATTATGTTAATGCAAATAGTAAATAAAAAAATCTCGAATTTTTATGAATTATATTAAGAGAGTTGTAATAAAAAATATATTAACGGTACAAGAAAAACTGTATTTTGCATTAATATGTGTTTAATTCACATCTAAATACATTTAAAAGATTATTTTTAAATAATAATAATGTGGATTAATTTTAAAACGCCTACAAATAATGCATTCTTAAACATGTTACCTGGTGCAATTTACGTGCAGAGTTAGTCACTGGTTTTTATTCACATTTTTAGCATAGATTCGCACCATATAAACAATGGAGAAAAACGTAAGTGTATTTATGTACGATACGCACGAATATCAAATAAGCTCCGCTTTCCGTTGAGCGGTATGTGTGGCGATACAGGCTCATTAGGTTGAATAACAACTACTTACATTTCCGCTACATTCGCCGATCTTTTATCCGCATTTTGTGTTAAATATGTTTAACATTTACGTTATCGATTCGAGATCCATAAATGGATACAATTGTCTTCCTGGATATTTCCGACACACATTACTAGTTTTTTGTCCGTGCTATTAAAATACTGAAACATTTATTGGAAAATGTAAGCACCGCTTGTTCAAATAATCGGGGAAAATAATTAAACATCTTGATTTATTCCATTGTAGTTCCTTTTATTTTTTTATGTGAATGGTATAGACAGCTCATAATAAATAACACAGAGGTATTACATAAGTTTGTTTATACTCTTATAAGTCATTATACGAATTTTTATATTGGGAATTTCCAAACCTCATTTTAGCGACGTGTTTTTCACTTTTAAGCGTTTTTTGAATTTCCAACATTTGATACGTAATAATAAAAATGTTTACTTAATTTGTATAGTAAAACGTGTTACATTATTGTGAATTATGGTGTATAACAAAGTAGAAGACTTAATAATTAACAAATTATACTTATTTTTTGTACGCAATTTATATCTATATTTTTGTTAATAACAATTGAAATTATAAATTATAAAGAAAGGCTTCTGATCGTTAGCCGATTACTGTTTTATTTGATTTCAAATCAATTAATTTGAAATGTTATATATTATTGTGTAAATATTGTATCAAAATAGCAATATAGATGTTTAGTAATAGTAATGTATTTCATGTTGCAATAGTACGTACGATAGTGACTATATGTAAAAGATAAACAATTATGATTATTATTTGAAGGTACTACCCTTTTGAATTTAAAAGTATTATAATTATCCCTTGGGCTTATTTTAAAAAGGAAATAATAATAATACTGTCTTTTTATCATAAGATTTTCATTAATCAACCACTAACTGAAACTTAAAACTAAATTAAATGTAAAGTGTTTAAAGGGACTTAGAAATTTTTTCTTGAGTTACATGAAGTTTCAAATAAAAAGAATTTGAAAATAATTAATAAATTATTCGCTCTTTAGTTACTGTGACATTTTTGACTTACGTTACATAAGTACTTTAAAACAAATGTACAATAATGAACACTTGCTGTTGCATAACAATAACATATTGTATAATGCAATAATTTTTTATTCGAAAATATTTAATGCAAAGAACAAAACAAAAAATACGTAATATAAGGCTATCTGTAGGATCGTGTTTTGGGATTTTATCCCTCTGCCTTATATAATTAATTAGTACTCGAAACTAACATCTAGCAAAACACAAATAGATTGTGAAGAAAGTATTAGTGTGTTGTTTTTCATGAAGTATAAATCACAAATGGCGTGGACAAAAAAGGATATAGTCCTTTTTTGTCCATGTGTTTCAAACATGATGAAGTCGGGCATAAAGACCACTTTAAAACTATGAATCCACCAAAATCTAATGACATGTTTAACACAGATAAACAATGAAATACACTTCACTTGGACATGACTATATACACATTCTTAAATCATTACCATAGAATATCCACAGTCATCTACTCAACATCCTTAACTTTATCTACCAAATTAATTACTTCCCCCCAGAACTGAAGTAAGGTATCATAATATTCTTAACAAAACGTGACCAAAATAAAACCCAACCCGTATTCCTACTTACCGTATAATACACTACTTCCCGATCACTGAAATGTATATGAAACCCTCCTCTGACCGCGTTCCTAAATACCAATTTGAATTTCTTCTAAATGCTTCACTAAACTTCCACTTTCCATAATTACATTCAGTGTATAACATCCTACCTCGAAGTTAAATCCTCTGCAGCCTTATTCCTTGGTATCCAAAAAGCCCAACATTCTGTCTGACAAAAGTCCTCCCCTACAAATTTCACTTCCTTAATATTCTCATTTACCTTATTTTTTTATCTTACAATAATACCTTTTCAATAGATTCTTTCGAGTAAAAATTAAGCTTGAGGGGTTCCTCAAGGCTCACTCATTTCCTCATTATTTTACAATATTTATTGCTCCGATATATAACATCACCATTCAATTATTATTTCCTCATCACACAACCAAATTCATTCGTCCCTCTATATAAAATACCTTGGATTTACTTTCGATTAAAAACTCAAAACTGTTCCTCAATTTAACCTACAAATAATAAGATGTAAGTATGAAAACAGCAATTAATTCGCAGAAGAAGGGAAATAGCCACAAGCATCCATCCTTTTCTGTATCTTTATACCATATCCAAGTTAATCAGCGAGAATCCCTAAAAACCCTTACAAATTATTCATCCTCTAAATAGGGGAATCTTTCAAATGAACTCTACGATATTACACTTGTAATTCCTATTTATTTTATAATTCCTTTCCAAAATTTTTCTTCAAAATACTTCTATTATTATTTTGAAACGAATAACCAAGTGTCTTATTTAAAATACATCTTAATTACTACTATTACCTTTCTCAGTTCTGTCTCCAAAATCTCAAAATAACTTCTAATACAAAAACCCGCTAACGCTTCCTTTTTAATGCATCTCATCACAACGATTATTATACAGTATATTGCTCCTATTGAAGGAACGTTTGACAAAACAACTTTCATAGAAAACAGGTGCCCTACACAAGATAGAAGTACCACAAGCTTAAAGTGACTGGGCCACAAATATGCTAAGCAATAAGTAGGCCTCCTTAAAAGTAGGTAAGGCAAAACTCTCATGGAGATAGATAAAGGATGACTACAGGGTGGAGACCTATCACCCTTCTTGTGGAATCTAGTTGTCGACGATCTTATAAATCTGTTAAACAAGTCAGGTTATTATAAAATAGGGCATGCAGATGACATACTCGTTTCAGGCAATGCAGAAACCATTCTGACAAAAAGCATGTCTGATGCCTTCAAAGTTATGGAAAATTGGTACAGAAATCAAACGCTAACAGTTAACCCCACCAAAACAGAGTTAGTCCTCTTTAAAAATAGGAGGAAATGTAAGGACAATCTCTAAAATCATCACAATATTTATATGTAATTTTCTATAGCAAATAAAATTGAAAATTATACCTAAACACAAGATGCAAAAGAGCATGCATAGCCCTAATGCAATGCAAGAAAGATATTGGTAGAATATGGGGACTGTCTGTGGGGACTGTGGGGGCTAATGCTATCCTGATAACATGATGGCTAAAAACCATACAAAAACAGCGATGCAATAAACGGATCATATTTAACGCATCGCCTTAGTTTATGAATGAAAACAACATCACTAGAGACAACAGGATGCATTTTCTTGTCAAATACAGTGCATCTTTAACTGCACTATGTCTTCACAAACTAGAGCTAGGGGTATACCAAACAGAGTTGGCGAACACTGGAACATCTGGGGGACTAACCATAAAGAGATACCCACAAATACTGGGACCAGTGAACACCGCATCCCGCAAGTATATTTTTTTATAGCAATATGGATCTGGAGGAATTGAGGAATGGAATTTATTCAGAGAAACTCTCACTAAAAAGAAAGAATATCTCTAGGGAAATGACGACCCCACTAGTGCAGAATTAGCTGTCATACATTATTCAGCCATAATCTTTTTATACAATAAAAGTCTAACCGGAAAATAATCCGGCTAATAACAGATAGCAAAGCATCTCTCAATCCTATCATGTACTCGAAGTTCAAGTCAAAACTTGCTCTTGATTGTAGGACAAGCATAAAAATAACTGCAGCCAGTAACAATATACATATTCAGTGGACAAAAGGGCATAAAAACAGTAATGGAAACATATTGGCAGATAAACTGGCCCACAAAGTTACCAATCCATCCATGCAGAAACCATAAACTGCATTACCAAAGAAAATGTCTAACATAAAGAAAACGATTAAGGACCACTCCAGAAGTGAACATTTCACAGTTGTTCTGGAGTGACACATGGAGTGAGACAAAGGGCAATAAAATGGGGAAGCTTTTCATCAATCATAACCAAAAAAACAAATATTTAACAAAATTATCAATGAAAAACCTGAGTAATGTTATAAGGTTACTAACTGGCCACTATGCATTCAGAAAGCACTTATACAGATTCCAGCTAGAAAAGTCAAAGTCATGTCAAGCCTGTGAAACAGAGGAGGAGACGATGGAACACATACTCTTGGAATGCAACGCCTTCTCCTTTTTAAGAAAACAGCTATGGGGTGAAAAACAGCTGAATCTATGCGACATAAGAGGGACACACCCGAGCGCAAACTGAGTAATATCTCAGTGGAATCACGTTACCAGTAGCAATCAGGCTCTCTCTCTCACACACCTGGAGTTCCATCACTCTGGTGTATTTCGAAGCCATCTTAATAAAGAGCCTGACGTTTATCCTTTACTTAGGATGGCACCAGAGCGATAGAACTCCAGGTTGGAGGGAGCAGAATTGGCCTATATTACTATAAATAGAAAAGAGTATTATATTACTCTGATATACCATAACTCAGCATATTTTAATATTTCACGACATTTTCTACTATATTTTCTTTTGATAAAACAGGACATTTTTCCATGCTCATACCCTTAAAAAAGCAATAATAAACCTACAAAAGTTCTTAGATTCTATACAAATGTGCTAAAAGTGGCGAATCAAAATTAATGCAATAAAATCTCAAATATTCCATCCCTACCACAAAATAACTCCTAGGTCATCATTCGTATCCGTAAATAATATCCTAATCCACTCAGCTAATTTCTTTAAATACCCTGGAAAGCTTTTATTTAAATCACATATACTTTCCAAAAAATGAATATATATATATATATATGTATATCGAGCGTATAACAAAAATCGACGACGAAGTTGGCGTTGGAAGTCTCGAATCATGTCTGTACTAAGATCACACGCGTGAAATGCTGGTTGCGTTTAAACAGTGTCAACATGACAACCAGTACTTTACGAGTGCGCGTGTGATTTTAGTTCAGACATTACTTTAGATTTCCAATGCCAACTTCGTCGTCGATTTTTGTTATACGTTCGATATATATATCTGGATTTGTCGATTCGATTATGGATGCATCATTTATAGTCACTGCTCCTTGCCTTTATAACACATTCATGTAGCTGCACTCAGAACTATCACTGAATTGAGACATCCTATTAATCCTCTTTACAACCTTTCCAATGAACTCCTATATGAAACCACAAAAGTAATTCCAATAGACTAGCATATCTTTACTCTAGATTCAAAATTCTCCACAAGCTCCAACAATTAGTAATTTTGAAATTAATAATAAATTTGTATCCACCGTAATGCCAAAATTACTCCCAAATATACATTTCCAGGAGCAACACTTCACCAATTTGTTCATTTCACCAAGCCAGTTCAATAATCTTTACGATTATAATTTTGATATTTAATAACCCATAGCAGATACAGACAGGACGGAAAGACCATTTGTCGATGGCCTAGATAGACTAACACCGTATATATATGACAAACAGATTAGTCAATCTATGCAGAAATACCATAGGCCAATAGTCGTCTGACAGTGAAAAGAACAGTTATATTTCATTATTTATGTATCATAAATTTATGCATTATAATTGTTATCGTTCTGTCAATGAAAAATTCTCTCTTTAGAAAAGAGTATTCATTTACTTTGTTATTACAGTTATTTAAATAAAAATAATTTGAAAATATAATTATTAAATTATTTGGCATTTCCACTTACGTTACGTAACTACTTTAAAACAAATATACATTAAAACAACTACTTCTGGGGCATGTACTCTGTCAGATATTGAGTTACATAATGGACACTTGTTGTTGCATATCAGTAACATATTGTATAATGCAACCATTCTTCAATTCAGTATTTGGCGGGGTACATGCCCGAGAAGTAGTTGTAATGTACATTTGTTTTAAAGCACTTACGTAACGTAAGTGAAAATGTCACAATAGCTAAAGAGGAAATAATTTATTAATTATTTTCATTTTTTTATTTAATTTATTCTCTCTCTCTCTCTAAAGTGTTAACACAGGTTATTCTTTAAGACCAATGGATAATTATGATACTTTTTAATGTTACTTATATATACAATCTGTATAATATTTTGGGTTTCAATACTCAACTGGATTATTGTAGCAATTATCTGCATATTTTAGATGTTAGGAATTGACATCCATTGTAAATTAATAAAATTAAAACTATTTTATTTATGTCAAATTACTCTGACAAAATAATAATATCGTCGAACTTTGTTTTGCCTAAACAAAGTTTAAAAGTGTTTTTTCATTATCAAATTTAAATATTTACAACGAAGTAGACATAAAACAAAAAGAGGTTGGCTATGTCACAACACATTAATAATTATCGTAAAAAGGTATTTTTTCCTCAAATAAACATTTATTTTATCTGCATTCTCAGAAGTATTTACGGACGTGAATTTACGAATACTTTATAACTAATCAATATCTTGCACCAATTTAATTTCCTTATACACCGCAATAAATTCAGATAATCTCTCTGCCATTTAGTTAATTAATTTTCTTTTTAGTCACTACAAGGCGCATCCAGACAAAAACAAGGAATTTTTCTTGCTGAGTGTTTTCTTAGGAGACATCGTGGCGTCACCGAGGTTCTGCAATCAACTAGCTAAAAGAGGCCGCCAATGCGTCGATTAAATAATGCGTAACCTATTTTTATAGTTAAATGTGTCAGAAATATCACCACAAACATTTTTTAAGACAATTCAGTGGTTTTTAATAAGTCATTTTTTTATTATAGTTGAAAAAAAAAAAAATAACAAAACTAGTGGCATATGTAAAGATTTTTTAGTGATAATGTCTCAATTTTTTAAAACCCTTTGATTGTTGAGGGGTAAGTGAGTAATTGTATTTATAACTGTTACTAGTTATATGATGTTATTTATATATCCAAGTCAACTTAAATTTGTTGTGTTATAAATATAGTATTTGTATGTGAAGTCTTCCGATGTGTTTGTTTATGTAAATAAATTGTATAAAAATTGATAAATAAATGATTCGTTTACGTATTGCAAATTTTTGCTAATGCTCCAAAATAAAAGTGAAATCGCAGAGATGAAATAAATGTGGGATGCATGTTATGGCAAAGTTGGTACACCTACACCACTTTCTTTCGCACTAGAGAAATTTTAATAAGTGCCTCGATGGATCCGGCCGAATCTTTATTCCATGAAAATCTCTCGAGAAGAACGTAATTTACTAAGTGATATGTCTCAAATAAATTGGATATTCAAAGTGCTTGTGATCGAATTTATGTTTAAAGGTTGTTATCTTATCACTACTGTCAATTCAAATGGAGCAGCGGAGATACTATGGTAAGTATTTTTTTTATTAATAATACTTCGGTTTTTTGGTTTACTTTAACCAATAATACTTTTTTTTATTAATATAAAAAAAACAATGTTACTAAAAGATTTACTAAAATCTAATAAAAGAATGTAATTTAAGAGTTATTTAATATTGCACTTATTGATGTCAGACTTCGATTCTCAACCTGTTTGTAATAATAATAATAATAATAATAATAATAATAAACATCTTTATTTTCACTTAATAATTACAAAATATCTTGTTGATTGCTAGGGATTTTAGTTTATCATACATCATAAAACACATTTTCCTTGTTTATATAACTGTTTTTTCATTAGTGACTAATTTCGACATTATCACGTTATTCAGGTTACTGTCAGTTTAAGCACCGTCGAAACTATAAAAACTATAGTCACTAATAAAAAGTTAAGTTATACAAACAACGCAAACGTGTTTTATTATTGTGAATTACAGAATATTGTCCCTATTCTGTATGGGAAATATTAAATTTAAAATGTTTTACAAGAGATATATATGAACATAGAACGTAAAATTAATTGATAACGTACACGTTAAAATTAACATTTCCAATGTGGAATAACCAATTTATTTATGTATATTACCTAAATTGTGTAAACTAATATCTTTATTTGCCTATTCAAATAACACAAAATAATGCATTAGAAAACTATTACATTAAATAATAAATTTCACAAATTGTGTAGTCTTTCAGTCTATTGCCTAAATTATTTAATCGGGAAATAAATATCAACCATCGTTTTTTCGGGTAACTGAATTGTATAATAATAATAAAATATTTACAAGCTATTATTACTGCGTAGGAATTTATCAGGAAGGGCATTGTATGGAGATACATTAGGAAGACAATATGGAAACAGGTATCAATCACCAAACACTGGATTCGGATTTCAACCACAATATCCACCTGTAAATACCTACAGACCTTCAGTTTATCCAGGAAACCCTTACAGACCACCCGTTTACTATCCGAATAGCCAACCACCACAAAACTTTATGAGTGTGTTAGATACAATCGCAAGAAATGATGATCTGCAGTGTGTGCCAAAGCTACTATGTGAACTTACTTCCGGCTCGCGAACTGTTACTGGTAAACAATCGTCATTTTTGCCGTTTGATTTAAACATGGAATCGCTGATCGGGTGAGTCATTCACTTTCTATGCTAATTGTTATTTGCGATTTCGAAGAATGTAAATTAAGTCGGGCATTTCCTGAAGCATACAATAAATAAGTAGGATAACTATTTTTTTAATATATTTACTTTGCCAATGTAATAGGTACCAACATATTGTGTTGATTTGTTCTGTATTACGTTCTGTTTAACATTTGTGCGACGTCGTGGAGATTGTCACACCTTTTTTAGCCACCTACAAGGTGATTTTGCCCATCTCTAGATCAAAAAAGGCGTTACAATCTTAAAATAGAGTGATTTATTGATTAACTTCTAGCAGAAAATTTAAGCAAAAATTGGATCTTTTCCATTATTTTTGTTACGTCAAAAATAAATATATGACAATTTTATTAATGCAATATATTCTATTACTATCGATAACTATTCCCTATTTACTGAAAACGTCAATTTATTGTTACTTATTGATTTTATTTATTTAAAATTGCTCATTTAGAAATACTCGATTACTCAAATTATTGGATTTTACTAAACACCAAGAAATTGTTTGTATTATTGCTTACAACTCCATGCGAGAACAGTTTTTGTGTTACTGTTAAGAAACAGTTAATAAGATTTTATAAAAAAAAAACATATTTTTTACAAAATTTATGAAATTTTCAATTTATTTATAATTTATGTTATCGAAATAACAAATTTTACAAATATTTATTTTATTATATGATCTGTTGATATTATCCAAAAATATCTAAAGAATAGTAATTGGTACTATTCAGACACACGTTCAATTTTGCAACGGCCTCGCGAGACATTATGAAGAAGAATTCAATATTTTTATTTAATTTTCCACTATAAATTAACTAACAAACCACTCAACCTGAAGATAGTCATACTTTTTCTGATTGCCTTGTATAATTTTAAATAATCAATTATTCTTAGTAATTAAATGTTATATTTAATAAATCGTACTAGAAGTTGATGGCTCAACAAAATTTAATCAATCAAATGTTAATTTAACCATATCCATGAAATGTGTAATAAAAAACAATAATTTAGTTGCAATTACTGTTTCCATAACTAATTGAGGCATTTTTAATTATATATATTTATATAAATGCCTTTATTCAGAAAATTACAAATATATTTACAAATATGAAGTGTACACAATAAAATGAAAGTCTTTCGGTCCTAAACTCTCTTTTCTATACTTTTTTAGATTTTTCAAATCTCTACCAAGTAGGAACCAATTTTGGTCATCATTACTATATAAACCCATCGAGACCTGAGAAGTAAGGTCCCATTTTAAGTTACTCTTATCTGAATGAAATTTTTATTTGTGATCAAATTCTCCTTATAATGTTGTTATCTGCACAGATGTTATTCGGCAGATAAAGTAGTACACTAATATTAGGTCATGTAATGAACGAACCTTACATTTACAATGCATTGAAAAGAAAATTCATTTAAATTAAATATAAGCTTAGATTCTTACATACACTTTTTTAATTGACAAAAGCATACAGGACAAATAAAAAGTATGAAAAGTTTCTTATAACTAATTATATATAAAATAATTATTTAAATAATAAAGTCTCCACAGCCAATTATTTTAATTAAATGAAATAAAAAAATGAAAATAATTAATTTACTCAATTGATTTACATTACGTAAGTACTTAAAAACAAACAATCATTGAAAAAACTACTTCTCTTGCAAATACTTTACCAGACAATGAACTACAGAATTAACATTTGCTGTTACATAACAAATAATTGTATAATGCAACTTTTATTTTTTCGAAAATAATTAATGCAAAAAATAAAAAAACGTTACGTAATAGAAGGCAATCTGCAGACGCGTGTTTCGGGATTTATCCCTCGCCAGTACAGCTGTGCCTTATACATTTTTAGTTGTAAGATTAAATTAATTAAACGTACGCGAACAATGCGCGCCATCTCATCGTTCACAACAAAAAACATTTTCAACTCATATTAAAATAAAAACTTGCTGGCTATTAATAATAATAGAATAGAAAAAGAGTATTCATTCACTTGATCACAGTCATTTAAATTAAATAAAATGAAAATAATTCTTCTTACTAAATTCTGCATCCCTCGCAACCTTAATATCCCTTCCAATCATAAACACCCTTATGTTATAATTCATCACTCATTTACATGACAGTTCAGCTAGCTAGCAAAGTTCTTATTTACAAATCACCATAAATTCATGACAGGGCAGAAAGACCTTCGGTCGATAGCCCGTGACAGACTACCAACCCATCAATATGTATTGTAAATATAAATATTTGTAAAGAATTGTAATTCTGCTGTCTGAATAAAGATGTTTGTATATTTATAAAAAAATAATTTGAAAATAATTAGTTTACTCATATGAATACTCAATTAAGTAACCTAAGTCAAAAAGTTGCAATAGCTAGAGAGAAAATAACTAATTAATAATTGAATCTAGTAAATTATTATTTAAATATGCCAAAGTTGCACACTATAATTTTAATTTTCGTGCTACAAATATTTAAAGTAATTTTCAAAACAAACATGAGTAAGTATTTCATAAAGCTTAACCAAGTGTTAAGTGAGAAAGTTGTTTAAAAAATGTAAAATGCATTGTGATTAATACATTTTTCTTCTTTTTATAAAATTAAACAAAAACTAATTGATTATTTTAGTTAAATTATTATATATATAACAATTTTTATTAACAATTAAGTTTACAATAACGTAACAAACATTGATTATGTATGTCACACAAAAATTAATTAATTGTTAAATGGCCTTTCTGCCTTAAATTATTATTTATATGTATATAATATTTAATTTTGCATTTATGTATGTACTGTATTTTCTATTCTATCGGTTTATTAATTTAATGTTAGCTCAATGCTTGTCAATTGGGTCTATTCCGTATGAAAAAATGTTAAGTTTAACGTGTCCGTTATTAATTAATTTCATATTCTATGAATACAAATCTATTACAAAAGTTACTTAGACAGTGATGATAAAAATAACGTACACGTTGAAAATAACATTTTCCGTAGGGAATAGCTCCGAATGTTACTTATTTACATATTTAAGTACATTTGCGTAGAAATCTACACAATGTGTAATAATTTTATGTATAAGTGATTTTCTGTTAATAAATGAAATGAAATATTAATTTTGAAATCACCAGAATGTAACATTTTTAAAATGATTAATGTATGCAAATTTATGAATCTTAAAACGTAAGGTAAATACTGATAAAATATATAAATATATGCATTTTAATTAGATATGTATTAAATTAATTAGAACACAAAAAATATATTGTAAAAAGTAAAATCGTAATTAATTACATACAATGAGTAAATAATTCTTCCATTAAATAATTATTGAACATTATTAATTTATTTACATTAGTACTTACAGAATATGTGACCTCATTTATTACTTGTAAATAATATAAAATAATGACATGTATTATTTTTTCACTTGGTTAAATATATTGCATTTCATAAAATGTGACATACCAGTATTGTTTTATATTATATATGTTTAAAAGGAATTACAACACTTGGTATTATAAGTGTTAAATATCCTTTTTAACTTATATAATATGAAGCAATACTATTATGCATCAATTATCGGAGCGTATTTAATTGAAAAATTCAATGGAAATATTATTCGTTTCTGGGTCCTTGAAATTTTCAATATCATGTAAAAGTTTTTAAAACTGACTTAATAATAAAATAATTAAATTTGATATTAATCTTAACAACCTAGTATATAACAAAAAATATCAATGATGTAATTTTGAAAATTAAACACATTGCTGGTATCACGTACACAATTTATTTTTGTCCGAATAGTCACAAAAATCATTTTCAAGAAAATTGTTTGTAAATGACCGTATTAGGTCGAAATTAATCACAAAAATTAATTGTGTGCGTGATACCAGCAAAGTGTTTAATTTCAAAATTACATCATTGATTTAAACATGTATCACAAAGTAATGGCTTCAACCATCCAATATAACAAAATATATAATAGACAGAGAGAAAGAGAGAGAGTAATATCTTTATTACCATGTATATGTAAGCTATTACTACAAATATTCATACAATATAACAAATAAATACAATATTGACGTGGGCTATCGACCATAGGTCGTCTTCCCCTTTGTTTTTCTCCTATTTAGGGCGTTTATTAATGTATAGGTTTGGATTAAAGAGGACAGTTAATAGAAGTTTGTTGAGGGAGGAAATTTTAATTTAGTAGGGATATGTAGAACCCTGAAGAGCATAGTTAGATAATTTTAAAATTATTTTCATTGCAAGCAAATCTTTCTGCAGGAAACCGCTTTCTGTCACATATAGGTATTTTGTTGGTGGTGTTTTATTATAGGCTCCTTCCATGTGTAGAAGGTTTAGAAAATTTGGAAGTTTGATTAGGGATAGTAGGACAGAGCGTTCAGCAATCCGAATTTGTTTTATGGAAAAGAATTTGTTTATAGGCCTAATGATAGAGTACAGCTCCATATCTTATCATTGTAAATCATCGGTAAAAGCATCGGCGGTAAATCATCTTGTAGCAGGCCTATGACTATATCGATAGATACACCTTTGGTTTTGTTCGTTAGTGTCCGGAAATATTTTTTTCCGTTATTACATTGTTTTTGTATGGATAATGCATGCTTTTAGAGAGAGAATTTGTTATCTACGGAAAGTTAAAGGTTGATTGAGGGGATTAAAAGGATCCGTTAAATGAAATTGTATGTGGATTGTGAGGGATTCTGTGCTACGGGAAAAGGAATTTTGTTTAGTTGGGATTTATTGAAGCCCCCCTTTTGTAGACCATTTTACAGATCTATTTGTACATTTTTTGTTGTTCATGAGGGCTCAATGCAAGGAAGAGTTATGTGTAATTAGAGTTGTATTGCAAATTTAAAAGGAAATGTCTAGGAATTGAAGACCACTATGGTAGCAGCATTGTAGAGGAGTGGAGATGATTGTTGAGGACCTATTTGCTGAAGAGCAAAAGGGTAAGATAAGGGTGTGTGTTATAGGCGTTTACTTTGTGGTATATTTTAATATATATGTAAATAAAAACGTTAATATTTGTGTAATCATATTATATATATATAGATATATATATAATCTAAAATCCCCATCTACCATAATGGTGGTGTAGGGGTGAATCATATAATATACAGTAGTTAAATAAAGTTAAAAGGTGAGATAAGAATTTATGATTTTATGTTTCTAGATTTCTTTCGGCAAGGTAATAAAATTATGATATTTTGTGTTAATGTTAAAATAATAGTATTATTTAATATTTCAATATGCAATTATGATTTGTTTATTCCCTGGTTAATTCCTTTTTTCAGCATTTTTATACTATAAATAAGGAACTAAAATGTAATATGATATTAATTAATTCTAGGATATACATAATAATAATCGTTACATAACAATCCTTTAAATTGATAGATAAACGTATAATTTTGCATACGTATAAATGAATATAGAGAAACAATTATAATAGGAATTAAAAAATAATAATAAGATCACATAAATGTATGTACTTAATTTATGTGATAATAAATTTAAAACAAAACACGAAGCCTTAAACACTACTTCTAAACGAATCAATAGTAGTACTAATATCAAATGGTGATAATTAAAAAAAAAATAACTAAAAATAATATTCATTGACAGAAAGACCTATGGTCGATAGCCATTTAAAAATTAATTAATTTTTGTGTGATATACATAATCAAAGTTTGTTACTTTATTATAAACTTAATTGTTAATAAAGATTGTTATATATATATATAATATTTACATTCTGCATAATATATGCAATTCGCATCTTACTGACAATTTGCATTTTTAATGAATAATTATTTAATCAACGTGATGTTTTGCTCGGTATAGTATAAATTATGTGGTGTAATTAAGTAATTATTTTAAATTAATAAAAAATATCGTGGCAAAAAGACTTCTAATCGATAGCCCAGACACACCTACGTGTATTGTAAGTATTTATATTGTATTGTTTTGTATTATTTGTAAGTCTAAAAATGTGTATATTATTAATATTACTACGTTGTGGTATGAATAATTGCCTAAAATTAAAGTGCCATACGTTTCAATAATCTTCTCCTCCATAGTGCTTTGTATTTAAAAGTACATGATGTTGGGGCAATAAAAGTAACCATACGCTATATGTTATGTTATTATAATAAATTGAAGATTAACAATAATTAATTTAATTATAATAGCATGTACCGGGTGTCCGAATAAGAAAGGTCACCGGCTATATCTCAGGAACTATGAGTGCTAGAGCTTTCAAATAAAAAAAATGTTAATAAAAGTGATTATGGCAAAATGCTGGAAATAAATTTCAAGTTCGTAACTTTTCCGGTAGGGGGCGCAATGCACAGTCGAAAAGTAATATTGCGATTATCTCAAAAAAATGTTTAATAAAGACATCATAAAACTACACTTTTTGAAATCATGATAAGTTCATGAAATAAAAATGTTACAGAATTTTTTTTCTTATTCTTGAAATAAAGGGTGGGGGAAGGTCAGAATTTATAAAGAGCAAATGTCAAATAACTCTTTTGTTTTTTAACCGATCTTAATGATTTTAATGTCATGCGAAAGAACTTATCATGCTGATTAAAATTATTGACAACAATCAGAAAAAATAACTAACTTTATTGCCGCTAGGTGGCGTCAACTGAAAGTATAGATAATTTTCCCATTTTTCTTAAAAAATTCAAATGGAATGATATATTTTTCTTAATGTTAGTAGAAAGAGGATTAAAAGGTAAGAAATTTAGTGAAAACCGGAAGTCTATATCTAAATCCTATCACAAGTTATAATTAAAAGAATTTTTAGAATTAAAAATTATTAATGTAAATTTTAAGAATTTTATGGGTTAATTTAAAATGAATGTAATTATAACTAAAATAACAAAATTAAATTATTTTATCACCGGTAGGGAGCGCTTTTTAATTTTAATAATAATTTTCTTATTTGTTTAAATAAAGAAATATTTCTTTTAATATAGGTAAAAAGAGTATTAAAACAAAATGGAAATAAAATTTCAATGTTTTTTTTTTATATCAAAATTTTGTCTTTCATATAGTCTATTGACTCCGCCATCATATTTAATACAATCACATAATTTTATACAATTAAATAAGCAGCGACATCCACTCTAGTAATAGCAGTATATCCATTGCTGAAGTTTTTGCATTTCAGATCCAAAAAATTATGTCCTTCCTCGTTCTGAGCCTGGATTGATAAAAATATTTTTTAATTTGCCCCAAAAATAAAAATCTGAACATTCGGCAAATCGTGGTGACCAAAAAAATAAGCATCCCCATCTATTCACCTCTTAAGAAAGAGTAAATCCAAATAATTTAGCACGCTTTAGAAAATGCCCCCTGGTGACAAACTAATTCAATTTTGTTGTTTTTGTTATAAATTTTATTAACCTCAAAAAGTTTTCCAATGACATTTGAAATTTATAATTTGAAATATTCTTTTATTTATAACTTGTGATACAATAAAGGTATTGAGATGCGGTTTTCACCGCATTTCTTATATTTTTACGCACTTTCTAATGATGCTAAGAAAAATATATCATTCCATTTGAAATTTGTAAGAAAAATGGGAAAATTATATTCTTTTTAACTTGGCGCCACGTAGCGGCGACTGAATTACTTATTTTTATGATTGTTGTCAGTTGTTTTAATCAGTATGATAAGTTCTTTCGTATGAAATTAAAATCATTAAAATCGGGCAAAAAACAAAAGAGTAATTTGACATTTGCTCTTCATAAATTCGGACCTTCCCCCACCCTTTATTTCAAGAGCAAGAGACAAATTTCTGTAACAGTTTTTTTTTATAAACTCATCATGATTTCAAAAAGTGTAGTTTTATGATGCCTTTATTTGAACTTTTTTTGAGATAATCGCAGAATTATTTTTCGACTGTTCATTGCGCCCCCTATTGGTAGAGATACGAACTTGAAATTTATTTCCAACATTTTCTCATGGTCACTTTTATGAACATTTTTTTATTTGAAAGCTCTAGTAGTCTTAGTTCCTGATATATAGCCGGTGACCTTTCTTATCTGGACACCCGGTACAATTTACAGTAAGCAGAACTTAAAATCTATAGCAAATTATCAAAAGGTTCGTCTTTATTATTGAAACACACAATTTTAAGGAAAAAAAATGTATTGTTGGTTATAGCTCTCACGAGCCAATTTAAAGAAATGTACATTTGGAAATGAGGACCAAACAAGTAATAAAAAATAATCGTAACTTTAACAAATCCAGTAAGTATCATGTTTGAAGTATGCATCAACACGAAAATCCATAGTTATGAGATCTATTTTTAATGAAAATTGTTTTCGAAGAAATTACAATTTTTTTTAAATTTATAGTTTATTTACATTATTGAAAATCTACAAATATTTATTTGATTGTAAGTTGTATTAATTTTATACAAAATATTTGGAGAATAATAAAAATATCCAGATACATAATTAACATTAACAGAAAACCGCCGTTAATTCTGAGATGTTATTAATCCAATATTTTTTTTATTTAGATTATTTATCCATTGTGGAATTAAATATCTGGCTTAACACACAAGAAGTTGTTTTATGTATGTTTCTTGAAGTACTTACATTACGTAAGTTAATGTGGCAGTGGCCAAAGGGAAATTAATGAAATTTTATTAATTATTTTCGATTTTTTCCTATTAAACATGATAAATAACTAATCAAGTAAATAAATTATTTTATATTATTATTATTATTTTAAGGTTTAAGACCAATGTTTCTATCCTTAATATTGTAAGAAATTTACTGTTTTTTTTTTTCAGAGCACTGTCTTCTTTTAGTAGTGGTCAAGTATCCCCACTCCTGCTTTTCGGGAGGGCAATTTTATTAGGATACAGTACAAAGGGAAACTCAGGATCGTGCAGCTATTCATTTCCCCGTTGTCCTAACGATCCCGATAAGCTGGTGAGGTACTTAAACAACTACAACGGAGGCTTCTTCAGATACTTCCAAGGAGTACCGTACCAACAGCCGCCCCATGTCCATACGCGAGTTGACGGTAAATACCGAGCCGAACAAAGGATCCAAACAAAGCCGACACAATTAATGTCTGTAACAAGTGATCTTGCTTATAATGGCGGTAATCGATTCAGGACTGATATAAAATTTCCCTCGGACAACTATCCGCCATCGAATTATTTAGATGATTCTTTTTATGGGTATCCGCATAAATCACAGAAAACTCTAAGGTTTCCGTCGGAGGAATATTTTCGCAGACCGAAGCTCTTAAGCTTCCCAGCGACGAATGCTATAAATAATGTTTTTCATTTTGAAAAAATACTGCCCAACCATGTTGCTTCGCCTGTGATTTTTCCAACACGAACCGGAACAGGGGAATTAATAATAGATTCAGATGATTTTAAATTCGATAGCGATTACAATCAATCAAATAATGTGATTTTTACATAAATTATACTTTTACACAAGATATAGGTGAATAAAACAGAACATATCATTTTTAAAACCCATGAAAATAATAAAATATAAAGCAAAAAGACCTATGCTCGATAGCCATTATTTAAAAATTATTTATTTTTTGTTTAATATTCTATATCAGTTTTTGTTACCTTCTTGCAAATTTAATTCTTAATAAATATGGTTATATACAGGGTGTCTCAGCGAGCGCGCCTAGTAGCTTTACGGCTGTTTTTTTTTTCAAAATCGGCTTTCGCAGGCGTATGTAGGTCAATTAGGACCATATTTTAAAATTAGTTTCATATATATAGGGTGTTTTTGAGATTCTACATCAAAAATAAGGTTAACTTTTATAATATGTTCACATGCCTAAACCTAATAATTTTTTAAAATATTTAAATATTTTTGAAAAAAATGACCTTTTGAAAAAAAAATCATAACTTTCAAATGGGTAAATGAATTACATTTTTTTTTTCAAATTGTATTTTTACAAAGAAAAGTGCAAATTGTAAATAGGTGCTATGATTTTGACAGTTTCCGTTTGGGATAAATTTGCCGCCAAATTTATCATCCAACATTTTTTTTTTTTTAATTTAATGGCAACATTATTTTCGTGAAAATCGTTGGTTTTATTTTATTAATTCTATATATTTTCATGTTGTATTTATAAAAAGAACATAAATAACGACACGACGGCAAATTCTCCAGGGAAGATATTCAAATATAAAGAAATTGAAATTGAATGTTCGGTTTTGGTTCATTTACAACCTGTTTATTAAGGATATCCGCTCGTTACAAATGTGATTAATTTTACGGGTTTTACCTTATATGTTTATATTATTTTTTAATACCAATTCACTCTTTGATTATATATTAAAAATAAGGAAACCGTGTTTCGATTAAATTTGCGACTTAAATCACAGTAAAATATTAAAGTTATTATACAAAGAAAGAAACCCTAAGAATGAATAATTTCATATAATAATAATAATATTTATTATCCAACAGTAATAATAAGTATAGATAACTAAATAAAATATAAATATGTTTCACAAACAAACAATTTTTTGCTTTTTCATATGAAATTTTATGGACTTTGTGTGTATTGTTCCATAGTTTTGTATTTTTTTATTTCAAAAGAATAGTTTGAAATTAAAATAATTTCCATCTTCAGATTAAAATTATATTTTGTAAATCTATAACTGAATTTGTAATTTTGGTATCTTATAATCTCTAAGATCTGATCGTTATTAAATGCAGTATTATGTACCATACTTTGTTTTTTTTTTATTTTTTTTTCATATTAACATGTTCTAGTTATATAATATGTTAAGGGTGTGATTTAGTAGAAATGACAATATAATTATTGGCAGTCGCTAATTCGTGCTACATTAGTGTCCCGGCCAATAGACAATATTAAATTAAATCAAAGTAATCTTAAATTAAAGCATGGAGGATTTTTGTCAGATGAATTAAAATACATTGTAATAATTAGGTTTTATGGAAAACAATTATGAAAAATAATAATAAAAATCATATTTTTATATCAATATTTAATGTATATTTTTGTGATAATAAAAACATGTGCAATAACAATTTCAATGATTTCATAAAATTCTACAATGAATAGGTTTAAGGTTAAGCACCTCTTAATTTCATTATATATAACAAATTTCTATTCTAACAAGAAATGGTGAATTTACATATTATATAATATTTACTTTTGTTTTTAGATTAAGCCGAAAATTTTCTACTTTACAGATAAAAAATATAGTCTTTTATCAATTCAAGAAACCGACACTTTTATTATTAATGATTATTACCACACTACTACATATGTGTTTTTATTAAACTGCAACCTTAGATACCATAGACATTTGTTGGTGAGTACGTGAAGTTTCTGGATATTGTATTTTATTCCTTTCTTCACTTTTGTGTTTTTAACATTAAATTTACATTTCGAGCACAATGTGCTCTTTATTAATAGTTTTTTTTACATAAAATTGTAGTTTACATAAGTCAATCAAATATTATTTTATTCCTTTCTTCACTTTTGTGTTTTTAACATTAAATTTACATTTCGAGCACAATGTGCTCTTTATCAATAGTTTTTTTTTACATAAAATTGTATGTCTTAACAATATTATCAGGTTCGCAATTGTAGCTCTTGTGATAAATAATTATGTAGTGGGTTATTCAGGAATAGTAATTTGCAAACATCGGGTTCGTAAGTTACAAATAGTTTGATTCATAAACAGAGAGCTTATGAAACAGTTGAACTTATACTATTTGTAAGTTAGATGAACATAATTATTTTGTTATTTCATTGAGGGTCTTCAATTCTGTTAACTTTTTTCTCAGATTTTGCACTGTACGTCATATAGTCAGTGCAACTATTTCTTTTTCGTTTATGGTGACATTTTCTTATTTAAATTATTGTTTCTATTATGTAATTATATACCCGTAGATGTTAGTTTGTGAAGTCATAAGCAAAACTGAATCAATTCTTTGAACCGTTGGAAATGCACCTCTTTTACTTATTAATTATTAATAGTTTAGGAATACCTATCTAAATATATACAAATATGTAAATTATTGTATAATGTAAGCAATTATAATGGAGAATTCCGTAAAATAAAGTTAAAGTTACAAGTTATTATATGACATGTGTGAAAGTTCTTAATTGATTCAAATTGAGATGTTCAAAAAAAATGCTGTTTCACCAGTATGATGAGCCAATAAGATAATTAAATCCACGTAATTCACCAATGTTATAATAGTTTTTTTTTGTTGGATTGTATGCTGCTATTTAAAGAAAAGAAGAGAATCTCCACAATATTATCCATTGATTTCAGAATAATTCCATTGTTTTTATTTTGGCATAGGAATTTTACCATTCAGCCACTTTAAACAAAAACTAAATATAAAAAAAAGGCAGAAAGACGTCTGGCCTAGACAGACACCATGTATTGTAATTATTTATGTTATAATGCTAAATATTATCTGGATAGTCTGAACAAAGATGTGTATATTTAAAAAATGGCATGGGTGTGAAGAGTACACTAAGGGAACTTTAAAATAAATATATATACCTTTCTGTTTTTATATTAATATTTTTTGTAAGATTTGTATACTTTTATTTTATTA
Source organism: Philonthus spinipes (assembly GCA_963082785.1). NCBI lineage: Eukaryota > Metazoa > Arthropoda > Insecta > Coleoptera > Staphylinidae > Philonthus > Philonthus spinipes. The sequence goes on from OY720301.1 coordinate 22,218,338, forward strand.
TAAGGGGGCAAGTTGTAATACTTCACAAAGTAATTCGTTATTAATCTGAAATCCGTGTATACAGCGGCTATAAACATCATTATCAACCACGAATGACTAATTTTCGTAAAATTGCAAGTCGTTGAAAACGGCCAGGAAGAATTTTCAATTTGCGATGGTAGGAATCTCCTGCAAGTGAATTTTATAAGTGGAATTCTATTTAGGTAAGGGCAGAAATACTTACCAATGAACTCATATAATAATAATATTTTTTGTTACCCACGAAAACAACATATTGGTTTTCAAAACGACTTTTAACAAGTGTGTAGTATAGGGTTTTAATCGATTGACAAATACTAGAAATAGAAAAAAGAGTATCCCAAGTTAGCTTCTGCAGAAGCAACATATTTTCAGGTGGCAGCAAAAGCAATCACCGTTGAGGAATTGCTAAAAAAGTTGCTTGCTTAAATTAGGGCAATCGTAACTGACAAGGTCACAAATTTGTGATATGACCGCAAAATCATAAAGAGAGACCATAACAAAACCACAGAAAATTGTCAGCACAAATAGCAGAACGAGTGGATGCTCCACAAAACCAACTCAGCAGGAGACTACCGTGTTGTCTCCAATACATGGAAAAAGCTTGGCAGAGACAGCAGGGACCGCCGCACCAGGTATCCAGCTCTTCAGCAGGATAAATTAAGGAATGTCGTGGCGACAACAGCAATAGTCGACGCTAGAAAAAGCTTCTACTGAAACGGGTGCGAAAGATATCCTTCAGCGGGAGGCTTTGTCTCTTGTAATAAGGAATATCTTAACCATTGCTGCGTGTGTACTAGTAAAAAAATCAATACCCTACTCAGCGAACATTTCACACCACGTAAGTCTACAGTAGATGTGGGCTCTAATCCTACACTTCAATAAAATTGGGAGCCATAGGAGCATATCTTGTATTTATTAGTTTTTTTTATTTGTTGGATTTAATTTTATTTACATTTATAAAATAGATAGAAGTTTTATGTTTATTTCAAGTGCAGTTGTATATATATATGTCGATGTGCCAAACACCAAAGATTACTTACATCTCTGGTGCTATTATAATAATAATCTTTATTAACAGATATATACAGAAAAAAAAACTAAATAAATATTAAGAAATTACAAAATCAAGTGTATATTTTATATCTGTTAATTGGCTATCGACCAATGGTCTTTCCGCCTTGGTGCTATCATTATATAGAGGTTTCATGCTTTATTTATTTTAGCTTTATATTGTTCTGCACGTATTTGTCGTAGAATTTAAGTTTGATCTGTGTTGTAAGTGAAGATTTTTTTCTAAGATGTGTTAGTCAGACGAGGGAGAATTTTTTAGTCGGTAAAACCAATGAGGAGCTCGATACTACATCCGTAAATGGATTTTCTCCTCACACACAAAAAATATAAATAATATTTTTGAATTAAATACTAAAGTACAATATTAACAATCTACAAATTTGTCCACAAAAATAATTATTATTTGAAAATTTTGTACGAAAAACAAGGTAATCAAATGTTGTTAACGTTAATTTATACATCTGTTTTTGTATTTTTGTGAATGCAAGAATTATTTTGAAAGTTATTTGATTAAATAGTAGCATAGAGGCAAATTTCTTGTTTATACTTTTTCAGCAGAGAGGACGAAATAGTTGCACTGGACACGGACTTGAAGGATTTAAAGACGCGAAGCCAATGAAATAATTAAAAAAAAAAACAGAAATAATAATTTAGAATTTGTATGTATAGTACTTTATGAATATTATAGTTATATTTCAGCTCTATAAATTTCACTGTACGTGATAAAAGTGTTTGGGGAAATCATTAAATTGGTGCCATCTTTTTTGCGAAATCATCCCCCGCGCTATTTCAGATATGAAAGGTTTCTTCATAATTAAAAACTAGGGAAGTCATAATTCATTGTCACGTATTGGAGCAAATGAACGCAATAATAAGTAACGAATAACAAAAGACCCTTTGAGAGGCGCCAACTTCAAAGTCTATCCCGACACGTCAAAATGGTCCCCTTTTCCGCATATCCCTTAATACCATACAAATCCAGTCTGCTTATAACTAAATCAAGGTCTACCGCTTTTATCTCGTATTGTTCCATTGTTGAATTTATTTACATTAGGGATAGGTTTTCACGTTTCGCAAAAATTAAAAGATTATTTAATATTAATAAAAATACAAGTATATTAATTACATATAGAATTAAGCGATGCAGAAAATAAATCGAATTGTTACACTTGAAAGTATTACATACGTCCGTATATAATTATAGATAATTAAAGTTTTTTATTGATGACTGTCTAAAAATTAACAAAATATTTCGGTATTTCCTGAGGTCCTTGCAATATGGTTATTTCGCTTGTCCGTTAGTTGTGACGGATGAAAAATAAAATAATTAATAAATGAATTAAAGTAAATTATTATCATTATTTAATTTTATTATTTGTTATACATTAATATACATATAACACACCGTTTTTCACTATAAATGCGCTCTGTTAGATTTGTTTTAAACCCTCTATATGAACTTTGTTGTGCCATATTTAGTTAAGTTAGTTTAACTTTGTAAATATTGTAAACCTTGTCAATGGACTTGATCTGTTGGTTTTTTTTATATAAATAAATAAATATCTTCATTCAGACAATACAAAACAATATAACATAAATAATTACAATATATGAAGGTGTTAGTCTGTCTATGCTATCGACCAGTGGTCTTTCTCTCCTGTTATACATTAATTTTATTTAAATGCCCTGATAATTACAAATTTAAAAAATGTTTATATCTACGGAAAAATTCGTAGTTCTTCCGAATTATAGCACAATAACAGACACTAATTAAATGTGCAATTTGCAGTTTTATTTAACTTTCTACCTGTTTATTCTTCGAGTACAATTTTTAAGATCGAAGATACAGACTCAGGTAAGTAAATATAGCAGAACAGCGTCATAAAATTGGAGAAAGCGTCGGCTTAAGTAATACAAATAAGATAACGCAAGATGAGAAATGAAATTCATTTAAAATATATATTGAGAGAAATTGTGAGATATTATTAGAAAATAATTGCGAAAAATTATATGATTCATTAATAAATTTAAGGAATATGAAAATAAGAAGTAAAGCAATTATAGTTAAAAATAAAGTTATTAAATTTGTAAACAATGAAAATAATATAAACATAATTTAACTCTAAATTAGAGAACAATTTTGAAATTAATTAATAAAAAATAATTATAATAGAAAAAGGTATTTATTCACATGAACACAGTTATTTGAAATAAATTAAATAAAAACATTTCGAAAAATGTTACAGTAACTAAAAAGGAAATAATTATTAATTATTTGCAAACTCTTTTTATTTAATTTATTCTAAATAACTATGACCATGTGAATTAATTCTTTTTTCTATTATTATAATAGGCGAGGCTTTATTTAAATCTGAGTCGAAAATATTTTTTGCCGACAAACAATTAAGAATGCGCGTAGCATTCGCCTTCATCGCCACACTCGATCAATTACACCGGATATCAATACGTTTGATTAATTTATTTCAACAACTTTTAATTATGGGGATGCAATCCCAAAACACGTTTCTCAGATATCCTTATATTACGTAATTCTTTCGTTTTTTTCTTTGCATTAATTATTTCCGATTCAAAAAATGTTGCATATTGCAATATATTATTGTTATGCAACAACAAGTATCCATTATTGTACAATTGTTTTAAAGTACTTACGTAACATAAATCAAAATGTCACAGCAGCTAAAGAGGGAATACTTTATTTTTCAAATTCTTATTATTTAATTAAATTTTAAAAACAATTATTTTCTTTTTAGCAACTGCAACAATAGTTTGTGTAATGTAAATACTGAAACAAATATTAATTAAAACAACTATTTCCGATTTAGAGTAAATATCCCCCAGACATTGGATTATACGATGGATATTTGCCTCGGTAAGAGAATTAATTGCTTAATGCAACATTTTTGAATCATGGATATGTAATGCGGAGAACAAAATGAGATTGCATTGCGCAATCATTTGTCGCACAAAGGCATATGACGGTATAATCCAATGTACGGCGGAGTATTTGGTCGAGAAGTAGTTTCAATGGATATTTATTTAAAAATAAATAAAAATAAATTTGAAAATAATTAATTCACATAATTGAATATTTAATTATATTTTCTTTAGCTACTGCAACTTTTTGATTTATGTAAAGTAAGTATAAATTTGTATTTTATTCGCGACAATTGTTTCGCACACTTTTGTGGGCTTCTTCGGGTATAGAAGAAGCAGCAATTTTAAATTTTTATAATTGTAACAAGTATGGACTTTAAAAAAATAACAGCGTCAATAATTAAGTTATAAATTAAGTACCTTAAAAAAGATCAAACATTCATTGAATCAACTACTTCCCGAACAAATATCGCGCCTGATATTGAACTACACAATGGACATTGCTCTTGTACCACAAATGATTGCATAATCAATCGACGTAATATAATGCCATCCGCAGGCATATTTTTTCGGGATTTATCCCCCGTCAATACAGCTTCACCTTATAAACCTTTATAGTTATTAAATTAAATTAATACGTACCATCGTGCAGCGATCTCATGTGTAAATGATCGCACTGGTGACTATTTGTTTTAGTACTTACATTACGTAAGTCATTCTTAAATGAGTAATTTGTATTGGTTTAATAACTGTAATCAAGTGATAAACATTGTTCCATTATTATTAAATATTGTGTAGCTGAAATTTTAATTATTCAAACAAAGTTACAATTAATTGATTAAAGAAGTAGAAGCCTTAACAATGAACAAACGAAGCGAATTTATTTTAATTAAGGTTTGAATCAGGACAAATATTAAAAATGATCAATTAAATTGACCAATTCCTTTTTCATTGCTTAAATAAGTACGAATCATCTTCGTTTTTATTACGATTTATTTTAAACTATAATTGTTTCAAATATGTTTCACGCAATTAAAGTTATTTAATTATAAATAAAATGTAGACTTTTAAAGTTTAATAACCTGAACGAAAATTCATGTATAAGGGTAAATCATTAAAATCAAGTGATTGACAGAATGTTAAAGGGCAAGGATTGCCTTGCGTTGGCTGGACGTTTTAATTGAGCAGATGGACGGTCTACTTGGGGCTAACTCTCGTACCAAACTCCCATGAGACACTTAATGCACAGGATGCAGCATTTTCAAAGGTTTCTTTAGAATATGCTTTTATGAATTAATTTTACAATAAATGCAATTAATTACTGTTAAGACCAATGATTTTCATTTAAATTATTAATACTGATCAACTACAATTATTTTAAATTATTGATCAGTGATGCTACTATTTCGCATAAAGGATGTATATAAATATATATGAATCGTGTGAATCTTGGATATTTGTAAAATCACAGAGCCAATTAAATAATAATAACAAGGTAAAAAACCGACGACCGATATCCAATTCTTCTTCTAATAATAATAACAATAATGAAAGGGTAAAAAGACCTACGGTCGTAAGCAAAGCAAAGAACGACAAAGAAAAGAACGAAAAAAAAAAAGAAATTTTATTTACTAATTGTATAATAAAATGTTTTTTTTTCTTCTATTAAAGATATTTTTATAAGTACTATTAATACTAATAAAACAAATCGTTTATTAACCTTTGAATTTACAAAATAAATACAGAATGAACGCATAGCTAATAGTATTTTATTAATTGAAGCACAGCCAACTTGTAAAATTGTAACTTTTTTATAAAAGTAATTATGTCATATTATACGAATATGACAGTATATTTTTTAATGGTATCCTTAAGAGACTTTAAAACTGCCGATTCTTTTGCAAAAACATTTCTATTTGTAGACGAACAATTTTAATATTGTGCATAGTATTAATTAATTAAATCTAATATGTAGTATAAACACAGTATAATACTTTTCGCGTATATCAATAAAGGTTAATGTAAATAAACACTGTTTTATCTGGATTAAAATATCAAAATTATATTTCTATAAAATAAAAACTACCGATGATAAATAAACCATCTATAGTTTTTGTTTTACAGAATTATAATTTTGATATTTTAATCCAGATAAAAAAGTTTTTACATTAATCTTTATTGACAGGCATGCAAAGTTTTTGGAATTGCATATCATGTATAATAATATATAACATATAGTATGGATCATCCATTAATCGGCTATCGACCGGAAGTCTTTCTGTCAAGTGTATTTAATATAGAAATACAATTCAATTTAAAAATATAAAATATGATTTTAAATAAAGAAGAAATCACAATTTCAAAAATTCCCGCTTGTTGTTTATTAAATATTTTGTTGATGCGTGATATACAGGGGCGTTGCATCCACTCCATAGATTTAAGTAATGAGTAAATAGCTTCAGAAATATATTTTAATCAAGCACTGATAAAATACTTAAATAATTAATTTAGGAATTTTCATTGTGACGTCATACTGATAGAATCTCCTTAATGTAGTGTGGTTATTTAAAAATAGCTTCGTAATGTTTTTAAATAAAATCACTTGATATATTTCACTAAATTAAAAAATATTAAATTATTTAAATAATCAATTTTTATTCAGACGAGTTCTAGCTACCACATCGTCATAATTTAAATATTAAAATGAAACATATTAAGCGATTTTTTATATAAAAAAATTTTACATTGTGTAAATGAGTCATAAAGTGAAGGATAAGAAAATAATTTAAAAAATACTTCATTTTTAAGCAGTCCTTCGCACTTTATTCTCTTCACACAAAGAATATCAGCGCTTTAAAACATCTGAAATTAATCTCCAAATAACAATGCCTTGATAAATCCCTGACACACCCCAGTGTTATTTTAAGGGTTGTGAAATGGTAATTCCAGGATCTCTTTATTTCGGAGGCATTAGCATCGGCTAGCGAATTTAATAATAGTGATTATATTAAGCGATGCGGTCACGTGGCTGGCGTCATTTGACTATAAGGGTAGGCCTGTCTAGTAATCGCGTGTTTGTTACCCGACACCAGGACGTGTGCGCCTGTTTTTATTCCATTCGTCTTTCGCCACAAAGACGGGATTTGCAACGGCGATCACACTGATATGATAGCGTATTGTATCTTTAATTTAGTTTACTTTAAATTAAATCAAGCGTGCAGCTGAATTATGCTCGTTATTACGTTATTCATTAAATTTCAATAATCCTTCGAATTATCGCCTTTAAACTAGATAAAATTTCCCCTTGACTATAATTTTTAACTGTATTATTAATGAAATTATCAATTTTTAACAAAAGAAGAATTTCTGATAAGCTAATGTCAATATGTTCCTTAATACATATATTCTTATATATCCTAACAATCAATAAAAGTGATCTATTAAAATTTTTATGGTACTTCAGATAGTGATCCTGCTATAATTAAATAACTCTTTCAGAACCAAATTATTATATTATTGTAGGCGCTATTTTTGAATTACCCGCTTGCGCGCGCCATCTAACGCCGCGGAAAGGAAATGTATTTTATGTTGGATAGTCTTATGAGATTTTAGGGGAACTATGTGCAGGTTGAAAAATCTTGGAGAATGATTAGAAGATTAAGGTTACGTCACGTTATGTGAAAATATTATTAGCGATTATTAAAGTGTTAAACAAATGCAGTCCGTCTAATTTCCAACCCTACGAAGAGGCTATCCCCGACTACATAAGGTGTGTCAAAATCATTGAACAAGCACTTTAAGGTTAGCTATAATACATATAATATTATTTTATAAAAAAATGAATAACAAAATCATCCATTAGTAGTAACTCGTTAAAAACCAAAGAAGAAAATGGCAAAGCTGTTGGTTACATACTAAATAAAATAATAATTAAATGTCATTTTACCAGAACAGCAGGAAGGTAATAAAAATATAAAAAATTGTAGTTAATTAAAAACAGCAAACACAGCTTTTATCAAAAATAACTAAATAAACAATTATTGGTTAAATATCTGATATGAATCATAATAAATCGAAGTTAATGCAAACGCCATCTATTGCCTAATTTTATTAAATTATTGGTTAATTTAAATATTAACAAATTCAACATTTCTATTAAATTACAATATATGAAATTATTATTTCTTCTGTGAAAACATTTTTTTTATTATTTTTTATACAAATACCGTCACGTCGCGCCTAGCTTTATAATTGAACAATTATAATATAATTATATATTATTATAATTGAATTGTTACACACGATTTTATAGACGTTTTTGTGTTTATTATAAAAACATAAATGTTGTGATCTGCAAGATAACGTATGAATCTTTTGTGTGCTACACATAAAATGCACTTAGTTCTTAGGTTTTCTATGCACTCAGTGATAATCCCTATGGTGGATGAATCAATTCTACACCCGGTATGGTTAAGCCTGGACGAGACAACTGATGTATGTGGGAGGTACATAGCAAATTTAATCATAGGTGCTTGCAATGCAAGTTAAAGTTTATTAATTAGTTCAAAAGAACTTAAAAAAAACAGTTATACAATTTCAAAGTTTTTGCATGACGGATTAATCTTTTTTTCTACCGGAAACAGTGCCGAGCGAGAAAATTTTGTTAATGCTGCACCATGTATGATTAAGGCTGGGTCAATTAACATTTTTTTATAATTTAATTCATTGCACAAGCTTGGTACAACGAATAAATCGTATTGCTGAAATAATACGGTTACAGTTTCCACTGGTAAATAAATTATTTAATAGTGGTAAAAAATATTTGTCAAAGCACCCTTGAGGGTGTAATTATATAAAGAAAAATATCCCTCAATTCCTTTACCTCCTGAATCAGTTCTGACAAGATGGGGTACCTGAATAAAAGCAGCCTGCTACTACGCGACCAATTATAAATTTTTCAAAGAAGTTGGTTTAGAGATTTCTGAAATGAATGGTATTTCGATAAACGAGTGCCAGCATGTTCTTAAGCAACTAATATTATAGCAAAATTTGGCGTTCATTAATTGCCTACCGGAAGTAATAAAATTACTGGGAAAGAAGAAAATTCCTCTAGCCGAATCAATTAAAATGATAAATGATTTTAAGCAATCAATTCATACAGTTCCTGGAAAATTGGCCAAATAAATTAATTAAAATTAGCAGATATGTTCACAAAAAACGAAGAATTACAAAAGCTACAAGATATATCGACAATTCTAACTGGAGAAATTAGGGAAAATTTGAAACAGATCCAGATATAACAAAATTTAAATATGCACCCATTACAATCAACACTTGTAATGGGTGCAGAGAAGTTTTTCTATTTATAAATATATTTTGAATGATAGAAGATAAAACCTTACTATGGAAAATTTAGAACAAATTTTAATAATCAACTAATTATATTTACTAATTATCGTTTCTGTTTATTCATACATTTTAGTTTTATTTGTATTTTGTATTTTTTGTGTAATATTATATAATTTATGTTTTTTGAATTTATTAAATTAGATATATTACCGTACTCTTTTGGATTTTCTTATAGTAGTTTCCCTGATTGCGCTTCCTCATACAACCATTAAAAATATTTATTTTAATTAATGTTTTACACAACTTTGTGTAACTAAGATTTGATAATATCTAGCAAAAAAACAAATTTTTTATCTTGCAAGTTACTCAAACGTTGAACAAAATGTAAATACGATTTTCAGTTAAGGAACTTTAAAAAAAAATATATCACAAAATTGGGTTTCAATGTTTTCCAAAAACGGCATATACTTAAATATTTAAGTTATATTAAATAAAATACATTACAAAGGCCGATTATGACATTTACTTCAAATAATTTAATAAAATGTTTAGCCATCATTCATCTAGCGTATGGATAATTAGTGATGGTCATTTCGGTTTTTCGAACCTCATCAGACTATTGTGTTCCATGTGCAATGCCTTGGTGAAGGCGGTTGAACGGATTTTGTATTGTGTTCATATACCTGATATTAATCATAATATATGAATTACTTAAAACGTTAAATTAATTTAGCAATAAATGTACGTTCAGAAACCGGACCTATGAAATATTGGTGATAGATTTGTTGTAACTAAAATATGTTATTAGTAAGTATGAAATATATTATAGTAAATACATTTAAAAGAAAACTTTAATTTTTATTAAATGCTTTTTACTCGTAAAATATTTTGTTGTTGCTAGAATTGGTGCTTTTTTAAGCGCTTTTTTTTTCAATATTTTTGTGCCGAAAAATCCGGTCTGTATTTATGACGTTATAAACGTTTTAGTGGTAAAATTACAAAATCATGACAATTAAAAATTACATGGTGCAGCATCTGATAGCCTTATCCTTAATAAAGCATCCCTATTTTAATACAAATAAAATAAAATCAAAACAACTTCTCTCCTTCATTGCTAATTCCAATTTTATCCGTATTCATACCCCTCCCACATTAATAATGTCCAACCACCAATCCACTACTTCTGACATCCTGATGTGTACGAGCAATATAAGACATTTAATCACCGACGTTACGCTAACCCCAGACATTGGCTCGGACTATCTTTCAATCCTCTTCTCCCTACAACTAAATCCTCCCAAACACTATCCTCCGAAGACATTTTATAAATTCAACGACTGCGACATTCAAAAAGTTACTGAAGACATGACAAATTTTATAGCCCAACATCCACAAATATCCAATGATTCCATTAGTCTATTCCTTGACACACTAGTTGATTCTGTATTGACACACCTACCTACATCAAACCCTCATATAAATATCCTCTCCCAAAATATATCCTCAGACTAATTAAATACAAGAGACAACTATACAGAGACATAAAACAGACGGACGAACCAACAGTCAAACAAAGATTCAATTCAATTAACAAGGACATACACAAACGAATAATAGAATACAAGACAGGCAAATGGATTCAAACATGTGAAGAAATAAATAAACGACAGGGAAGAGAGTATTGGATTCAAATAAAAAAATTGGCAAAATATAAAAAGACTAACTTTACAAGACAGTTAAAAAATCCTAATACAAATACAATAACTGACGACACGACGAAAATCGCTAACATTTTTGCAGACTACTTTAAAAGTATATTTTTAGAAAAGACGCAACGACATAAGACAACTCCTTCTACAATTCTGTCAACTTCTGGTACTCCTCCTTCTCAAATCAGCCTAATCCTTACCCGTCCAATGACGAAGTAACAGAAGAAGAGTACTTCACAGTCCTACATAAGGGAAAAAACTTATCTCCCGGCTATGACAACGGTACACGATCCATTCTCAAATCCCTTCCTAAAGAAATACATGAATTCATTATTAAAATGTTTAACTTCCAGTACAAATCTCAATTCTTCCCTTAATCCAATAACTTTGCTCCCCGTCCTTGGAAAAATCTTCGAATCTATCCTAAAAACCAAAATCCTATCTACGGTTTCCCAACATATCTCACCTTACCAATTTGGATTCCTTGAAAAAAGATGTACAACACTTCCTCTTTCAATCCTAACATCCAATTGCCAAACTTGCCATATTGAAAACAAAAAATCCGCAATCCTTTTCCTTGATATCAAGAAAGCCTTTGATTCCGTTTGGCACAAGGACCTCCTATACAAATGCCGCTCCTTAAACTTGCCACACCATCATTGACAATTTCCTAAAAAATAGATCCCTGAAAGTACGCGTCCATAATACACTTTCCCAACGTTTTACACCCCAACAAGACGTCCCTTAAGGTTCCCTTCTTTCTCCACTCCTTTACAACATATACGTCCACGACATATACAATCCCGACCCTCATTACCTAAATCCATCCTCTTACCTCCTTCAATTTGCCGACGACGCCGCCCTAATAGTCACCCTATCCCTATGGTTCGCCAAATGGAGAATCTCCATCAACCCTAACAAATCCCAACTTTTCATTCCCTATCACAATCCTCCCACATTTCCGTTCAGAATAAATATCAACTCCTCAATCTCCCCATCCGCTACGTGTAAATATCTTGGTATTACATTTGATCCAAAACTTTCCTTCAAAACCCACGCCCAACTAACCAAATCCAGGGTCCAGAACAGGGCTCGACATTTTAGATCATTAACTTACGCCAATAAAGGCATCTCGATCAAAACCGCGACTTACATTTATAAAATGATATGTCGTCCTCTCCTGGACTATGGTGCAATCCTCCTCCACATCCAACGCCCCCCTACCCTAAACAATATCGAGGTGGCTGAACGATCGGCCCTTCGAACGCTTACCAAAATCCGCAACCCAAACAATCCTTTACATAACCCATCCAACACACTCCTATATGACAAAACTGGCATAATCCCAATATCCCAAAGATTATCCGAACTATCCCAAAAATGTACCACAAACCCCGTAAATCAAGACATTTTAAACCAACTCTGCATAAAACGAAACCCAAATATCCCTCCAAAATTTCGCCATCCAGAATCCACTATTCATACATTCATCTCATCTTTCATCGAGGACTAAAAGACAGACATGACACATAAGACAATGATTTTTGGCTGAAAGACCGATGGTCGATAGCCATTTTATAAATAATAAAATAAACTATAATGTATTTAACAATGTATTTATAAAAAAACCTCAATAAAGATGATTGTATATATATAAAAATTATCATAAAATTATACATAAACTAGTAAAATTTGTACATTTGTAAGATCTAAAAGGAATTAAAATAACAAATTTAAAAGATTTTCAATATTTTTGCTTAATTTCATTATACATAATCCAGCATATTTAATTGTGATTCACTTGATTACTTTATAAGTTCTACATTTTTAATTTTATCATAAATATAAAAGTTTAGTCATATACAAAAATCCACATTTTTTTAAAAAATAATACAAAATTATAAACTTTTGGTTAAAATAATAATTATTAATCACTTTAATTGAATTAAACTCCGTGTTAGTCTGCGCTAACATAGAATTGAAAGTTTCATTATCTGCATGCATAAACAATGTGCTATATGTAATATATGAAGTTAACGCACGAGCATCATTTGCCTGAAAAATATTAACAACAAATATTATTCCACAATATAAGAAAATTCACACTACGGTTTTTATACAATTATTTATTATAATTTTTCGGTGTATTTACATGCATAATATTCTACAGTATGGATATCAGTTTTATATGCAAGTGTTTTCAGATTGCATATAAGCATGACGCATCGAATCATGAGCCCTAACTGGTGATTATCGTACGTATACCGCTATGACAGCGTGGATGTAACACGAAAAGTAATACTTGTCAAAATGTCACCTAGTTGAAACACAGAAAAGCCACCAATTGACACTTCGTTCCATTCACAATTATCATTAATTTCACGCCTTGTGCAATGCAGCAATTCGACATGTGGTGCCACTGACATCCAACTATAATCTAATTTACACAGTATACATCCATCATAAAAATATCTGTGATTCTGAAAGGGATGAAAATAAAAAATAAAAAAAAAATAAAGTTTGAAATTTCCATGAAATACTATGGTATGAAAAAATGATCAATAGTAATTTAATTGCATTTATGTTTTTTTTTTTTTTACTGGCATATGTTTCAAACACTAACGCTTATTTTAACATATTTTTTATCAAAACTAAAAATAAACATGATCATTTGTAATAATATTACAAGTTATTAATTGTAATTTATGTAAATAATATTGTTCGGAAATTAGGAATTATGTTATTCCTAATTCTTGAACAAGATTACATACATTTTTACAAACATTAAATATATACACTAAAATGACAGTGTTTGTCCTGTGTTATCTCTCAGACCAAAATTATTACATTTTATTAAAATATATTAAATCGAGTGATTTAAATGAAAAAAAATAGGAAATTAAAATTACAACCTGAAAACTAACTATATTAAATAAAAATGATTTGAAAATAATTAATAAATTATTTCCACATTTAGCTCTGTGACTATTGACTTACTTACGTAAGTACGTTAAACAAATGCACATTAAAACAACTACTTCAGAGCTAAATGTGGAAATAATTTATTAATTATTTTCAAATCATTTTTATTTAATATATTTAAATAACTGTGACCAAGTGGAATGAATACTTGTTTTCTATTTATCTGAAAACTAACTAATGGCACAAGTTAAATGCAAAGGTAGTTCATATTTTATAATGACAAATTAATTAGTTTTACGTTTTGTGTTTATAAAGAATTATAAAATCATTCGTTAATAAACAAAAATATTTATCTAAACTGAAATTTATAAAGTACCGCCTAGATTAATGATTTAATTTAAACAGAAAACAGTATTCATTCTACTTGGTCACAGTTATTTAAATATATTAAATAATTTATTAATATTTAATTTATTTAATAGATTTAATTTAATCATAATCATATATTTATATATTGTTTTTGTTAAAGAAATGTTTCATTTATAAATTATTATATACATAAATTTAAATATGTTTCACTACGTTTTAAGTGAGAACTTAATGATATATATAAAAATTAATTAAATTTTAAATACAATGGTAAGATTAAATGTGATTGTATCTTATTCAAGATTTATTGTAAATTCATTTATTTTATAGGCAATAAAAAGAGTGAATACTAATTTCGCAAATCGTACATCTTTTAATCAGTAAATGATGAATGGAATTTATTATGTGCGTCGTAATATAGTTTCACAATTTATCACTTGATGTGAATATAATTTTATACCGGTCAAATATCCATAAGTAAATTCATTGGTCGCGTTCAGCTCCGGTACGACCGATGGAACAAACCGAACGTTTCAATTTAACAATATTCTTCTGTTAGTAGCAAGTAATTGTAGAATATAACAAAATTTACACGTTTAGTTGAATTCCTGAACTTTATATCGTGTTCAACACACAGGGCAAAAAACGATCTAGGGCAAAAATAAATAAAAAAATTCACAATGTTTGTTCTCCCGCTCATAGATGTGATAGATAATACTCCCAGTAATAATTATATGACGTAATTTATATTTTATGGAATTTAACTTATAAGCAACATTGTTTAATGCAGAAAAATATTTCTATGTCTCTCTATTGAACAGAGTTCGTTCTTTTATTATTATTTAATGTGGTATTATTGCTCTGTATAAGCTAATAGGTATACTTTATTTAAAATTATATTTATTATTTATTAATATTATATTTATTTAAAATTATATGTCTACTTTTGATTTTTTTTTAAATTAATTAATTAATTCTTTATTTACCTTTTTACAATTAATGACAATCTGTAATTACAAAATACAACAATATATTCAATTGATTTGATAAAATTTAGACTAATAACTCCTTGATCAAGTATAACCATTGAGTTTTCCAATCAGAATCCATAAACACAATAACAATAATGATGCGCACCGTGAATAAATATATACGTAAATCAAATACACATAAAATATTTTACAAAAAATAGTTACAAACTGCAAAAATTGAATTAAAATCACCGCAAAAGCAATACATATAAATAAACAAGTAAATAGAAGTAAACCTTACAAAAATAATGAAAATAATATAATTATACACATGAATATTCGGTAGCAAAGCAAAAGAGATATATTACTAAGTTGACCATATAATTGTATTTAAAGGAATTTACTTCCTTATATATTGCCATATGGCTTATGACAATTTATTATTCTAGTATCTACATTTGGCTAATGTAGACACTGGAAGTATTCAGCTATTGAAAACTAAAAAAATGGTGATATGTCCATCCGGTACATTTGGTCAAATTATTATTTATTTAATAATAAATGCACAATTATTAAATAAAAAATAAATTTTGTCTTTTAAAGTTAAAGATAAGTATTTAGAAGAGAGTTACAATTTATTTTGTTATATCTTGTCTTCAAATGGTTTAAAAAAAAATGCCCACTCTATTTTCAATTTCTTGAACATTTTTTTTAGTCGTTTGCGAAAGATTTTTGAAATACTGAAATATGACAGTATTTTGACGTTTTATTTGATATAAATATAATTGTCTATTTCTAAGGAAATTTATCAGACAGGCGAAATTCTTCCGTGTATAATAGAAAAACTAAAAATCATGTAATAATAAGTTATGTAACAAAATGTATTTTGTTTAGAACGATAAAACGCGCACATCGTTCGCATCGCAATTTAATTAATTAATTCAATTTAAAAACTTTAAAATTATATAAGGCAGAACTCTACTGAAGAGTCCTTAGATAGCCTTATATTAACTAACGTTTTTTGTTCTTTGCATTAAATATTCTCGAATAAAAAAAATATTGCATTATATAATATGTGCCATTATGTAATTCAATGTCTGGAGGGGTGTAGGCAAGAGAAGTAGTTGTTTCAATGCACATTTGTTTTAAAGTTCGTACGCAACGTAATGTCGTAATGTCACAGCTAAAGGGCAAATGATTGATTAATAATTAATCATTTTAAAATTCTTTGTATTTAATATATTACAAAATGTATCTGATTTTCAAAGTCTATAATATTTATTTGAAATATATATTATATATTATCGTTATATAAATAACGAAAAAATAAATAATCGCTAAAATTATAATTCGAGAATTGAACATGATACAACAAAAAGTTAACAAAAGAAAATTCTGATTTTTTTAAGATACACAACTCTTATTTGAAGTATTATTTGATGCGATCAATATTTACCTAACAATTGTGGATAAAAAAAAAACGCTTAAAGTTGCACTTTATGAATTTTGATTCTAATCAAAAACTTATCAGATTTCAACACAGTTATAATAAACTTAGATAGAACGTTTGGGATTCTTACACATTTTAATTGATTTTGAGAAAATATTTCTGTGTGTGTGTCTGTGGGTTTCCGCGATTGCGCAAAAAAAAACGGCTAAGATCGATGGAAGAAGTGTAAGAATCAGTAGAATATAGCAATATTGATAATTAAATAAAAGTTTGACTACTATTTCTTATTTCTGACTGATATTGACTTATCGTCATTTTCAAAGAAACTAATCAAAGATATTAAAAAATAGTAGTGAACAAACTTTATTAAATTTTATTGAAATATCAATATTGCAAGTTTCATAAAATGATTAATGAGAAATTAAAGAAACTTTAAACCGTTTAAATTTAAATATGTTGCATCAAATGCCGTTTAATTACAATTCATAAAACTATCCATCTATTTAAATTTCAGCCATAAAATTAATTGTTATGTATAAATAATATGTATTTCTACAAAGGATGCATAAAATATTCATTGTATGAAATTACAAATTATATGATGGTCTGTTTGTGGCCGATCCATAAACGAAACATTATTATTATTTATTATTGTTGTTATATGTCTTAAATTTTGCATTATTATTATATCTGTACTTTTCATATTTGTTGTGTTTATATCATCTATTGTGAAAAGGCTCATCCGTCAATAAAAAAATATTATTGTAATCAATATTTCGTAGGTCTTTCTGCCCTGTATGAATTTATGGTGATTTGCAAATTAAAACTATGAACTGAACTGTAATGCATGCATGACTTAATCAATTGGTGGATAGTGACCAAAGGGTTGTGTGCTTTTCCTTTAAATGTAAGCTTACACATTATATAACCTACACGGAATGAGTAAAATCTTTATTTTGACGTAAAATATATTTATTAGATGTATATTAATACATCTAATAAATATGCTTAATATAAAGTTTTCCGTCATAGGCTTCAGCCTACTTAGTATAATACGAAATTTTCCTCTGGATGTACCCAAGAATAAATAAATCAAATTATTTATTTATTATTATTTACGGACATAACTTTTTTACAAAGGCAGAAAAATATAATTTGTATAAAATATCAAAAAATAAAGTAATAGGAAGAAAAAAATTACAAATACAAATATGATTTGGATTTGATTTTAAATACTATTCTTAAGTAAACATGAAAAATTATTTGTTATATTTTTATAAGGAGATTTAAACAAAATAATGAATCATTGGGTAAATTTTTCATTAAAGCATTGTTTTACTACATAGTTTTACTTTAGTAAAACGTTACTTTAAAAATATAACATATCTGGAAATTGTAATTATATATATTTTTTATCCTATCCCTATTTTGTGCACAGAAACCCCGAAATTCCTCCAAAATACAAAACCCCACCAAACATAATCCGTTCACTGATTAATGTCTGACGCTTGACAGAAATGACAAACCTTAGCAGAAAGACCTCTGGTCAATAGCCATTTCACAGTGACAGTTACATAATTACCTTATTTTGTTTTGTAAGTTCAAATTTTATAATAATAAGTATATATGTATGTATCTGTGTGATAATAAAGATGTTAAATAATAATATATTTTAATATAAGCTAAATTATATTATTTATTTATTATTTAGTAGGATCAATGTATTTTATATAAATGCGCATTAAAACATTGTTTTACTACGTATGTTTATTTTTATTTTTTGTAAATATGCAATTGATTTGTTTCACTTTAAAACACAACTATTTTTATTACATTTTCTGAAAATTGGAATTAAATATTTTTAATGAAACACAAAATTATTAAATATACCTTTATGAAATATTTTAATTATATTAATAACTTAAACAAAATAAGAAAACGAAACGCCGATAACCGATTTACAGAAATTGTTTTGTTTTCCGATCCGTAATTACACATTCGAATATTCATTTTTTTTTTTTTCGAAATGTAACATATCTGTAAATATATACAGATATGAAACCAAAAAAGTTAATTAAAGATTAGTAAAAATATTATAAAAAGAGTTCAAATTAGTTGCTGTTAAAATTTTGAATAATCTACAACCAATAATCCTAAAAACATAGCGGTAGTAGAACCATCCTCATAAATTCAACATTACTCTGCACAACCCATCGAATAATCTACTATACGATATATAACTTTTAATTTGTGTTAGATGATTATGTCGATTGGGATTATTGATTAACACATTATACAAATTTCCCAAAGAGTTCGAGGATAGTTAAAATATTCTGTTAATGTTAAAATTATACTTGATAAATGTTAGTTTGAGTATATTTTAATATTTGCAAATACAAAGAAAATATGTCAAAATAACAAAATTGAATTTGGAAATTAAAATCTCTGTCTACGCATTTCTCCCTTTTACAAATATTCACATAATTCATTAATTATTAAATTACGAAAATAAGTCAAATATTCATTAATATATTAACTAAAGAAAAAATGACAACATGATAATTAACATTTACAAAATACGTAATAATGAATTATCATTACTTAGCTTTAATGTGTTGACCAATTAAAAAAAAAAAACTAAAAACCAAACATAGATAGCCATCGTAATTACTTGCCATCTTTTAGATGGTTGTTGTAAAATTTTCGTTGTTATTTTTTATCATTATTATATTTGCTCCGTAGTGCAAACATACATATACAATAGATGCAGTAGACCTGAAAATGATTATTACTGCTATTAAAAATTAAATAAATACAATAAGTTCTAAATACAATTTGTTTTTTATATTATTATCATTTGTGCTAATTTTTATTATTTGAAATTATTGGTATAATTTGTACAAAAATCTATGTAACACTATACAAAAAAGAAACATTCTTTTGGAAAATTTAATAATTTGAGTAAAATGAAATTTGTTTTTTTAATTTAATTACCATAAAGAGAATGCATTTTATGCATAAAGATTAAAGATTATCATGAGGCGAACGGAGCCGGGATGTAATTATTTAATTACGGTATTATTTGCTTTTGCCGGAAATTCCTTTTGTGTTTCTTTTTTTGTAATAAGCTCAAGTTAACGATGTAATTCAGCTACTTGCAATAGGATTATTAAAATGAATGACGCTATAATAATATATTATTTTTTTACGAAAAGACGCAGGTATAATCCTATCAAGGAAATATAAAATGTATGCAAATTTACATTCAGAAGGTCTCGTTAACAGTTTTATTAAATTCGACGTGGTATAATGTAAAAATAGACAATGGCTCTATATCGAATTAATTTCGTCATAGGATTTAAGAATTGAGGAGGTGATGGAAATCTACGAGCCGGCATAATCTAAATGGAATTGAAACCAGTGTCAATCCGTAACATTATCTCACTTCGCTCGTCTCCCCCTTTTTATTCGCGTTAAAAAAGTATTTGATTTTGTTCAGTGATAGATTAGTGTGGGGCTTAATGTCAACATCATGATTCAAATTACACTTCGGGTTAACCGATGCGACCCTGTACTATTTACAGGGGTGACTTATTCCGGCCATGATTTCAATTAACGGTAGTCTCATGTTTAAATTTTGTATTGTTTATTGTACCGTGAACAGTTGGTGAATGTAATTTTATGCCATGACAATCTTTTAAATGATGAAAATCCGTTTAGCCGAATTTGTAGCAGTCATTCAAAATATTTCGTGCTGATAAGAAATTGAATCGTTGGACATTGCAGATATCAGAGCTGGGTCGAATCCGCAAAAAAAGGATTCGAATTAAAATTAAAATCGCTAGATCCACGAATAAAGAATTCACAAAGGAAAAATGTGATTCGAATACAGGATTCGAATGCAATGTTTCAAATCATGAATATTAATTCTTTCTTAATTATACTTATAACTTACTTTAGGGACGTTCGCTCCGGATTTTTTTTAAATCGATGGTTTCATTTTTTTGGCTAATTTGAAAGTTGCATATATGTAAATTAAATAAATATGATTGGAAAATAATTAATAAATTATTTCCACATTTATCTGTGTGACATTTTGATTTATGTTACGTAAGTACTTTAAAGAAATGTACATTAAATTTATTAATTATTTTCAAATCATTTTCATTTAATTCATTTACATAACTGTGAACAATTGAATAAATACACTTTTCTATTTACATATATTTATAATTCTGAAAAATGAAATCGATTGGGAATGTCTAATATGAGAGTGAGTACAGCAGGTCTTTGTAGATGGTATTGTGTGTTTTAGAAAGAATTTCCGCCCAGAAATCGCGGATTGATTGTAAACCATGTTTTATAACCCTCTTAATTATTACCTTTCAAAATAATGATTTTTTAAAATATCGCGATGGTCATTATTAAAATTCGACAATTTTAATTATGAAAATTGTGTGACTGGAACTTCATATTCCGAAATACATGTTCGCACCACCCTTAAATTTCACATTCCAAAATAAATGAAAACTTATTGTCAGGTTCATCCCACATATTGATTCGGAAGCTAGGATTTGGTAAATATGGCCGAGTACATGTAAACGCCATGTTGTTAATTTTTTAACGTAGATTTTTTTATATTCAGCGTACAAGAATAAACGAACCGAACATTCAAAACCGCTTTATTCTATCACTTTATAATTGTAAAATAAATTTTACAATTATAATTCAAAATTAACCCACTCCTCAGTTCTTTCAGAGCAAATGCGCCCTTAAACTAAGTTGTAAGTGTAATTAAACTACCAGATTTTACTTTCTCAATACATAATACGAATAAAGAATATTGTAATATTTCAAAGTTTACAAAATAAATATGAGTTCTAGAAACAAAATTTGAGTGTTTTTTTTTTTTTTTGTTTAAAGAAAGAAAAATCGCTCGAAGTAAATGATGAAGAACGTCAGAAAATAATTATTATGAACATTCGTATACATTTTGATTTTTCACTTATTTCAAACAAAAACTATAATATATATCATTATTTTAAAATGGAATTTGAATTCCCAATCAAAATCTGTAAATCAAAGACTGTGAGCTCCATTAAAAGTATTTGTTCTCTTCAAGGGATTCCTATTAAAAATATTTTTGTAAATTGAATAGGAATCATTCGTAATTTATGTTTAGATTCCTAATTATAAAACCTTTGTAATAAAAATACTAGAATACTTCGAATCCTCTAAATTAATTCGAATCTTGTATTCAAATCGTAAAGTTTTTGAATCATGCCTAGCATTTTAGCGCATACATTCGTTAAAGAAAGGAAAAATTGTATTTAGTAAAACGAATTTATTGCGAAACAATTCGAATTCCACTATTTATTAATTAACACTGTAAGTAGAAGTTATAACGGAAACCTTGGTTGTATGGAGATATAGTTACATTTTAAATATAATAGTGATTTATTTGAAAACTAAATTATCTAACAGTCGACTTTAATCGAGATATGACGTTAAGTTGTCAACACTTTCAATTTTTAGACAATTTTTTTTAAAATACGCGCTAAATATGCCAAAAATGGAGTTGATTTTGTAAAATATCAATTTTATGGGAATAACCACAAGTACTGCGTGGCAGTTTTTTTACACTTTCTCAAGTCAGATTCTCGGGGTTAATTTAAATTGAATTTATTTACGATTTTCTCAAAACACGCAAAAATCACATCTATTGTATAATAAAAGGATGTTTTTTAATTTCGTGTTATATGTCATTGTTTTACAATTCCCAGTGTTAATTTCGAATATGTTATTTTTAATAAAGTATTTAATTAAAATTTAGTTTATTTAACTATTTGACTGATTGATTATACATTTCTGCTTCAAGAATAAAAGTGAATCTGAATCTGATGGTAACTTTAAAATTTTTAGTCAATTTTGTTTTACGAATAAAAAATTAAAATTAACATAAACAAAAGTTGTTCCCCTATCCAATGATAAAACATTATATGTATTATTAACATTCGAAGATTTATTGTTTAAGATATTGCAATAATTATTCAAATACGCAGTATTATCATCAAAAAAGTATTACTTATCAACAATATTAAGACATTGCTATTTCAACAATTCGAATTTTAAGAAAAGTACTATTCAATAAATATAAGGAGTAAACTGAGTTTTAAATTTATTAATTTAAATCACTACGTAATCTCAACACCAATCATTGTGTCAGTATATAAAAACCGAGTATTCTAAAAAATAATTGTTATACAAATAAACATTTTATGGGATTTTTGAAGGTCAGTATAAATTAAAAATTGCTATTTATCATGTTTTATTTTTTAATACTTAATATTATTTTCCTTAAATGATTGTTGAATTACATGAAGATGAATTGAATTATTAAATACAAGAATCGATGGCCATTCGTGTAATTCTTTTGAAAACGGGTTATCTCTAGCGAAAAGATTGCATGAAACAAGTTGGTGAAAAAAAAAACATATTTGCGAGATTGTACTCTTGTGATGTTAAAACAAACTTACCCCCTTCCTCCTTCTCTCTACTAAAAGCTTTGCTTTTGCTACGAAGTCTCGTCTGGCTCTCATTCGATTGTTCACTAAATGAGGGTATCATTTGAAAGAAAAAGAAAATTATATTTATTGATCACACTTGTAAATTATGTAATTATTGTATAAATATAAATAATATATTATTAATATATATATAAATACACGAGGATAAAAATAAAGGTAATTAATATTAAACAGAAGTAATGATAATTATTAAAATAAACAAAAACAGAAGCCAAATAGTGTTTGTATTTGGTGCTATTAAAAAAAAAATACTGTGATTTATATCCTTTTTATAATAATTTCCTGATTCTTTTTTGTTGTTGTAATCATTACTTTTATTATATATATTATTATTTTTTACGCGGTTGAGATTTTCGCCCCTCTATTTGTAGTAAATATACACTGTTAAAATAAAGAAGAAAAACATCAATAGAACAAAGTATTAATTCACTAGTAGAAGAAGTAGTTGTTTTAATGCATATTTGTTTTAAAGTAGTTACGTCAAAATGTCACAGATGCAAAACAGGAAATAATTTATTACTTTTAAATTCTTTTTATTTAATTTATAAAGAAAAATGGCTTTGCATTGAGAACGGTCACATCATGACTGAAATGTACATTAATCACAAATTTAAGTACTTTAAAACAATAACTATTTTGAAAAAAATGTGGTTTTATAATAATTATATATAGTGATATATTTTATTACTATAAGTGAATTTAAATAAGTATATCTAAATCTGTATTGAAAATAAAATACACAAGAAAACTATTAAACTTGAACCGTAATAAAACTTTGAGATTTAAGAAAACCAACCCTCTATTGGGTTCAACACAAAATTTTAAATGAAAAATAAGATCTTTTTATTAATCGAATTAATCGAAAATATCAATAAATAAATAAAACTGACCATACAAATTATTCAGACAAACATATAAATATAGAGAAAATATCATATACATTTTTTCCTCTGTAGTGTAATGGTATTCTTCTTCATCGCTTTATTGCTCTTTTATTTAATAATTTATTCGTAATTATTTGCGTACCTGAAAATTTAACTCAACATCACTAGCTATAAAATATATTAAGAATCCAACAACGGTCTCATTTACACCCAATGTTATTTCTCCCCCGTCATGCATTTTTTCTTTGCATATTTAATATTCGAAAAGCCAGATGTTGGTGCGTTTTATGGTTTGTTTTGTTAAGCGAATATAAATGTGATTAGGCCGAAGCTTTGGGTTTTAAAGTTTCCAGCACTGAAGGGGAAGTATGGGCATGATTATATTAGATTGGTCCTTTTAGTTGGAGAAACTAAACGTAGTGTGAATCGAAAACCTGTATCTTTTTTTTTTTTAACAGCTAGTGGTAGTGTAAATAAAAAATAAAACTTTTTTTATAAACAGAACCGTTCTCCCATTAGTAACTGCCAATTTTACCAGTAACCTTTTTAATTAAGCGAGGCGAAGTCGAGCATCAAATTTCAGAGTTAGTATTCTTCTTCTTCTTGGGCGTGCCAGTGAAAAAGCCATAAATAACTGCCCTCTCAATCTAAACAAACACTTCAGTAATTTCTCTCGGTTGGAAGGTTCATATATATATATATATATATATATATATATATATATATCTTTATTCGTGTAATTTTACATACTTAATTATTATTTACAATACATATATATAACGATATTGCGAAACGGCTATTGACCAGAGGTCTTTCAGCCTGATTTTTATATTTATTCGTTTATTTAGAAATATTTTCTAGCTGCGCGATAAAACCTTTTTCGTTGGATTTTCGAATCCAATCGAATCGAAAAATTACAACTAAACGGCTAATTACTATTATTTATTAAATAAAATAAAACAAAGTTGATTCACACCTTTGCAGTTATTTAAATTACAAAGAAATTAAACAAGGAAAATGATTAATAAAATTCGATCAATCCTTTTTTTCAAACTGCAAAAATTACTATACAACAAACAAATATCTATTGTGTAATCCAATGTCAGGCGGGGTATATGCTCAGGAAGTAGTTGTTTCAATATATGTTTGTAAAACTTACAGTGTAAGTAATTTTTGCAGTTGGAAAAATGGATCGAATTTTATTAATCGTTACCAGACATTTTCCTTGTTTAATATTATTTATTGTTTGTATATATACAAACATATATGAATTTACAGAAATTTCTTCACATAATTGGATATCGACCTTTATGTATGACTATCTTTCCCCCACAATTTTTGTTGTATTTTATAAATTGTATGAGAATTGTAGTGCATGTATTACAGCCGTGTTTTGATAGAAATACGTAAATTCTCACGTGACTGTCCTTTTGAAAGGACATTTTTTATGGCACCCTGTATCTTTTCTGAATATTTTTATTAAATATATTTTCGATCTATTTTTGATACTTTTCGAAAAATTTCACATTTTATAATTTTAATATGGCATTAATAATTTTTAATTTCCAACAGACGTACATCCAATTACAGAAAAATTTAATTAAAAAAATAACAAAATTGCATTGCATGAAAACGTATATAATCTAATGCATAATATTCAAAACAAAATGCAAATATAGATACTTTCAAATTATAAGAAAAATGAAAATAAGAAACTACGCATCATAAAGTTGATAATTTCTTCAAAATTGCATATTTAGAATTCGAAAAATATACCCATTCAGAAATTGAATTACATAATGCACGCTCATTATGTAATTATGCATAACAAAAACTTATTACATAATGCAACAATTATTGATTTGAGAATATTGAATGCAAAGAACAAGAAAAAAAAACGTAATATAAGGGTATCTACAGAGACGTATTTCGGAATTAATCCCAGCTCTGCCTTATTTTTTTTAAGTTGTTACATTAAATCAGTTAAACTTACTCAACTCCACATAATTCATAAAAGTATAATTAGATTAACTGAAATGATTATTATTTCTCAAAATGAATAGGTAATTCGAAAAGATCAACATACTTAAATTATTTCGATTATTTATTATCCGGGTTATACCGTACAGAAAATGTTAAGTTTAACATGTAAGCTATTAATTATCATCACATTCTATGTATATATCTATAACAAAAGCTGCTTAAATTGTTATGACAAATATAACGTATACGTTAATCTTAACATTTCCTTTACAGAATAGCGTCGATAATCCGATTCTAAACGCTGAATACATCCTTTATATAATTCATAATTAAGTTGTTTACATTGGTTTTTATAGAAACTTGAAACGTTTGTAATAAAACGAAGACTCAGATCGTTTATATTTTAAATCTAAAATATCTTTTTCATATCAAAAAATACATACATAATAACTATCTGGTCTAATACAACCTCTACAGAGACCATAAAACAAATTTGTAAAAATATTAAACAATTTGAATAAACGAATACATTCTAAAACAGTGTACAGAGATTTAAATGAATTAAATATTAAACATGTAATCGCTCTAAAAACATATTATAATTACATAAAATAAAACAAAACATATCAAAATGAACATAAACCTCCAAACAAATAACGATATACATTATTACAAAACGAGAAGGAAATCATTTTTGAGGACACTAAAATACTTAAAACAAAAGTACCAACAAACACTAACAACTAAAACAATTACACATTATAATAAAATATCTACATAAATAAGAAACTAAAATATATTCGTTTTAAACTCAACGTAAAAACTTAATTACTGAACGAAAGAAGGTACCAATACCCCTGACTCAATTACTCAATAGAGTAATTAATTAATTATTTTCTCCTTATCTACTGCAACCTTTTGACTTACTTAACTTAAGCGCTTTATAAAAAAATAACATCAATTGAAACAACTATTTCCCGAGCAAATATCACGCTAGACATTGCATTTGTGGTTCAATAGCAAATGTTCAATGTCTGGCAGATTATTTGCACAAGAAATAGTTGTTTCAGTGGATTTTTTTACAAAGCACTTACGTTATGTAGTATGCAGTAGTTAAAGAGAAAACAATTAATTATTTTCAATTGTATTATGTAAATTATTTTTCTTAATAATTAGAAAGTGTATTTATTCACTTGTTCACAACAGAAATTTGATTTCTTCTTTTTATTTAATTTCATGTAAATAATTGCAAACAAGTGAATAAATACTCTTTTTAATCATATCAGAAAGATATAAATACATTTTCTAACACTCACTGTTTGTTATAAAATTTATTTATATCTATTTTTTTAATACTTAAAAAGAGTATTTATTAATTTGTATATATTTGTCAGAAGAGAAAGTATTCAAAATTGGACAAAAATAACGAAGCCGTAGAATGGGTTGCTGAATATTATAATACTTAATCTTTATTATCTAAGAAAGTGTATATTCACTAGACATAAAATCTTAAATACCGATATAAAATATTTTTTCATTGATTAAATATTGGTGGAATTTTGCTCCGGGATTTCCAGCACGATATCAACACATTTTTGCAATTATAACATTAGTGTTTCTTAATTGTTTATCATTGTCTGTGTATTACAATGAAATTAAACAAGGAAAAATTCTGGCAATGATCAATAAAATTCGATCAATCCCTTTTGTCTCATTTTATTTAATTGTCTGTGTAGTTATGACACGGGATTTTTTTGTATATAATTGCAAAATGTGCATTTTAAACGCAATATATCTGAAATCCCCATTATTGTATTACTCCATCTAATTATATAAATAAATGTGAAATATATACATAGTTATGGATCGGAATGTATAGCAATTTTAATAATTAATGTGTAATATAATTTCTAAACTTTAAAATTTACAGGAAATTATTCGAGGAAAATAGAGATTTTTTTCTTTTGAATTTAAATTAGGGGACAATTAAAACCATTCATGTGCGATCAGTCCCACTAGACCCAGGAATCGAATTCGCAACCTGCCTGCACACCACCTCGGTGGAAGGGTTTGTTTCTCAAAACCAAGTAATTGGTATTACATTGGTTATATTTACATATTAAATTTTAATATCATATAGTGTTTTTTTTTTAGAGTGAACATAATAATTTAGAATAATTGTTTTATTATTCTGCAGTGTAATTACACTATTCATGTTAATATGTGCATGCATTAATGATGGTTTGTTGTTCTAAATTGTAAACCAATGCACTAAGAGAATTAACACAAAAGATGTTGAAATGCCTAGTTAATTAATTGAAATCACACAGAAACTGAATAAACACACAAAACAAGTGTTCATGTGAATAATTTACATATCCATAGGAATAAACGAGAACAACTGTTTGGAATGGTGTTGTCGTACAATACGTGTAATTAATTGCGGGCAATTAACAAATAGCGTGCGGTTGACTGATACAAAATGCCCGTTTCAATCATTCTATTATTCTTGCGGGTTATGATAACCCTTTGAAGCCTCTGGATTTGATGGATATGTAAATAGTTTAGGGTTGAACATTAGATACAGACAATCTAAAAGCACTCGGCGAAGGAAAGTAGTAAATAATTTATTAACACTGTCGCATCCTCGCGTCACACTTCGCCACCCTTATTTTTTCGATTTTTTCCATCACACGTGCGGAGGGTAAATACACAAATATAATATGAAAGTAAACAGACCGTGATTGTTTCACAAAATAACGCTACCCCATAGTAATCACAAAACTCTGTAGCTGACACGTGACTTGTATTAAGCACGCGCCTCCAATGCAACCCTCATCCGATTTCTCTATGTTTTCTTATTTTCACAGCAGGCGACAATCTCATCCCATCATACATCATTCGTCACTAATTTACAGCTTAAACTGCCCAAAATGCTCCAATTGATTCGATAGAAAATCACCCTGGTAAATCCGTAATTTCCTACGGTTTGTAATGCAGCGTGGTGTGGTGTGTCTTTGTCGTTATATTTGTACAAAAATGGTAAAGCAATTAGGGATGCTCATTAGAGCTCTTTATTTTCTTGCCACCCTAATATGAAAGTGAGTAAAATGGGTCTGATAATTTAGAAAACTAAATAAAACCTCAATAAAAAGCAGCAATTACCATTCCAAAAATCATAAACAGACACTATTATTATCCATAAAAAAAATCCATATTATAAGCTTAAATTAGAACCTCGTTGATTGATACAATTTATTACAATCCTAATAATGCATTCAGTCATGATACCGACATAAATGATTCAACTTTGAATGTATATTTAGGTGTGATCAATTACATGGACAAAATGATGATTATGACATATGATCATTATGGAATTGCAATTTTTGTTATAGATTAATAATTACCCACACGTATTATTTTAAAATTAATTCAATACATACAATTTTAGCTCACTATTTAATAATTAAAATTTGTTAGAACAGTTGAAGAAGGGATATATAAACCTATGTATAAAATTGTGTAGATAATAATTAACTTTAATCAAAACAAATTATTTTATAATTTGAATGTTTACTTCAAATTATAACATTTAAAGTTTTTATTAAAGAAGTTATGCTTCATTCAACACGAATACGGAAATATTAAATTATATGTCCATTTTTTTTTGTATATTTTAATTAAGAGATAGATAGGAGTTATTGGTTAGTTTCCAGTTGAGTAAATACATTCAAAAACTTCGTTTATGTGAAATTGCCATTTTATAAAAGAAATCGAGTTCTCCGAACGGATATAGATATAGATATACGATTTCGAGGAATGGAAATGCTCTTGAAATTGCGTGTCTATTAAATTGCGATATTATTTGATTTCCAAATTATTTTTAATAGGAATTGAATGTTAAAAGAATATTCATCATTTCTAACACGAAAGAGGTATATGCATTTCCATTAATGTGCATTTGGTAAAAATATAGTACAGATATAATCTGTATGCTGGTAATCGTGTAACGTGAACCGAATCACCCTTGAACCCCTGCTTCCTGACTATAAGGATAGGGAGAGGGAAGCGTATAAATAAGTATCACACTATAGATTTATGAAACAAGATGCTGGACAATTGATGGGGATTTTAGTTATTAGAATAAATTACTTTCATGCTAGCATATATAAAAACATGTTTTTACTTTTATAATTGAAACTATTTTCATAACACACTTCCTCCCTTTGAGTAATCAAATGCCTGTTTTCTTGGAGAATAGCTATTATTGCATGGGGACTGTTTTATTATCTTTATGAGTTATTAGGGGTATATTTTTTTAGTTGAATCTCGGAATTCTCTGGCTTGTGTATTAATAAATGTTATAACTAATATGTTCGTATTAAAATAATAGAAGAAAACTTGGATGTGTAAATGCTTTAATATTCGAGGGTAACAGATGTGTATTTTGACAGGGCTGTGTGTGTCAGTGAACATTTAGTTGGGAGGTCTCTCGAAATAATTTCCTTTGCATTGCGCTCTCTGGGGATGTGCAGTATGACTCGTGAGTTAGAAAATAGCATCGTTACTTCGAAGAAGTTTGAACATAAATACATCATGATGCTAATTACCTCCCTAATTTGTCAAATTTATAAACGAATGTTCGAAACTGTAATAATAATAAACTAAAATAGTCTAATTAATATATTAATATTCAATAAGAAAATGATAATATGTAGATATGGGATACCATTTTTCAAAAATAGTAAAATACTTAAAAACTATATTACTCTACATTTTCAGCGTCATTTAATGTTATTGATAAATAACTTTTATAATAAATAGTGAGCATAAATTGTATATATTGAATTAATTTTAAAATAATACCAATGTGTGTGCAACTGAAGATAGGAATATCCGGTTGCATATTGTTTTCACTATGAACTGTTTGGGATTGATAAATAATTATGATGCATATTATTTTATTATGCATTTTGTCGTAATGATTGGTAATTTACCTTTTTTATACATATGTTTTGTAATGTTTTTAGTGCGTCACACTTTTCTTGTAACATTTTTAATATGTAATTTGGAAATGGAGATTCTGTTAATAAAGTGAAATTGAAAAATTGAAATTATTAATCTATAATAAAAATTTCAATTTGATAATGTCCACTTGTCGCAATCTTCATCTATGTCCATATAATTGATCACCCCTAAATAAATACCAAGTTAAATTAATTATGTAATAATAAACTTGTTATTGATCAAGTTATTCCGTAAATAACAAAGTTAAGAAAAATACACTAAAATATTATATAAATAATAAATTCACAGGTACTAATATTTCATTTATTTTAAAAATAATTTTGAAATATCAAAAATATAATATAAAATAATTAATAATAATTGAATTTATGTAAATCCTAATTTCCATATTTTTTCAAATTCGTATCATGTATTTAAACGCCACTTATCATTTATTGATCTCGCCAATATTAGTCACTTATAGCATTTTTGTATTTTTCCTTTCTCTTTTTAGTGTAAAACGGAATGTTCTACTAACAGTAATTATTTATATTGTATATGTTATTATATATTTTTTGTAATATTGATAAAGGAAAATCCGTAAATTAATTAATAATAAATAAAGAAATTTAAAAAAAAGGAACAGAAAGACCTCTGATCGATAGCACAGACAGAACAACATATATTATAATTATTTATGTTATATTGTTTAGTATTACTTGTATAGTCTAAATAAAGATGTGTGTATATATTTATATAAAAAGAAAGGACAGAAAGAAATATGATCGATAGTCCAGAAAGACTAACATATAATTTAATTAATATAAAAATGAATATACTTTTTAATATGAATATTACATCGGAATAAAAATGGATGTATATTTAAAAAAGAAATTAATAATTTCAACAAGTAAAAACTGCATGTACAATTAAGTAGTTTATTCAAGGTATTTTGAAAATCACATTAAAAATAGTACATTGACAGCTTTTATGTATTTAATAAATCTATTAATTCAGCCATTTAAAAAAGAATATCCGTTGTTATTGTTGAATAAATTGATTGTGTAAAATGGGTTGCCTATCTAACTATACTCAGATTGACGCGCATTCAAGAAAGCTAAAGCCGCGCAAGTTATTTAAGCATTATTTAAACATATTTAACATATTATAAATGTCTTGTAAGTGCATTTATTATTCAGTGAAGTACCATAATACTTTTGTGACGTATAAATTGAAATTAATTTTCAATGGGTTTTATTAAACTTATTAACCCTTCAGAATTTCATAATTAGAACAATATTTTTTATTAGTATTGGGTAAAATCTAATAAAACACTCACTCTATGAAGTAATAAACACATAAAGTCGTACGTAATTACGATTTATTTTAATTTTAATCACGGATACGATACAACAATATAATAACATAGACAAACACATACAGATGCTAACATATCCAGCATTCAAACTAAAAATCAAAAACATACTTCTAAACAACAAAATATAAAAGAACGTAAGAAAAATCACAAAACCGAAAAAAAAAAAAACAAACAGATATCCTCCAATATCCTCTTGAGGCGAAGATAGGAAGAAGGAACTGCCTACAACACAATATATTTATTTACTATTGTAAATTTGTAAATATAGAAATAAATAAACATTTAATATAAAAAAATTTAAAAAATCATATGTTGTTAATTGATTGGTAAATAATGGGTTCAGTGATTTTGGTGTTAAAAATGTGTTTTATTCATTAAATGTTGTTAAGAAAAACGTTTATTTCTATCTATCTATCCCAGGTTGAATAGCCGTTTTTTATATTGTATTTTACTTTTCATTAGTTATATTTATATTGTTTTTAGAGATGGAAAAAGTAATTTAAATTGATTTAGTTTAATTTGATTTAATATAATTGATTTAATTTCGCTGAGTGTATTTAAATTAATTTAATTAATTTATTTTAACATCTTTAAATTATGTAAGGCATAGCTGTACTGACGAGGGATAGATCCCGAAACACGTGTCTGCAGATGGCCTTATATTAAGTAACGTTCTTTTGTTGTTTTTACAATGAATTTTTCTCGTACAAAATTTGTTGCATTATGCAATATTTTATTGATATGCAACAGCAGGTGTATATTATGTAATTCAATGTCCGGCGTGCGTATTCATCTTTTCAATTTTTGTGTTACTCCTAAATAAAATATAGAATAATAAATATGAATCAGTTATTAAAAATTCTTGACTAGTTTCAGATTATTTATTTTATTGTTATATGTTTAATAATTTATTCATATTTATTATTATAATATCGAAATACCAATACTTAAATAATAAAAATATTAATCATATTAAAGTACAGAATATTCTTTTATTCTAATTTCTTATTTTTTTAATATCAGTACGTAATTTATTTTTATTTGTATACTTTAGCTACTTAAAATGGCTAATTTAGAAATAATCTATTACTAAAATTACTCGATTTTGTCATTTTTTATTATTGTATATATTCTTCAATTTTATGTATGTACAATCATTAATAAATATAATACTTTTATTCTGTTTGCAAGTAAATTAAAATGAAAATATTATTCTCTTATTAGAAGAAACTAAGTGGCTGATTGGAAAGTATCATATGCAAAAAAGGAACGAATAAAATATCTTAAATAATTAAACACAGTTATATTCCTTAATTCACTGGTTTATATTATACAATGTTTCTCAAAAGTAACGGATAAATTCTATAAAATCGTAAATGAAAGTATTTTAGAAAAATCGATTTTTATTTTTAAATTACCATCCTGACAAACTTTTCAACCAATACATAATAAAGACCTACAAATATTGAAGCGTTAAATATTAGACAATCTTCAACAAGCTTTTGTGGATAGATTTTTGCATTGTCTCGTCGTTAACGGGTAGCACTTTTAATATTTATTTAATTAATTAAATTGTGTTGTTTTCGTAAATGTCGTCAATATTTATTTTGTTGTTTTTACTTTGCAATTTGAATTTTTAATATTTGGGTTACCACTCCTTAGGGACGAAGGGGTGGGGGGCTGAAAAGTGTATGTCTGGATAGTAATTTAAAAATAAAAATCGAGGTGTCAGAGCATTTTCTGAAATATTATTTACGATTTTATGGAATGTATCCTTTACTTTCCGAAAGCACAGTATGTACATAAACTATGACGTATATATTAAAAATGAACACATATTGTTATATAACACGTCTGGTATTAAAATAAAACAGTGACTTAAGAAATATAACTGTATTCAATTATTTAAACTGTTCAACTTCTCATAAATCACAAATATACAATTTAAAATTTATCTATAGTATACTAATAAAAAATAACTAAGTAAATTACTTCAAGGGTAGAAAGACTTCTGGTCCATAATCCAAACAGACTAACCCATAAATTTATTTGTAATCGTACAATGTATTTCTCTAAATAAAGATATTTTTAAATATAATTTTCATTCGCTAATATAATATATACAAACATCTTTATTCCCAAAGAATACATACATATTTAGTTTAATATACAATACAATTTAAAACACATATATATTCTTAAGAGGAACGGCTATCGACTGGAGGTCCTTCGGCCTACGCTAATACAGTGCAATAATATAATATATATGTACAGTGCAAATATAAAACATTAATAAGACTATTTTTCGAGCAAATACCCCATCATACATTGGATTAAACAAAATTAAATTTGCTGTTGCATGTCACTACTACTGCGTAATGCATTTCTTTAATTGGAAACTTAAAACCAGTAAATGTTTCTTTTTGTAGAAAATCCCAAAAAATAAAATAAAAGAATCTAAATAACAACATTATACTTATATTTTTTGTATGTAATTTCAGCATTGAATTTTAATTTACTTTTAACGTAATTACAAAATTTGTGTTCAAGTAGCGTCATTTTTTATTGCCTTCCAAATAACACATAACATATAAACACCAGAAGCAAACACGTTCGGTTTATTTATTTTAAAAAAGGATCGAATTTCAGAGGCATGCCTTCAGAAAACAAATATATCTGTAAGTGGCGAAGATAAGCCCATATGGACGGTGAAACGGTGAATAATAATATTTATACTTTTGGATTTATCATGTGTGGAACGAACTTGGAACAATTATTCGACAACAAAAAGGAAATTTCTAACTATCCTTTTGTTTTGATGAAATAATTAAAATGTTAATATGAAGGTAAAAAATTAATAAAAACTTTGCTTGTATCACAAACGTGTTTTTTTTATGTCGTAACTATTTTCGACTTAGTACAGTCATTATCAAATGGTTAATTTGTACTAGGACGAAACTAGTTACGTAATAAAAAAAACAAGTGTATGATGCAAGCAATATATTTTATCATTTTGTTTACCTTTATATTAATAATAAATATGTATCACAAAGTAGTCTCAACAATCAATTATATAATTAAAATAATTTATTATAAATTTAGATTTTTCGTTTGTTATTTTTTTGGTTTATTTTATTTTTATTATTCATTTAAATTGTATATTTACATAGTTCTATAATTGAGTCGCATTAATTACCGATATATTTATATGTTTGACAAAATCGAGTATTTTTTTAATAATAAATATCAATAGATTATTAAAAATCTACCAATAAAATAAATAAAACAGATTAAATTTAATAACTTTAAAATTTCGACTAGTTTCGAGTTATCAAGATTTTTTTATTTTTAATAATCTAATCATGTTTATTATTACAATATGAACTACCAATGTTTAAATATGAAAACTGTTAATTACGAGTAATTTTTATTATTATTATTAACCAATAACAATTATTATTTTTCTTAAAGCGAAATTAGCAGACCAATATTCTTTGATTTGTATAACTTTAACAAAATCTCTTTGTGTTTTTCTCGAAATATTTTTTTTTATTGTCTAATAGATTTTTTTTTATTTTAATCAATGTTTTGACATCACTTTTTGCATTTTATTCTATATAATTGGGGTCATGATTTGAATTCAAATAACGCATATTGTACAAATTTTATTATATTTGAACCCCACAAATCATAAAAGCAAGGCAAAAGAATGGACGTTTGTATATGACAACTTTCAACTTTTCTAACAGACATTTTAAACAATTGATTCTAGTTCCAGACACAGCTTTACTAATGCTTATTAAAGTTCTAAAATTATTTTTTGTAGGATGGTTACAGGTAGTGCTAGCTTTGGGATAGAGTATCAGTCCTTTATCAAAAAAAATATTTGCAGAGCCTATAAACTTCATCAAAGCTTAAACACATCTTCAATTTTTACAAGACATCCACAAAAACATTGCATCACTAATAAACTCCATATAATCACCGTTTCCGAGAAAAATCTTTAAAATGGTTAATTAAATAAAAATAATTTGAAAATAATTAAAATTTAGTTACTGTGACATTTTGACTTACGTTACGTAAGTACTATAAAGTAAATGTATATTAAAACAACGACTTCTCGGGCAAGTACCTCGCCAGACATTTAATTACATAATGTACACTTGCTGTTGCATATCAATAACATATTGATTTACATATTATTTTTATTTAAATAACTATGACCAAGTGAATAAATACTTTTTTATATTGATGTTATAATAAACCGAAGAAAAGAATACATTCCTTTTTCGGCTTATTTTAACCATTTTTAAAATATTACTTATGATTTTGAAAACATTGATTTCGAATGTATGATGAATACAAAGATTACATTATTAATTTCTTGATAATGGTCCATGACAGTGTTTTCTTTCGGGGAATGGGGAGCTCTGCTTCCACGGGGACCAGTTATTGTCCCCGGAGGAAATATGTCAATAGATATACATTTTGTATTTATTAATATCTTAATTTTAATCCCCCCGTGAACAAAATAGTCTCAAAGAGCATTAGTCTATGATCGGAGCTATTCGGAAGAAATGAAAATTACAAGTGAAATTAACAAAGTGCTTTCATCATGTTTTTAATCCTCTATGAATATGAAGTTCTTACAAAAAAAATCCTGATCAGCTGGTTCAATAGGAAGTAAAAAGTTACGCGTCACTTTGTAAACTATGCAATGCCAGTAATTAATAGTTATTAAGTAATTTCCGTGCAAAATGTATTATTTCATTTAGTGTTTAGTTAGTTTTAATAGAAATATGTATTTACAATAGGATTATCACCTAGTTTTAGATTGTTTTCTAACTCCGAAATTCATTTTAATCTAAAGTTTCGAAGTTAAAGCAACGCTCGTACTCTAATGTATTCCAAAAATCGAAAACATTACTTTACAAGGCCGCCAAAAACTGACCTATAATTTTACAAGCCAAGCTTTTTAAACTAATTTACCTGACAATGAAAATCACTTCACTTTTATTTATATTCGTTATATTTCGAGTACTAAGCACTCATTATCAATAAGTAATGATCTTAGAACTGGGTGCGCTTATTAAATATACCTGATAGGAATGAAATAACCTAATTTTATTACATCTGATGTTCTAAGGTAGAAAACGTTAAGGGGATTACATTACAATTTAGGTATGTATGTTATAATAAATCACTTGGTTTTTGTTTCACTAAATAATTCTTTTATTAGCTGATGGTCGTTTGACCGAAACCACTAATTGTTTAATTCGTGTTATATCGAGTATTTCATCACAATAAAAACACTTTTATTCCTTACTTCACTTTTATTCATATACGCTATATAAATGAAAGTGAAGTAAGAAATAAAAAAGTGATTTTATTGTGACCGAAACTAGTCAGCTAATAAAGAATTATTTAGTGAAACAAAAACCAAGTGTATAATATTTATATCTAAATAGTGCTAAAACTCGTTTCACTAAGTGTTAGAAACATGAATTACAAGCCGTTACGGAGATTACATTTTTTTTAACTTTTGAAAGGTTTAACAATGGCTTGTCTAAAGGGCTTAAATCAAAATTTAAAAAATGTATCCTTATGTTTATGCATTTCAACAACAATTATCCCATTTTCGATAAAATATGTTAGAATTTTATCAAGAATGGGATACTTGTTTTAATAATTGAATTATCTATTTGAATAATAATGCTTGTTTTTAAATTATGGTCTGCTAATGAATAAAAATAAAAGTGAAGTAAGGAATAAACGCAAGAAACAATGTTTTTATTGGGATTAAATACTTGACGTGACTCAATTATACAATTGATAATTTACATTAATATTATCTAATTTTGCTGAAACCGTATTAGATATCAGTTTTTTTATCAACCACAATTCTCTCTCAATATAAAATAAACAACATTTTTAAAAAATAAGGGAAATAAAAAAACGATTTTTATTAGGTTGCAGAAATACGAGAATTCTAAAAAATTAAGTATCTAATTCTTTTGTATTTTCTCATTTTCTTCTATAAAGTTCGTTGCATGTTTTTGTCCGTTATGATACATTTTGTAGTTCTCTGTGAAGTGACCAACATTAACATATTAATATTCCACCGTCTTTGGTGCCATTTCTCTATTTATTCTATGTCCTGATGGTCGTTAATATCTCAGTTTTAAAAGTTGTGGACTTTCAAGTTCATCAAACAACCAAAGTTTTTTAAATTGGCTGCAATAAGTCGATAGTTAGAAGCTTTCACATTGCTAAAAAAAATACTGTCACAAATTATTCAAATTATACCCAAGCCTCTTTATTTCTTTGTACTCATCAATTCCTCGAAATTGAACGTCAATTTAGGAATATCAAACCTAACAAAAATATTGCTTTCAGTTTATCTTCTTATACACCAATATACAAAATGAGAAAAATTTGTAAACAAAGCTTTTACAATTTTCTAATAAATTAAATAAACAGAATTTGAAAATAATTAATAAATTATTTCCTCTTTTAGCTACTGTGACATCTTTTTCTAATAATTAAATACTTTTAATTTGTATATAATAAATATGAATATACTATTAAAAATATACCAATAAAATAAATAAAACACACATTAAATTGAACAACATTAAATTCTCGACAAGTTTCAAGTAGTAGTTATTCAATTTAATCTGTCTTGGTATATTTTTAATAGTATATTAATATTTATTATATACAATATGAACTACTAAGTTTAAATATTAAAAGTATTAACTACACTTTTACTTTGTTTATATAACTGATCTTTAGTTATAGAAAGCAAATGTATTTTATTATTGTGAATAACGATATATAACGAAGTAGACGCTTTAAGAATTAAGAAACTTAAAAATAGTTTCAAAGACAATCATCTTTATTGTAAAATTTACAATAGGTATAATAAATTTTATAAATTATTATTCCTAAATGGCTATCGATCTTAATGATTGTTTCATTAATTTGTAAAAATTGCAACAAATAGAAAAAATATATTATGTAAATATATCGCTCATTCTATGGAAATTACAATAACTCGCACAAAGTGATAC
Organism: Philonthus spinipes; assembly: GCA_963082785.1. Lineage (NCBI taxonomy): Eukaryota > Metazoa > Arthropoda > Insecta > Coleoptera > Staphylinidae > Philonthus > Philonthus spinipes. The sequence continues at coordinate 22,258,010 of OY720301.1, forward strand.
CTTGATTTATCTCTAAGTTATAGCGAAAATAATGACCGAGCGTTCAAAAGGCTAATCAGTATAGAAACCGATATAATCTTTTTGATTCTCTTGATCCTACACATGTGGATAGTGCATGCTTTCAATTTCTAAACGTAGAATGCGGTATTGCTGTTGTGTATATTTACAAATATGCGCTGCTTTAATTGGTTTTCTAGCCCAGGCTACGAGTTGTTCGGATACCATATTTTCTAAGGCGGTTTAAGGATTTATCTGAAAAAAAATCAACTACATAAATTTTGAAAATGTTTTTCCAAAATCTCTTACAATGAAACGCGATACACGCTGTGGCCTTAGCTGAAAATTGATGGCAACATTTAGGACGAATAAGTGTATGTCTCCCAAAGATGAGGCATTAACAAGCAAAGAAAGTAGAAAAAATATGAGCATAATATTCGCATGAGATTTTAACTAACGAACTTAAACCATCCCCCCACTCTCACGCAGAACTCACTCAAATGTAAATTTGTAAACTAATTTATATACAAATTTGTTTATAACAACCATACATTTTGAAAGAAAAAATGTATTACTTCATTGTCAACGGTAAATTTTATTTTCCAAATTACCGCCGTTCATTTTTTATTTTTCCCGGACCCTTGTCCAAGGGAAAACAGTGATAGTAAATATTTTCGAATCGTCAATTTCAACGGATATGCACGTTTTGAGCTCCCCTGAGTCCATTCCATCGAGTTGTGTCTGTGTGTTTCCGTGATAGCGCATAAACGCCAAACGATACATCGAAGCTTTTATAAGAGAGGAATAATCTATTTTTTTTTTGGTGACTATCAAAACTCATTAAGTATATCTTTATTCTTAGCAGTTGTATGATTTTCCACAATTGTTAGACAGATTTCGAGCACACCGAAGAATGTTTCAAATAGAAGTTCTATATCTTAAATAAATGAATATTTTCTATTTCTGTTAACTTTTTGTTGTATTATCTTCAGTTCTTGAGTTATACTCTTAGCGATTATTTTTTTTTTTTTTATTCGAACAGAAAAATGTTTCAAATGAAAGTTTTAGATCTTGAAAAACTAAATATTTTTTATATAACTTTTTATTGTAGAATCTTTAGTTTCAGTTATAAGGGGAAGAATGTCGTCTGCCAGATAAAATCATATGTCAAATAAAACGTCAAAATGTCATATTTCAGTAACTTTCGCGAACGGCTCAAAAATGTTTAAGAAATGAAAAATAATGTGGGGAAACTTTGTGAAGCCATTGTAAGGTAAGAAATAACAAAATAAATTGTTGCATTCTTGGCTTTAACCTTGAAAGACAACAATCCATTTTTGTATTTTTCTTTTACTATTTAATATTCATTCAAAAAGTTGTTAGACCGAATTCTCCGGGGAAAGTACCATGATGGACACATCACCATTTTTACTTTTTATAAATAAAATGTTGGATCGTTCCAATCTACATAATATATTCACAGTTAATATTTGTTTTGCGTTTTTTGTTTGTTTGACCGTGCTGCCATCTGGGGAAGCACTGTTCATCGCAAATAAACTCCACGAAGGAACCATTGACCATTTACACGATTATCACAATGACCGTGATTACAGTGATCAATCACTTATTGTATACATGAATATTTATAATATGATAACTTTTTCTTTAACCTACCATTAAAATTTAGGATAAAATAGACGTATGTAACCTCTTAAGACCAACTTAATGTATAGTTTTAGGGTAAACTAAAGTTGTAGGCAAAATATTCTCGCTGGGTATAAACGTTTTTCTTAAAGGTCATTATTTTTTTTAATGTTGATCCTCTCCTTTGCTGTCCCACCCACATATTAAACATGGACATTTTTATTTAAATAAAAATAGATATCCTTTCTCCTACTTATTTTTTATTAAACTAAATATATTTCTGAAACTATGTTTCCATCTTCAGTAGTGAAGTTTAAATAAATAATACGTTGTTAAACTTCACTACTGAAGATGGAAACATAGGTTCCGAAATATCTTTAGTTTAATAAAAAATAAGTAGGAGAAAGGACATATATTTTTATTTAAATAATTAAAGTCTCCACAACCAACAACCAACATAAAGAAGATTATATGGACATTTTTTTTTCGTAAATTTCTTTCACAAAGGCTAAATGACCGATGGTATTTCCAATACATCCACTAATTTTCCTTTTAATGAGTCTATAATAGTAATACTAATAAAAATCTTTATCTATAATACAACAATACAAGAGACACAATTATAAATAATATAATATTAATAATGTTAGCACAATTGAGTAAAATATAACTTTAGAGAAAAAAATCAAATTTAGTTATATTAGCAAATTGTTTTCTGTGCTAAAGGGTTTTCCATATGTTGAAACGGAATGAAACAAGCTGTATGTGAAGTATTAAAGGAATTTTATTACAAAGGCTCATGTATCCTATTTTGTGTGGAATATGACTTCGTTCAAATGATTCTCATAGTGGCATGAATCCAAGAGGTCCAATTTTCAATGATTCTGCCGTATAGACCCTGAATTTGAGCGATGGCCTGGGTTATGTTGACTTTGAGGGCATCGGTAGATTGCGGCTTATTGGCATAGGTCCGTAACATCAGATAATGCAATAATAAAAAAGTCTGACGGGGTCAACCGCATGATCTTGATGGCCAATTCACGTCAGCTTTACGAGAGACCATACCTTTAAATCGATCATGAAATATGTCTATAGTGGCGTTCGCTGTGTGGTAGGTAGCGTCGTCATGAACGTCCATATCGTTCAATTCGAGCCAAAAAAAAAATTTATCATCGATTTGTAGCGCTCTCCGTTAATGGTGATGGCCTGCCTAACGTCGTTTTCGAAAAAGTACAGACTAATGTTGCCACCGGCATAAAATTTGCACCAAATAGTCACTTTTTGTGGATGCATTACCATCTGGTGAAACTCGTGTGGACTGGCGTTGTCTATGGTCATTAATTTTTAACTCCTAGGTCAGCTTATGCAGGGCCAAGTTCCGATGCAAAATTTTCAAAGTTGAAGTCTGCGAAAGGTTGAGTTCTTGTGCACGGCGAGGAATTAACTACTTTCACTTTCACAGACAACGGCGAAGTTCTCTGCCCATCTGGCATTCTTTTGGCGCATGGGTGTTGGCTTGTTTATCGAATCGGTTATTTCGAATTTGGCGACCAAACGATGGAGAGTATACCTTGAAGTTTGCCGTAAAATGGGCGCATCGCGCGCAACCTTTGCACTAATGAACAATCTTTTTCATAATAGAGTTGTATCATTTATATGTGCTGCTCAGTCGTATAACTTGCAAAGATGACTCGGCATCAGTGACTGAATAATAAATAGTAGATTTGACAAACTCCGCCAAAAAAACATTTCCCCACAGCCTATCAACATCGACCCGCCCTTATTGGAAACCCCTGGACTATTCGATAATACACAGCTTTAAACAACTTTTGGCTAAAATAAACTCTGGTTATACACCTTAATAATAATAATAGTCAAGGCTCATACATGGCCACCGTTAATAAGATAATTTGTAAAATATTTGCTAAAAGATGTGACCGATTTTTCTTTACACGCTAGAGGGATCTTATTCTATATTTTAGGAGTTTGGACAGAGAAATACCTTACTGCAGAAGCTTAGTGATGCTGAAATGTGGTAAGTAATCCCCTAAAGCTTATATTAAGATCGATTTTTTTGGTTGAGATAGGGTGGAGTTTTGTTTACTATGATCTTATGACAGAATGTGGCAAAGAGATTTTTTTTAAACAAGACCCGAAGCAACATGTTTTGTTCTGGTATACATATGTGGATGATGTGTTGGCATGTTTTGTACGGCTAGACAATTAGACCATTTCCTTAATTTAATAAATAATATTCACCCGAAAATTAAGTTTACTATGGAAATATAAACAAACAACAAAATAAACTTCCTAGACTTGACCATCCTCCACAAAAACAATAATTTGGAATTTAATATATTAAAATATTTTCGTTTCAAAAATTATACAATTGTTATTGTTATGCAACAACAAATGTCTATTATTAGACATTTGTTAAAGTACTTACTTGGTCAACTATAAACACTCTTGAACTTCATCAAAGATCTCTCTACAACCACAAAGTAACAGTTTTGTATGTTATGTCCTCTATAAGTATCATTGGACATTATTAGTTGCTTGACTGAAGCGCGGTATTGGGAGATGCTGAAGATGTTTTTTGTATTAATTTTACCTACTGTTCTGAATAACTATTATTATTGTTATATGGACGAAGAAAACAGTGATAATATTGTATAACTTTGTATTTTTGTAAGTGCCTCACATGGTTGGTTTCCAAAATAGAGATAATTTAAAACAGCATTTAATTACAAGCTGACCGACAACTGATCTATGATTTTCTATTTGGATTAAACATTTACACCTAATATATACCATAATTTATCTATAATTTTCTAACTGCAATATGAAACCAAAATAGCGAGAATTATAAATTAATATAAAATTCTCATGATACTATTCAATACCACAATTATCTGTAAAATATATTCGCACTTTGTAAATTATATTCATTTTTCTGTAAATTTTTTTCTTGGCCAACAAAATGTAGTTTAGTCATAATTATCATAAGATAAAAAACCATGGCAGTTTATTCATACTTACTTTATAGACTCGCAGGAATTTAGTAATACCTAGGGATTATATACCGTGTCCGAGATAAGAATACATAGCATAGCGGTCTTGAAAACGGCAAATGATACAAGTCTGTAAAAGTTGCACTATTTAGAGCATGTTCACATGCCGATCGCAGAAATTCATGATAGTTTATCGTTTACGAAATTTTCTAAAAATACAAATTTTAGGATTGTTTTACTTTTCCAATTTTTGTATTTATTAAAAACGAATGGCAGTTTGTCATTGTAATTTTTAAACTGTACAAAATGCCGTCTTCATTTTTTTTATCTATTATTTCATCTCCGAGATGATGTTTTTAAGATCCCCATGATGTGCATTCTTATCTTGGACTCGGCATATACCTTACCAGCATGATTGTTTTTTACTTTACGTGATGTGATTTAAATTAATAAGTTTAAAACTTCACTTGTTTACTGTTATTGATTACGATTTTTACATGTTTTACTACATAAACCGTATAGTGTTACCGAGTAATCAATCTCAATTGTCGAGGGTTGGCAACAAAAAATCCTTACATTAGTAATTTTTATTTTTTGTTAGTTTATAAATATAATTCAGTGATTTATTATTTCCGTTAAACTGTCAGACGATAATCTTACAATTGCCATTACAACATAAAAACGTAACCTTTGTTGAACAAAGCAAATCAGCAATCGCCCAGTCATCTTAATTTAAATTCAGTATTGCCAGGACAATTGATATTGATCACTCGATAGATACTCGATGCTATTTGTGTGGATACGTTATTATAAAATTTAGTTTTTGTCAGTCCAAACTTTGCATGTGTCCATTTTATTTCAGATCATTCGACTCTCCAACGTTTGGTGGCCAAATTCGAGACGACTAGTTCTGTAAACAAACTGCCAGCACCCGTACATCAAAGGAATGTCAGAACATTGTGCAAATTTCATCTTCTCGCGACGGTTGTAAAAAAACGATAAGGGTAAACTGATGAAAAAAAGCCATGTTAAAAATTTAAAAATTAATATCTCGGCTTAGGAGGATGTCGGAGAGATGATTTTTTTCGTAGGGCGATTGTGCAAAAAGGGCTGTTTCCCATGTGTCTTTTGGACCGTCCAAAACAAAAGATGGACCGAGAAATTATTGTTTTACCTCGATTAAAAATTTTGGGCGTTTCACAAAAAACCGCCAAAACTCGATGAAGGCGCGATGTATGGTCTTGGAATGTTATCTATTCATAGTAGAAAATTGAACGATATTTCATTTGAGTTTAATCGATGCTCAATCGGACGGTAACTTTTCTTTATACATACGCTCAAATTCGACGGTGATTTGAGGTGTTTTTCGAAAGGTGAAAATTTCTGTTTTTCCAACATGGAGAGATGAAAAGTAGCAACATGTTATATATCGTCGGAAAGGTTTTCGAAAGACACGACGAACGGTCGATAGCTGGAAGTGTTCTTGAGTTATGGTCGATTATATATTTTTTTCAAAAAAATCTAGTTCCTGGATTAAAATAAAAAAAATTGGTTGTACAGAAGAACCCGAATCACTAAATTTCTTGATGTGCACAAGAATTCGTTTTTTCGTAAGCTTCAACGAATTTTGCGGTGGGACTTACGCCTATATCCTTATAAGAAAGAAATGGCCCAGGAAATCAAAGTTAATGGCCATAGACAACGGCATTTGTTCGCTGATTGGGCTTCGAGACGTTTAGAAGAGAATCCAAATTTTAGACGAAACATAATTTTTAGCAATAAGGCACATATCTGAATGATAACCATTCATTCAGATATGTTCCATATCAAACATAATTTCCATATATGAAGCGACACCAATTTATACGAGTTTCACCAAGTTTCAATACATCCACATAAAGTTACAGTTTGATGAGGGTTTTGAGCCAGTGTCGCCATTGGTCCGTATTTTTTTTTTCAAAAATGACGTTGGTAAGATCATTTCCGACAATGGCAAACGCTATGGACCGATGATAACCAAATTGAACAATATGGATGTGAACGATATGTGGTTTCAGCAAAACGGAGTTACATGTCATATTGCGGACGCCACGATGAATAATCGGCATGAACGATTTAAGGGTATGGTTTTACCTTACATAAGTGACGTTATTCAGTAACCAAGAACGTGTGATTTGATCCCGCTAAATTTGTTCTCGTGTTTTTTTTTTCTGAAATCGCAGATCTATGTCAATAAACCGAAATAGACCGATATCCTTAACTTAACGGATATAAAGGGCAGAGTCATTGAAAATTAGACTACTCAGATCCGATCACCACTAGAAGCTATAGTAGACATTTAAGCGATGTTAATTCCACATGTAATGGCATACAAATCTATCAAATAAAAAAATAAATGTGATAATAACACACATACAGCTTATTTTATTCTATTTCAACATCGACCCGCACTTATTGAAAAACTCTGTATATGTTTAATGGTAAAAGTACCGAGACCCGTTTTCCCTAGACGAGGCAATATTTATGCGCGAAGCTGTAGTATAAAGGTTAAAACGAATCTTTATAGTTTCTGTAAGAATCATAAAATTTTTATAACACAAAATTCTAAAAAAAATAATTTAGACATTAAAATAAAAGTATGAAGCTGTTTCAGCTAGAATAATATTTCTGATTTATATATTAATTTAGTTAAATAAATATTTTTTTTTGTAATGAACGTACATCTTCGACAGGTGTGATATATATATATATATATATATATATATATATGTTGTATTGATAAAAAAAAGGAACTGACATTTTTGTGAAGCATTTCTCTAGGGAATTTGTATCAAGGGGAGATGTTTGCGGTTGGATGAATGCTATATTGATTCAATAATTTCAGATTATTTCAATTTAGAGGCAACAGTTCAATACATTAGTGTCATTTATAGCAACAATTATAATATTCTATGGGTTAGTAAAATTTGAAACTGAATGGTGTTGATCGTTAATTTATGGTAATCAATTATAATAACAGAAATATATTTACTTTGCTTTTATTTTAAACCACTATAACGGTATATTCTACTGCGTTTACTACTGTATGTTTAAAAAGACAGTAAATATATTTCATTTATTTTAAATTGAATATTAGTGACAATTATAATTATCAATAAAATCATATATAGATGCTGTTTATTTTAAAAATGTGGCTATAATCCTTTGATTAACTGAAAAATTAATTGCATTTTTTTATTATAATTAAAACAAAATATCAATTGCAATTTATTTGAGTATTCAAAATATGAAAAACGGTATTTTAATTACCCGTTCCAGTTGTAGTAATATTCGAAATTTTATTTACATGGACAATCATTTCTTTTATTATAAATTTTATTCCTGCTTTAATCGTTTTTTTATTATTATAATTTTAAAAGTGTAATTAAAGTAAATAACCGTAATGGACACGTCACCATTGTTTTTATGTGCAAAATCAATCAAGTATGAGTGAGTAATTTAATTATACACACGCAATTAATCACAATGACTCCGCGATTATACAGGCATTTTATTTTAATCTTTTAATGGTGATTAAAACAAATAAATTCGAGACAAAAACACTTTTTTACTTTGTTTATATAACACAATTTTACCTTAGTTTTGACATATTTAGTTTCTCATCAAACATGAAGTGAGATAAATTTGGATTTTAGAGGTGAAGTTTAATATAAAGTGGTAGCAATATAGTTATTGGCTGTTATTAATTTGTGTTACATATACCTCCTGATCAATAGACAATCGGGGCGATTCCGTATGTGTAATATCAAATTTAACGCAGTATATTTATCCTCACAATCTAAGTGTACATAAAAATTATAAAACTCGCTTCGACTGTCATGATAAAGATTAACGTGATTAACCACGAATATTATACATCAAAGGATGATGTCTATCCTGTAAGGCTAAAAACCTAAAACTTTAGCGCTTTATTTTCTCGAAATTTGAGCGACGTATTCCAAATCTGTTTTCACACATTTATTTGGCATACAACCAAATATTAAAATCCATTAACTTGGTGGTCCGGGAGGTCGCTCTCAGGAGAAAGCATTTAAAAAAAACTTATACGAAATCATTTGAAATAAAAATGGGTTCATTAAGAATGAGTAAATTCAGGTCGCGACTGAAGCTTTGTGAAAAGTAAGTAAGTAAAAAATATAAATTTAAAAATTATTATCAATTTTCTAGATAAAAATATTTCTTTGGTTGGTTGTAAAACAATAGGAGAAAGACCCACCTTATTTTGCCTAAAGTTAAATTTTGATTTTTTGCAACCATTCAAAGAAGTATTTTTATTTAGAAAAGTGATAATAATTATCAGATTTCTGTTTTTTTTTTATTTTTACTAAAGCTTCGTAAAAAACTAGCGCCACTCAAAAATTAAAACAAGCGATCAAATCGGATGTATAGAATTTGAGATATTTCTATCACTGATTTTGAAAATTAAAAAAAAATGTCAAGATAATCGGCTTTAAAGTGCTATAAAATTGACAAAACGTGGTTCTCTTAACTGTCCATCAATTTTAGTAGGATTAACTTGAATTTTTGAACATGAAATAAAAATTCATTTTAGAAACTTTGGAGGGTAGGCATAATCTTAAAATATTCAAGGATTTCGTTTCATGAATTAAAAATATTTATATTAAGTAATTTTTCTGAAATACAATTATGAAAAACAATGAAAATACGTTATATAATATCAATTTTTAATCTATATTTTTGGTAACAAAAACATGCCTAAGAGAATTTTCAAATATTTATCTAAATCGTACATTCAAGTAACTTCACATTTATTATCTATTAATTTCACTTTGTCTTACAATTCCCTCTTCCAACACGAAATATAGAATTGGCGTTATAAGCGTATATTTTTAATTTAAATGTATATTTTTCTCCTCGCCAGATAAAAATGAAAGAACTTATTAATATTGATAAATCCTTAGTACTGACTCGTTTTTAAACGATTATTCCCATTCTACAGTTTAGTAGAAGGAGATACTGTATAGGTATCTCTTTACCTATAGATATAGATACCCATATAGTATCTCTTTCTACTAAACTGCAACCTTATGACAAAACACAAATATTTTGTAAAGGATGCCATCTGAAATATACTGAATTAGTATTATTCAAATATATATCGGACACTTTATTCACATTAATCACTTTAAATAGTATCCTAATTATGAAATTCTTGATTGTAAATAATTATTTATAGCTTTCTCGCTTAACACTTGGTGACGCATTTTAAAATATGTTTTTATTAACTTAACACGTATTTAAACACTTTGGATTATGTTTTTATCAACTTAACACTTGATTAAACTTTTTAAAATATTTTTTAATTAACGTGTATACAAAAGTTATTATAATATCCTAAATATTAGGGGTGTTGAGGTGGAAGTTTATTAAAATAAAACAATATCGGCATGTTTACATTTATTTCAAATCATTCGATAACTATATAAAAGTGAAAAAATTTTACAACGAAAGACTGCTGGTAGCACAGATCGTGAGTATGGCTTTACATAGAACTCGAATGCGCTTGTTTGAAAATTGCATCCCATACATCACAAAAATATAATATGTATATAGATATATTATAAATGTCATATAAACATGTATAAAACATTACATCTGAAGTAAAATATAATACATAAGCAACTCTAACTGAATTGTTCTTTTTTATATTGGTCTGCCGATGGCATTGTTTTATCACGGATGGACGCCGTCAGCCAATCTTTGACATTGTAGCAAGAACTGAAATTTAGATTTAAGTTGCCAAAATCCGCAATTGCTACATTGCCGAGAAAACAGACCACGGGCCCTTGGTCCAGGCTCAGGTAATGTACAAGGCGAAAAGAATTACTCTTAAAGCAATACAAACAGTTATGGCATTCTCAGTTTATAAAATCAATAAAAAAACAAACAACCCACTTATATATATATATAAAATAAAAAAAAGAATAAAATATTAGACACCTCTAGTCAACGTTAAAAATAAAACGACTATACTGACTAGGGAACAAAATAATTACGAACGAAAATATTCTGTAGAAATGTATTTGGAGATCAATAATAACAGGATTATACGTCGGCAAATCACAGAGACGCTTTGAAGAGCGATCTACAGACGCAGCTCTCTTATCTACTTAGTAACTAAAAACTAAACTAATTACAATTGCTTTAATTTCTTTAAAAATACCAGCATTATATATATTATATATATTTACATATATATCTATGTATATACAGGATCACTGTTGGCGGTTTGAATGAATGTTTTTATTTTAGGTAACATCGGAATAAAATTTGGCAAAATATAATGTTACCTGTACAAAAATTTGATTAGATCCTGTATAAACATTTAAGAGAGGGTATTCGGTCATGTATTGAAAATTTTATACTATTAAATACACATGAAGATTTTTGGATTTTACTTTATTTTCTTGTTGATTATTTATATACATTATACTAAATAAATTCCAAAAACACATTAGCTGTTTTAATACAGTAAACGAAGCTGCTCGAATACCAAATATACATTTATATATATATAATATATTTATACATGCTGAAAGATTGAATTTGATATCCCATTCCATGCATTTCTTCATTTCTTTTTTTGCTTCCAAAAAGTGTAATTATTTGAATAATTGGAAATGAGATCTAAAAGCTGATTAAATGCTTGCTTGTTATACTTATTTGATGAAGTAAAGTGCTTTCGGGGATGGAATATCAGATGCAATCACACGGTATGTATATAAAGTAAAGGTAAGCATTATGTATTAAGTCGCTTATTAGTTGTACTCAATTTTTGAATTTTAGGTAATGAATTTAAGTTTGAGAATGGCTGACCTGACGGTTTCCTTGAGCACAACTAAATCAGCGAATTGCAACTGAAGATGCGAAACGCAGCAACAGTTTAATATATCATTTTGTGTTTGCATTATAATATGTAGTATATTTATTATGTATGTACTATCGATAAGATAATGAACAGTGAACAGTGGCAGACAGGATCTGCCGCCGCCACGTTCACACTGCGACCTGAACACGACTCACGGCGATAATATTTACAGTTCAGGTGCGGGCTGATCGGCACTTTGGATCGGCACGCGTCCAGCTTTCGCCGCACCGCGCTATTCTAACTACAGAGATCATTATGAAAACTTTTAACGCAGTTTGCGATCGGCGTCGCCATCAGTCTTGCATAAGGTGATGGTGCCCAAAATCGCATACTACTCCGAATACTATAAACATAACAAGTCAGACTCATGGTAGCGAAAGCTAACAAAGGGACGACGTCCCGCCCACATGCTTGGCACGATTCAATCTTTGACTATACTGAATCCAACTTTAGACAATTTATTCAAAACAAATATTTAATATTAAAATAATGTCATACACGAAACAGAAAAAATATTTACATAATTACAAGTCTACTAAATTTCGAGTTGAAATCAAAATTACCTAACCATTATAAAATTCCTGAGAGAATGGCGGGCGCGCGAGGTGGTGACTCGCCAACGTCGATGCCGCCACTTAAGAAATGAGATCAATATTTGATTAGCTCTGCTCTCTTTGGAACTGTCAATTCTTAAACAATTCTAAACATCATGTGCGTAACTTGTGCACAAAATGACCTACATGTACAATACAGTACATTCCTAAGAACACTGATAGTTAAATATAGAGATTATCAAAATAATAAACACACCGAAATAATGGATATAAAATAACGAAACAATATAGCAAAAGTATATAACTTGGCATATATATGAATAAACTATAAGATATAGTATCACTTCCGTAGAAATCACTATAGCTTTGGGTGAATTGTTGATTTGAAATGAAAACGGGAGTAAAGTTACCGTGCGCGGAACAGATGCCAGCCTATGACACAAATTACCGCTGTCCATATCGAGTTCTTGATGGAGGCGGGCATGATTTTTGAGAAGAGACTTGTGTTTTCCTTGCACCTCTTCTTTGAACGTCTGGCTGGTGCAACTTCTTCTTCCTCCTTTAAATGAATCAAAAAAATAAAGAAAATTAGTCGCACTATTCGCTTAACACATTTTTAAACTGCTTGTATACACGCAGTAATTACATTAAATTCTAAACAAAGAAAAGCCGCGAACATGCAACCTAAACAATGGAATAAATATAATTATGTTATAATTATCTATAGAGCGGTAGCCCAAGGTCAGAATGCAGAATGCTATCGGTAGCACCGGCAATATGTTAACGTCCTTACACATACACAAGTGGCGAGCGTAGTTAGAATGATGCGATTTGACTTCATTGCACAATAGACGTGACATAATTTATTTACTACACTTACAAATTCTCCGTAAAAACACATATTTATTATATGTAAATAACACGATAAAAATTATATAAAATATAGTTATAAATTAAATTTTCGGGGCCAAGAAAATGTATCCCAAAATTTTAAATTCTATAATTAAAAAAAATCAACTAACCTCGATGGATGTATCATTGAAGTCACCGGCAATTTGGCGAAGATAGGTGCCAACTTGTGTCCAGTCGTGCTGGGCTGGTTCAACTGGCTCCTCGGCGTTGTAAATTAGAATGGTACCGTTTTTCCTTTCATCGCAAGATGATGACGATGATGATGATTCGGAGCTGGTACGCTGTCTCCTGCTGCGTCTTACCGATTCTGTGTGGGTTAGACCCGTCGCAAGAGTTCCGTTCCTCGAATTCAGTGCCGAGGATAGCAAGATATGCGAGTTCAAGTTTGTGTGTATAATTTCACTGTTGTTATCAGTTGATTGTCTGGAAGTCCAGTCTACGACGGCTCTCGGATTTACCACGAAGGTACTTGGTGTTGGCACAACGGATGCACCGTCGGTTTCTGAAACGGCTTGATCCGTCGGCGGCGGAGATGAATCCGGCAATCTATCGGGATAAGTTGCGTTGTTATCTAAAATGTGGAAAATTACTTCAGCAATTTAGTATTTCCTAGATGCTCCAGGTGCGATTCCAGAATTACAATTTAACAATTATAGATACTACATATCAATTGCTCATGCACGTTGCACACAAGGCCACTTGTAAATGGATTATTCGTTGCACAATAACTATTTACCTCCAAATACAATCACCAGAAGGCAACACGAGTTTATAATTTAGCGAAAAAAAAATTCAGAAGGTAGATATTATTATTTAATGAGACGTCTTATTTCCACAAATTGCACACCGATTTACTGCGCACTATTTACTGGTTCGATATTTTAACATCAATTTATTAATTTTGTTATTATTTGTAACGTACTGTTTTAAATTATTTATATATAAACCGCTTTGTTTTTTATTAGTGTAATGAATGAAATTTAGCGGGTGAATCTTCATTATCGCACGTGGTGTGTTATTCGCATGGATTACCAAAAGACACGCAACACTTCACGGTCTTAACGATTCATTATCCATGGTGTGTTGTGTTCCCCGTTTAACAACGTCGAAATGTTGATATTGGTTTGTGGATATGTGGTTTCTTTGATTGCGGCAAGCGTGCACTTGTTTCACTTGTGGGATTTTGCGGTAAGAATGTAATAGAATGATAATTTAGTAGATGCACATTGCCTGTTGCAACTCAAGTTAACCGAGGCAGCGTCTCACGCCCGACCCTGAACTCGAGATCCGCCACAGAGCCCTAAGCAACAGGTCCACGTTACTATTTAATAGAGATGGTCTTCGCGCGAATGAAATCATTAGAGAAGATTTCAAACTTAGAAAAAAAAAATTGAAGAAAGAAAGAAAGTTGAATACACTTTTTTTAGAGAAACACTTGCAAAGATGAATTATTTTAATTAATGAGTTTAAAACAATGAATTCGATAAAAATAAGAAGCACTAAGGACCAAAGTATTTCTCTACAATAAATACTACTGTGTTATTTTTTACAAGTTGCACTTATAACAAAAATTACCATTGGATAATTTTTTATTTATATTATTAAAGAAAACACATATCAACACTGGCACCTTTTTGGACTTGCAATATTTATTATGATGGCGTAATGCAACATGTGCTTCACACACCACGACGTAAGATTAGTTAAAGAAATTTTGTTGGTGAAAAATAATGTTGTGAAGTATTTTGTAATCCTTACCTCTGATTGAAGCCATCTCATTAAGTAAATTGAGAATGTTCCTTTTAAAAATCATCTGGAACTGCACCACCCATTGGGATTCTGATTGCTCCTCACTAGGCACATTAAAAGGTATAGCCATTGTTAGTGACAATCCAAACAAACTTTTCAAGAATTAAAACACTTCTACGTCCGTATTTTAACACCGATACGTATGAACTGAGTACTCGACCGATATTACTCACAACCGTTCTAGCTCACGACCAAACGTGTTTTGAAGCAACAACACTCGAACACTCGCTCGTGTAGGTGCTCTTTCCCCCTGGTGACGACGACGCTCGTGCAGGATCGTATCCCTCGGGCGGCGAAGAGACGCAAGGGGAATACTGCTTCGAAACGTTCGACCAATAGGTAAACACAAAAGGCGGGTCTTACTGAAAACGCAGGAAAATATTGGTCATGTAAATGTGTAAACACAAAACATTAATACTAAATTCAATACTTACACAATTGATTTATTTCTATATTTTTAAAGTTGTTTGTTTCGCAATAAGGCGCAAAAAAATGATTAAGAAACTAAGTGATTATTGGTTAAACAAAGAAAATTGCGTTTGAAATATAAGCATTTGCGTAATGTAATTAACAATGGGGACAGATGCTCATGAGATGATAATATAATTAATTTGGAGAAAATATTATTTTATTTGTGGGACATCGGGCACGTGTAAAATATCACCTTACCATACGTACATAAGAAACCCATTTTTGATACCCAGAACCGGTTCTATATAAGAATACAAAACCCAGATTCAACTAAGATATGACATTGCACGTTGCATCTATATAATGGATTTACGTGCATATGCAATGTACCCCAATGATTAAATAAAAATAATTATAAAACATATCTTTTTGTATAATTAATTATGAGTAATTAAATAATTTTAATATATATAAAAATTGTTAAGTGCAAACATTAATTTCAGTTTACGGTTCGATATTTCTACATAAATCGGAATGATTTTTCTAAGTAGGTTATAGCACAAGAAAATTTGCATATTTGCATCTAGTGATTTTTGAAACACAATCACTACATATCTCGTAAATAAATATCACACGCAATAAAATCAATCAAACGTGACATATATTCAAAACAAACAAGTAACGAAAAGAGTCAGCCACTATAAGATAAGTAGAGTGAACAAAGCTGGAGTGTATAAAGACAGGTCAGAACTTGTTCGTACCGTGATTGTTTTAACCAACTTCGAGCGCAGGTGTTCGTTGTTTGCCAGGAATTATATCAAGCTCGACATTCAAAAAATAAGCTAGTGGTCGGATAAAGGCATATATGTTGCATTAAACGTAGTCAAAATAATCACTGCATAAACATTTTTATCTAGATTTATACCGGTATATGCCTCTGGTCATTTCAGGGCCATGCAAATAATGTATTCGCCTTTCCGTCTACCTCACGGCTCTTTGCATCGAAGAAACAATACCTTTGATTATGCAATATATGCAATACGTTTTTCTTGCCAATTTCGATATCTAAACAAACCAGCAATATATGAATAGCGCACAAATGTATGCAAATATAATAAGTGATTTAATTTAGCATTCTATTATGGGTAATTATTTTATTCTTGTATAATTACACTAAATTATATAATATTAACAATATAATATTGCAAATCTGCTGTGAGGTTCTAAATGGTCTTATATAATGAAATATATATATGTATATATATAGCGCTTTCAACATAGCGTCCTCAACGATTTTAATGTTTTCAAACATTTTGTTTCTCTACAAGTTCGGTGGATGAAAAAATCAATTCCATAATGTAAACTAATTCTTTATGTACTATTTGTAAATAAAACAATAAGTTTTTAAGTTTCACAAAATTTATCAAGCAGATGATTAATAATGCCACTGTGTTGGCGAAACAATTGTAGCAGTGTCTTTAAAATACATTTTGTGAAACTTAAAAAAAGTTTTATTTACAAATAGTGCATTATGGAGTTTCATCAAGTAAAAGCCTCAACTGTTAATTGTTTATGTTTCAAATAATGAAATATTTATAACGTATAGGATATTGAAAATTATTTAGTACGCAATTGGATGTTTTAATTTGTATTTCTAAATTAATATACATAACTAGAATGAATTTAAAAGAATTACTCTATTATTACACAAATAAAGATTAATCATATGTTTTGTCTTTGAATAACCTAATGATAACATGAACGTTAAAGAACTGTTTCATAAGATTAGTGAAGAATTGTCTGACGTATACTCTGTTTGAAATAAAATTCTACAATATTTTATGTATTTTTATATAAAATTGTTGACATTTTCAATTTATTTTATGTTTTTTTTTGTTGTTATGTTTGTAAATTAAGATTTTTTCTTTTTGTTTGTTTTGTTTTAACTTGATTTATTTAATATCTAGGAGTTGCGTTGAGATTGATCGTAAGTTGGAACAGTTTGATTCACCATTTGGATATATATATATATGTATATGTAAATACATTTTTTGTTTGGTCTTATCTTTTTATCTATTTTGCCACTTTATACCACTTATTATTATATTATAGTTTACATTATATTTAATAATTGTATATTTATTTTTAATCTTGCGTTATACACATATGTTATCTGCTTTGTATAAAGGAGTTTTCCGTAAATAAATAAATAAATGCTCTAATTTATAACTTATGACATTTAATTTTATAAATGTTTACTTTATTCTAAGTTCTATTGGCATTATTATATTAAAATCTCTTAATTCAAAACTATTAACAATAAACCTCGTCTTTTCAATGTGACATTCAAAATCGAAAATAATAAAACATGTTGATCAATATAAAATTACTTATATTAATTGAGATATGACACTTCGTGAGTTATTATTTAAAAGGACTATCTTGAAATGATTCAAAGATCGATTTTTAAAAGGCAAAAATGTGTATTTACGCTACTGTGGCGGCATTCCCAAAATAATGTAGATGTGAACAATGAAAAAAATAATAATAATCATAACTAAAAATATACTATCAGATTAACTTACATTTGAAAGTATATAATCAAAACAGGTATGTTCAACAATAATTTACTTGCCAATGAACATTTTGTTATAATAAAGTTTAGTTATAGGAATAATGAATTTGTTCCTGATAACTACAAAATATTCGGTAAGGACGTGTTGTTGAAATACGTAGAGATTTCAACGATTGCAGTCAGTAGTAATCCTATTCATTTAAATATCTTAACCTTTCTAATACATTATACAAGGTGGTCAGCAAAATTGTAATAACTTTCAGATAAGGAGGATCATTGACTATTTTTGGATAAATTATCTAATTAAAAGTAATAAATAAAAATAATTTGAAAATAGGTAATAAATTAATTCCTCTTCAGCTACTGTGACACTTTGACTTACGTTACGTAAGTACTTTAAAGCAGATGTACATTAAAACAACTTCTTCTATATAAGGTAAAAGTGTGGCAGTAGCAGAAGAGAAAATAATTTATTAATTATTTATTTTTATTTAATTTATTTAATTAACTTTGACCAAGTGATTGAATACTATTTACTCTATTGATAAATTATGTCTGGAAATTCATATTATTATTTGAACAAAACCAATACAACTTACAATGAAGAAAATATTTGTAAAATTTAAATATCACAAGTAATAAATAAATTGAAAATTTCAACAATTTTATAAAAAAGGGTACACTATGTATAGAATTTTATTAAATATACCTAACAGTGATACAACAGCTGTTTTCTGTCAATTATAATGATTATAGGTTAACAGATTTACCGATTGGTTGTTTTGAACATTTACTTTATGTTATTTTTGATGTATGCTTCGAACTTGTTTGATCCACCATTGCCAAATTTACATTACTTTAAATTGTCAACATTTTTTACTTAAAATTTCCACTACAAATTGATCTCTATGTGAATATTGTCACATCTTTTCTGGCCACCTTGTATATTAGTATTGTGTATATTCCTCCTAATACTGTCTTTAATTAATTTCTAGTGGAAATTTTAAATAAAATATGTTGTATTGTTGCTTATAACTCCACACAAGCCAATTTAAAGTAATATAAATTTGGCAATGGTTTTATTAAACTCATCATTTATTTAAATAATTTAACTATTTATATTTTAATTTATATATATATATATTGATTTTGAAATGAATGGTTTATTTATTATTCCATAATTATTGAGAATTACTATTATATTATTAAAATGAAAAAATCACAATAAAATCTCCGACCATACCAGGATCATTTTTTTATATGGAGCAAAAGAAAAAAAAAGGGGAGAGGGGAGATAAAAAAAACTTATAATCAATAGTGGATAGTTCATATTTGAGTTTAATAGAATTGCTTAAAATCTCTGCCACCATAACAATGGGATTTTCTTTTGTTATGCAAGAGACAAAAAATATAAGAAAACTGAGTCTTATGATGACTTTGACTTTCATTGCAGTCATTCTGAAAAAAAAAGTATTAAAAAAATGTTCAAAACAACCAATCGGTGAATCTGTTAAACCATAATCATTATAATTGACAGAAAACAGCTAATGTATCACTGTTAAGTATATTTAATACATTTCTATATATATTATACCCTTTTTTCATAGAAAAACGTAAAAAATATAAAATAAATCCTGTTTAATACTTTAGAGTCTTTAAGTATTACTTCTAATAATTTCATAATTGCAGGTGATTTTAATATAGCATAATAATTATTTATTTATGTATTTATTGAATATATACGAGGATCATTTTTTTTATATGGAGCAAAATAAAAAAAAAGGGAGAGGGGAGAGAAAAAAAAGTTATAATCATAATTTGAGTTTAATAGAATTGCTTAAAATCTCTGCCACCATAACAATAGTATTTTCTTTTGTTATGCAAGAAACAAAAAATATATAAGAAAACTGAGTCTTATAATGACTTTGACTTTCATTGCAGAGTCATTCTGAAAAAAAAAAAGTATTAAAAACATGTTCAAAACATCCAATCGGTAAATCTGTTAACCTATAAATATTATAATTGACAGAAAACAGTTGTTGTATCACTGTTAAGTATATTTAATACATTTCTATATATATTATACCCTTTTTTTATAAAAAAAGCATAAAAAATAAAATAAAAAATAAATCCTGTTTAATACTTTAGAGTCTTTAAATATTACGTCTAATAATTTCATAATTGCAGGTGATTTTAATATACCATAATAATTAAAAGGTGTTTAGGGTGAATAGTGTTATTATTATTATTAAATTGAATGTCAATAAACTTTATTGACTTGACTTTGAATAATTATAATTTGAACTAGTTTAGCATTATTATTATATATAATTGTTTGTTATATTTTACTTTTAATTAATAGTTTACAGTTATTTTTTATTATTATCAATGTACTTTATTATGTAAAAAGGTAAATTCCGTAAATAAAGTATTATTATTATTATTATTTATTGAATATATGGCGTACCTTTTACATAAAATTTTAAAATTAAAGGAAACAGTAATATAAAAATACACAAACTCAAACAACTATAATATAAATCACATGTTTCGTAATTTTGATCTAAGAGAAGTACTTTTATCTTCCTTTCCCTGTGAACATACCGCCTGTTGCATGTTGCAAAATATGTACAAAATAATAATTGTAATAAAACGTGTTCGTTGATATTTTTGAAACTATAATTTTGCTGTACAAGTGAATAACATTATACATTTGTAATGGTCGATTCTTAGATCTAAAATTTTGTTTAAATTTTTTTTTAAGTTTTTGAACATATATAAAAGAAATAGTTCTTTAGTTTTAGTTTATATAAACTTATTAATAAAGCTAACTGGAATTTAGTAACAGAACAAACAAGTCATGAAGATGAATGTGCTATGTTTTATAAAGTTCTGTATTTTTAGATTTAACAATAATTTCATAAAATGTGTTCTAACAAAGCTAAATATCTACACTGGTTCTTTAAACACACAATATATTATACAAAACAAAAAAACAACATTGCAGAAGTCTATTGAAGAAATTAATTAAATATGGCCCTCTATCAATAAAAATAAAGGTATTTTAATTTCAACAGTAATACCAGGTAGGGAAGAGACTTGTAGTACCCCTGACTTCATTATTATTTTTTATTGATAAATTTTCAAAAACAAATGTACTATACTTGTTTTAAGTTTATGAAAGATATTTTGAATATTATGTTTAAAATGGTAAAAAAATAAAAAAATAACGTTTTTATTAAAAGTAAAAAATAAATTTATGTAATTTATTAAATAGTATAATTCTTTGGTTATTTAGCTATTATAGGGCAATATTTTCATTCAAATAATTAAACTCTTAAATGTATAAAAAAAAATCCCTCAAATAAGCAGAATTTTGAATACTTATGCCATTAAAAAAATCAAGTTTACATTATATTTTCAGATATTTGGAAGATGACGGTTTCAATTTTTTATAAATATAAATTAATTAGTTAAATATATATACCACATTTCATAATGATCCGGCAAATAGTTCCAATGATATTCAACAGATTTCAACTTATTTATATTTCAATTACGGGAAAACAAATGTACATTAAAACATCTACTTTTCGGGCCTGTACCGTGCCAGGCATTGCAAGTTAAAACGTCACTTTAGCTAAAGAGGGAATAATTTATTAATTAATTTCAAATTCTTTTTATTTAAATTATTTTAATTAACTTCGACCATATGAATAAATCTTATTTTTTTTTCTATTATTATTGATAAATATTAAGGCTGAAATATCAATGATCGATAGGCAATTTTCTACTGATTTAATTATTGAAAATAAATTATTTGTAATATATTGTAATCATTACCTGAAAATAAATATGTTTGTTAGTTAATAAATATTAAATTTAAAATATGAAAATGCGTCATTGATAATAATTTGTAAATAATGTACGGACTCTAAGTAAATAAAATATATCTTTATTAATGAATATATTATTTACAAAACCATAGCAGTTAATCCAAAAGTGAGTTATTTATATAACATTATTGTCCTTTCTCATACTCATTTTATTTTGCTAAATATATATTTCGGAAATTATTTATTGAATGAAAAGCTATTTCAGATTTTTAAGAATTAAAGTTTTTAATATGATAAACATTTAAAGATAATTATTAAATCAAAAACTTTAATTTTGAAAAATCTACTGTAGTTTTTCATTCAATAAATATGGGACATCAATTTTTCATTGAGAATGTTAAACTTCTTACATTTCAAGTGTAATGCTACAATTAATCAATTAAACTATTGACCAGCTTGTACAAAAATTTCTTTAATTTTCAAGTGAATTCCAACAACATGTTTGAGTCTATAGACATGGAGAAACACAATAAAAAGCTTGTAAGTTTTGATACTGGTTCCTTAAATAATCCCCTCTTAGATCTTATTAATTCATATATTTTAGTACTTTATTTATGCATATTGTTTTATATATATACACAAATATCTTTATTCAGACATGTTAAATGACAAATATTTGTCTGTTCTGGTCTATCGACCGGAGGTTTTTCTGCCGTTATATATATATATACATCGAGCGTATAACAAAAATAGACGACGAAGTTGGAGTTGAAGTCGCGAGTCATGTCTGTACTAAGATCACACGCGTGAAATGCTGGTTGCGGTTAAATAGTGACAACTGACTTGTCAACATGACAACCAGTACTTTACTCGTACGCGTGTGATTTTAGTTTGGACATGACTTTAGATTTCCAATGCCAACTTCGTCGTCGATTTTTGTTATACTCTCGGTATATATATATATATATATTTTAGTAAACATGATTTTGTAGTGATTTTAATTTTATATACCACCATAACGGTGCAACCATAGTTTCCGAAGTATATATTTAGTAAAATAAAACGAATAGGAGAAAGGATAAGCATTTTATTTAAATAATTAAGCAATCTCCATAACCAGCTGATATTGAATTGATTGCAAAAGTGAGTGTATTTGTTTCCAAGATTTCTTTAACAAAAGCATATATTTTGTTATTAATACAAAACAGCTCGGAAATTATCTTAAAAAATCAAGAAGAATAATATTCAATTTTTAAACCAAATAATATGCACAGACTATCATGTAGCTATATAAATTATATTTTAAAAAATAATAGTAAATTTCTAGGATTTAATAATTTAAACATGTACTTACATTTTTATCTGTCAAGTTGAAAAATGAAACCATAGATTAAAAAAAAACAATTATTGTGTATTATGCCAATTTACTAGTTTTTTTTTTTTTTCAGTGGGTAAATTCACTATAAAAGAAATTTGTAAAATATAAATAGATAATGATTCATTTGATTGTAGAATTTAAGAAAAATGTCGTTGTTTTTGATAAACGAATTTAATAAAAACTAATTTTTAAAATCAAAATTTCCTTTACATAGTCCTTCAAATCCACTCCTATATGAACTTACCAATATCAAGAAAGACTTCTTCTTCTTTATCTCAAAAATTTGCCGCAAATCCCATAAACATAGAACTAATAAACTCCATGCATTCCTCGCAACGAAACTATAAGTTCCAAACGTAAATTCTTCAGTTGAACCCTTCATGAAGTCATCACTTCATTTCACGAAATTCGAGACAGTTAAGTGACGTAAATATCAAACAGGGACTTTTGACTAGACTGTTGACGATCATCAAAATTCAGGTGGAAATAACCATTCGAATTGTATTTGTGATTGCTACTACATATTTATTTTTATTTCATTCTACTTAAGTTATTTTTATGCAAATTGTTAATTCAACTTTTGTAAAAAAGTATATCTGCGAATAAAGTTTATTATTATCATTTGTGACATTTAACGCGTCATTCAGGACTATTCCGTGCGCGATAGTCAATTGGCAGACTTTTACAATATAGATTGTAATATTTTGTGTTATATATAGATATTGTATTACATTTATCAATAACGTATACATAAAATCATCATCTGATGAAATTTATCCATGTTTTAAGATTGCTTTAATGTATAATACAATATTGAGCATTGACCAGGACATCAAAGTAAAACGAATTTGTGACTGTCAATAACTATTTCTTTCGACTAAACGGCACCCGTAATAAAATAATGCAAGTTTTATAGGCATAATTTTAATAAATCATAATACAATAGGAACAATATTTCTTTTCAACAAATTAGTGAATCTTCGCTAGAAATCTTCGA
Organism: Philonthus spinipes; assembly: GCA_963082785.1. Taxonomy (NCBI): domain Eukaryota; kingdom Metazoa; phylum Arthropoda; class Insecta; order Coleoptera; family Staphylinidae; genus Philonthus; species Philonthus spinipes. Next base: position 22,282,083 of record OY720301.1, read on the forward strand.
ACAACGTGCGGTAAATGCTGTTTCTATAGTTTTCGTAACTGAGGAAATCAACCCCTCTTGATAAACTTCCATAACAGTGGATTCCTTTGAAAGTGTGAAAGTATTTGGTTGCAATCAGGGGATAAGATAGCGAAAGGAGGAGCCGAAACTTTTAGATAATATTACACATTTTCGAATCCGAGTCGTTGTACAAAGGTGGCCTCTTTTTAATGATTAATTAAGTTAGCCTGATAATCGTGATTAGTTATAAAATGTTAGATTTAACATAAACGTTAATTTTTAAAAGCACAATCAAAATATGCATAGCAATATAAAACTAGCCTAGACTGTGTAAATTTAAGATTTCACGCATGGAATAGTCTTGAATGACGCGTTAAACGTCACAAATAATAATAATAAACTTTATTTACAGATATATCCTTTTTACAAAAGTTGAATTAACAATTTGTATAAAAATAACTTAAGTAGGGTGAAATAAAAATAAATATGTAGTAGTAATCACAATTACAGTTCGAATTATTTGACTAACAAGATTAACTTCATAAAAATAGTAAGTTATAAAACATACTCATTGACGCGATCAGGTATATATAGGGATTTTACATGCAAAAACATTTTTTTTTGCAAATTCCTGCTTTACGTTTAATTCTATAGAAAACTGAGAGAATTAAAATGTGTCTAAAATGTTGCTTTGTTCAATTTTAGAATCGATGTGTAATTAATAAGTAATAAATTAAATGTGATTAAATATGAAAATTGTCAGATCGTTAAATTGCATTAGCCATGACTTTCATATAAAAGAACTAATTAAAATTTACGCCACTTTTGACACATTTCTATGATTGCAATTTAACATGGATTTTTTTCATGGCTAATGCAATTTAAACAAGTAATATTTTGCAAATATAATCAATATTTATTAATTATTTATAAATTATACACCGATTTTAAATGTTAATGAAATATTGTTTTTCGTAGATTTTTAAATTCTGAATACATTTCCTTCAGTTTTATTTTTAAATGAACTGGGAAACAGGAATTTGCATAAAATTGTTTTTACATGTATAATCCCTATGTATACCTGATCGCAACACACGTTATATAACATGTATGTGCATAAATACACACACAGAAGCACATACAGATAGAAATTCATTGCTTCCGATAAGCACATGTAATGCAAATTACTCTTTAAGCTGGTACATGAGGTCAAAAATAAATTAAAACCAGACTTATCTTGCAACGCATTCACAAAACGCATACGCATAAGATGCCATAATTTGTGGAATGAAATGACAATTTAAAAAGGAGTGAATATCTACAATTAACACCGCAAGGAATATTAAAATTGAGTTCGTCAAATAATTGACGACAATAATACCATTGACCAGCTTGTACAAGAAACATAAAACAAGCAACACTAATATATCCTGTAACGACCTCAACTCTAGCTTCAACTTCAACTAAAGCGGAAGTATAACCCAGCTATTCTGCAGTGAATAAATCTTAGAAACATACTATGGACTAACTCAAGTCGCTGAATGGCATTTGCTGAGTAATACTGAGGCATATTCCAAATAACGTCGAACTAAAGACAAATATAGCATTTTCACTACCCCAACACTAAAGTTATTTGAAATTCTACAAACAAATAAAACCTAACATTCTTAAAGCAGAGTTGCAAATATTACTGTAATGTTTGTTAAAAATTAATTTGAAAGTAAATGGTTATTAATGGCATAAGAAAAATTAATATGAGAACCTCTACTAAAACTAATCATATTTATTCAAATTCAGCTGTAAATTATTCAGCTCACATCATTCAGCTACATTTTTAAGTAGTTCTTGATCAGCAATAGTTCTTATATCTTTAAACAACTTGAGATCGTCGGCAAACAGAAGAAAGCTGCCAGACATAATGAATTTATAAATGCCATTGATAATCGTACCATTCAGCTACATTTTGAAGGTCCTTTAGAAGTAGTTCTTGATTAGCAATAGAAGAAAACTGCCAGACCTACTGCACATATAAATGTCATTAATAATATTAATAAAACACTATAAAATTTTAAAAAAATCAGTTACAAAATGAAGTAAAAGTGTTGCATTATTTAAAATTACGATATAAAATAATTTAGAAGCTTTTAAAAATCACATTTAAAGCGTTTATTTAATGGAATAATAGGAAAGTAATTATGGGGTTATTTTATTATATTCTGCCGCGTTACAAGTAGTTTAATGAAGTACACTTTTTTAATTCACCAAATAACTCTAACAAATATGTAAAAATCAAAGATTTAATTTAAATTTAAAAATAATAGAAAAAAAAAATATTAATTTGGTTGCATTGTTTTCATATATTATTATTTTCAAAATTATTTTTTAATGAATTTGTTCGTATATATGTTAAATTGTTGTAAAATAAATTCGACCGTGCAATCTAGAATTTTTTCAAAATTTTCCGCGGTCAGGAACTCCGAAAAATTTTAATGGCCGTTATTCGTGGCCCACCCACGATGTAATAATAATAATACAAAGTAAATATATGTTTGTTAACAAACAACGAAAAAATAATTTCATAACAGATTTTAAAATTTTAAATCTAAAATCTGTTTAATACAAAACATAAACAATTTTTATTTGAACTTAGAAAGTGCAAACGAATAAAAAAACTGAATTGTTTATGTTTTGTATTATAAAAATTTTATATTTGAAATTGTACAAACTGTTATCTGTTATAAACAGCTAATTGTAGATTTTTTTTTGAACTACATACATAATACAATGATAAACTAGCAGATAGTACTTTTAGGGTAATAGAGCTAAAATGGTATTTCAGCGCTAGTAAAATATCACTAGAGTCCAAATAAACAATATAAAATATTTAAAACAATTACACACAAATAAATTATTGATTGATTGACAATTTCGTACTAATTCAATTTATGTAAATTAATTATTAAAAATAATTTGTAATCATTACCTGGAAATAAATATGTTTATTATTTTCATATTTAAAAAAATCACAGTAAGATTATAGAGGAGACTCGTCTTTAGTCTAATCTTAGAGTAAATACTAATGTTATATAGACTGAGAAAATAATCAAAATATTATTTAACATATGCTAAATAATGTTTCATACAAACAACTATATGAGTGAAATTTGAATAAGATCAGAATCAGGTCATCTGCTGAATCACATGAGATACGTTTGTGGGTATTTTATAAAGAGGGAACGTATGATAACATTATGATGTCAAAGCGCTTATGGAACATTTACAAATGTATAGAAAAGACCTGTACAAACAAATATAAGATACACAATCTTTATTGTGAGAAGGTTACATTGATGTATATTTTATATTCATATATATTAAATATATTTTGATTTTTATTTCTTAAAATTTTAAATATAATTATCAATTATGTAATAACTATATAAGAGCGTTTATTCAATTGTTTCTTGTTATGTATTTTAAAGCTCAACAAATAAAGTAATATTTTGATTTAGCACGATGCATTAATTGTAATAAATCTATTAATCTTTATCCGTATATATAATGAAATGTTGATATTAATTATAATAAAATTAGTAAATAAATGAATAAATAAATCATTATTCATGGAAATACCAGTTAACACTACTTACAAAATCTAAACAACATCTAATTAAAGATGTTTGTTGGTGAGTATGTGAAGTTTTATTGATAGTAACATTTATATTATACTCCATTTTTCACTTCTTTATTTGAAAATACTATATGTACATTTCGAGCACAATGTACTCTTAATCAATAGCCTTTTTATATATAATTGACAAATATGTGTTTATTTATTTGTCAATTTCATAAGAAACAAAATTAAATATGCAAATCTGTTGTATTTGAAAATCAGATAAATGTAAATTATAAAAATTCAAATTAAATGAATTAATTTTAATAAATTGTTGTTTAAAGAAGTTAAATCTAAATTTAAAGGATTTACAGATTTTTTGTACATCACAATTGTAAAAAAAATTATATTAAAAAACAAAAATAAACTTAATAACTAGATTGAAAAAGCACATGTATTATTCAAAAATAAACAATGGAGTAAAATCAGCAATTGCCAATCATATAATCACATTTGAACATAAATTTTCTTCAAACAATTTTAAAATTTTAATAATTTTCCACAATTAAATTGTACGAATAATTCGCATTTTAGATTTTTGTAGGGTGGCCAGAAAAGGTGTGACAATCTTCAGTTAAAGTGGTTCGTTAATCAATTTTAAGTAGTTCTTGATCAGCAATAGTTCTTAATTTAAGTTTTTAAAATAAAAAATTAAATTGAATGAAACACAAAAAAAGTATTTGGTAATTATTCAATAATCTTTATGAGGCCATTAATATCCTAAATATGTGACTAAAATTTGTTTTTAACATTTTATGTATAATTATTGCTATTAATACTCGACTTATCATTAAATAAACATTTACAATGTTTAACTGGATGTTAATAAAACTAATTTTAATCAAAATATTTTAAAAATATTACTGATTTCTAGTCACATATTTATTATATCAATGACCTCGTGGGCGTTAATGAAGAACCGTACAATATTTTTTTACTTAAATGTTCTACTTGAAATTAATTAATGAACAACTTTACCTGAAGATTATTACACCTTTTCTTGCCACCTTGTATATTTTTATGGATAATTTGACATTTTAAAATATTTTAAATTGTTTGAAGACAATTTATGTCCAAATTTTATGCAATGTATGGCAATTGCAGATTTTTCCCGTTGTTTATTTTTGAATAACACATGTGTTATTTGAATATAGTTTTTAAGATTCCTTTTGTTTTTCCAATTTTGTCCAATTTTTTTCACAATAGAAATGTACAAAAATTCTAGTAAACTTTAAATTTCAATTTAACTCCGTTAAACAACAATTTATTAAAATTAATTAATTTGAATTTTAATAATTTAACTTTATCTGATTTTCTTATTAATTAGAAAAAAGTAAAAAAAAAATAATACATAGTAAATTTAACGAGAGCAATTATTTACAAAAATTACGTATTTAAAATGTTGTTTCCACTTATTCTTTCAAATTAAATATGATTTTTCATATTTTTTAAAACAGATGTAATTATTAATATTCGTTTCTTTCGTATTTATTATATCATAAATGTAAGCAAAGCAAGTTAGTCACTATTCAAATAAATTCAGTTGGACAAACAAAAATGAAAGTGTTTTCTTATCAAAATGTAAATACGTATGTATAACCTGTCGTAAAACGTAATAGAAGCTTCAACCATTAACAGTCTTTAAGATTAAATTGATTTGTATTTGTGACAATAACATGTTATTGTTATTAAAAATATAATAAAAAAATAGTTGTAATGTAACAAATAACATATAAATATTATGTGCTTGTTTTCCATTGAATATATGATAAATTATTATGTAAATATCTTGACTATCTACAGCTACTAATTTAATTATATGTGTTTACTAAACTTGCATTATTAGCAGCTAATATAGACATGTTAGTTAATTAGGGTGCGTGATTATATTAAGCTTGTGTGCAATATTCATTAATTGGGGTAAATTACTTTAAGTAAGCGTTATAATTTATGGGGAAGAGAGTTTAATGTATTGCGTGTAATTAAATTTTAAGCAATCAGAGAATGTTAAATAAATATATGTGTTTAATATTAAATAATTTAAAATATGCATAAGTATTTCTAAATATATTAAAATTGTTTAATTCAGTTTAGGTGACATGTTATAGGAAAATCGCTCTGTGTGTTATGAATTATCATAATTTGAAAATAAAATAAATACCACTTTGAAGGCACAGGGGCGTAATGGGACATGTGCGTGTAGCCTGCCGCTAATGAAGAGAGCGTAAATATTGGCGCCTGGGGTCGCGTCTCTACCCCCATAACCTAGCTTCATACCCAACGACCGCTGATTTACAATTAGGGAAAATTAACTTACACATTGATTACGGTTAGATTATTTATTTTAATAAATCTATAAAAAGTGACCGCGTTGTAAATTATCATACGAAAAAATAAACGAAGATAAATGATCTTGAAACAGTCTGCGACCCTTCAAAATGATGATCGGAAGTGGTGTGCAAACAAAACATTATTTTCATAGGAATTCATTATTATAGAGACAGAAACAAAATTATATTGATGTGTGGTAAAAGTTCTTCTGATTGAATCTACCTGAGGACCTTTTCTTGCGGTGTTTGGGGTGACTCACCTGCAACTTGCAGACGTTTAGTAGACACCGGTAAGAGCGTTGCCGAATGACTCAACTCGTCAAGGCCAACGGCCATCTAACACTCATCTCGCCCAAAACACGGCACAGAAAAAAACGCAATACTTCCTCAGTGATTCATCGGTTCTAATACCTGTCCTACATAACACCACTACCTGGTCCCATACCAGATGCAATACCATGCATTTATACTTCCCGTTCACGTTTACTTACTTACTCATAGTGAGTACAGTAATTCTGACTCAATGATTTTAAATAAAATAATTCATTTAATTTAATTTATATTTATTTGCAGGTAGAAAATATCTACGATAAATTTCTTTAGTAACAATTAAATATACTATAAGAATCCTTTCTTATAAAATAAATGTCACACATGTTTTTTTTTTTAATTTTTTTTTGTACAATTATTTTGACCGTTATTCAGATGTAAAAATAAAATCGATTTATGTAAATATAGAGGCCATTTACATGTTTCACACAAGAATTTATTAACCCTTATTAACAATTGTAATTGATAAGTGTAAAATCCATTTGCAAGTTTAGTTTATACAAGAAAACTGCCTGCATGTCAGATTATCACTAATGGTCAGCTTTGTTCATAATGGAGTGAGTGGTTACAATGCGAGCGGGTATAATTTACATGCTGATTTATAAGGAGAGCTTTCGTGTAGGGTGAGACGCATTTAAAGTGATGTCTTTGTAGCCAAATTATATTTCATTGTTTGCTGAGTGCCTGTTTCGGATGGCGCAGGCAGGAAGGGGTGCACTAAGGAAACCTATATTAAAAATAATCTGGCCTTCTTTGTGAATGAAGTGGAAGGAAGGAAACGTTTCAAGACTCGCAAGCGTATAATTAACAAAGATTTGGAAGTAATACCGATGCGACTGACTTTCAATTTCGTACCTGAATGATCATGGGTTTTTGGGTGGCTACAGTGCCGCAGGTAAGTATCGCAATGATCGATATCTTTAACTAGGCGTACTTGATAATTAGGGTTTACGCACTGTGATTAATTCGTTTAGAATACTCGGTGAGTCGGAGGGTTTTGTATTTAAATTTAAAACTAAACACAATCCATGAATGATAAATTGTGAATATGATTGGTGGGCGTACAATTCCGTTTTGACACTAAATCTGCATCTAATCATCGAGCCTTTTACAATTTGCCACCCAGTAATTGGAAGGGTTAGTTGTCTGCACGAGCCAATTTAAGCCCATTCGCATTTCGTAATTAGCGGCAAGATGGGAGATTATGAGAAAGAGTTAATTGGAAATTGTTCCGCTAGGTTCTGTTCCGCTTCCGACGGGGAGAATTCGCTGTGGGGTGAGATCGTGGCAGGAATCAATCCGCGGTAATTGGGCGCTGTGAATTCAGGTGGAAGCGGACTCACACGGTTACTATTTGCTGATATTTAAATCCATGCCAACAATGAATAATGGCCACCACCTTTGTGCTAACAGAGTGTTGATGATCGGTGGCACTGTTTACATGGTAATATTAATGGCTTAGTGATGTCATTTTGCATATGAACCTACTCTGTCAAGGGTCGCCACTTCCGTTTTTCATCCAGGTAGTAAATCTCCCGATCAAAACTTTGTTTATTACTACTAATATTTTCCTAGTAAAACTGCGCCTCTGCGTAAATACATTTTCATATTAAAAGAGAGAAGCATAAACCATTGAGATTTTAGCGGTCATAAATGCCACTCCGCATATTCTTCTCGCTGCTTCTGAACATCTTAAATAGCCCCAAAAATTGGATTTGCCGTTCAATAACCATAAAAGTATATGGCATTTTCAAACTCTTTGTTTAATAGTCACGGGGCAATGTTTATAAAATAATGCAGTAAAATGAACATTTTAAAGTCTAATACATAGCATTATAACGAGATATAAACTCTGGAAGTTGTAAAAGTGGAAGTCCCGCTTAGGTCGTAATGCGTAACCTCTCCCCCTAACTAGTGACCTACTACTGCTTACATCTTACAACGATTCAAACAAAAATCAACGACTTAAAAGCCCATAAGCACGTTCCCGATTCTCATCTTGATGAAACGCTCATTTAACTATAGATGGAATACAATTCGCCGTGATTTATAAAATACATATTATTCATCCCTGTTCCTTTATTAGAATCTGATATTCGTAATACTTATATGCAAATTACTAGACATAAACAAAACTAAATTCCTACTAAAATAAAAGTAATTTGCATCTACTTGAAGCGGATAGGAAATTCAATCATAATTCATTTCCCTTCGCAGAATATGGAAATTAGTTCGACGCTGTTTAAGACTTCGAGTGCTATAGAAAAACGGCAAATACAGTTACAAAGAGCATCTCTTCACATTGTGTTTAGGGTGTCAAGTGCCCACATTTATTTGTGTCGGGCGTTTCTGGCACTACAACGAAACGTGCATTTATCTCCTCAGTGTACAATCACTTTTATTATTTATACTCTTCTTTAGACGGATCGAATAGGGTGCTAAGATCAAATCATACACTCCTATTTTATCGAACTCCCAAGAGCAATGTAATTACATATAAGTTCTCTTAATATATATGAATGCACATGTGGGGAGTACATATAGACACACATACTTACTGTCGGTAATCTGACGCGCTGATTGTGGTAAACTGGAACGCATTTGTTATGTCTTTAATCTAAAAGAAATATGCGTTAACAAAATATTAATATAAATATAAATATACAATTATTATATAATAAAAATAAAATTTGATACATTCCTTGAAATTATTTATTTCCCATACCAGATGTATATTTCGGTCGTACTCTTTTACAGTGATTCTTGTCATTGTCAAGTATTAACAAATGTTTTAAATATACGTCGTTAATTTATAGACAATTAAATGAATATTCAAATTCAGATGTACTATTTGCATGTACTGAAATTTCGACGACTCTTAATATGTTTGATGCTCTTCTCACAATAATCTCAATTTGTTCCGAAAAAAAAAAAAACGGTGGTTCAAATTGAACATATGAGTAGTCGTTAACATTTTAGTACGTGCAAACAATCCAGACATACATATCCCGAACGACCAAATTGAAGAAGCATAATATTCAATTAATTTTCTGTAAACATAATTCTCTATATTTCAAAAATGTATTACTACTTAACAATTACAGAAATTCCTGTCAAAAGTCGAGTCGCAATAAAAGTAATATATAGTTGTAAAAACACTGTAAATATATTTCATTTATTATAATTGATTACCATAATGTGACGATCAACACAAATCACACTTTCTTATACTTATATTTCTTACTATTATTTGGCAACAGCTGATGTTCATTTTAATCACAATGCGAATTAATTATTCCAACAACAAAATATCCTATATATCCTGTGCCAAGTCCCCAGATTACATACGCTGTGTTATTAAACATAAAGAGCAATTATAAAATAAAGTAATTAAAAGAGTTTCCGCTATCTATATAAATACATCAATATGACGGTAATTCGATCATTTAAATCAGCCTAGACAGTCCAATTAGATGCTCTCCCTGTAACTGAGCGATTAAAACGAAAAAATCATAATAAAACTGAGCGAAGTATTCGTAACGAACTCGAAAAGTCCCTGCGGACACATATTTTACGGTAACTATATTTTTCCGACCCTATTAATGATGGGACAAAAAATACATAATCCCTGATGTCCTCCCCCACTTCACCGCACAATGCGCTCGAAAGGGCACATATAATGATACTGATATTGCAAATGACTATCCAACAAAGAGTCACTTATTACGAACCTGCTCATTAGATATAATTATTGCGGTCCCGTATTATACCAAAATACACATATGACCCCCACAAATTACGAACATGAAATCCCAATAAATTTGTAAGAAAAAACAGGATCATAGCGTGTTAATTAATTCGAATGTAGTAAAAAAGGATAGATGAATTTAGTATGTGGATTTATTTTTTTGATTATAGGGTTTCCATTATTAACTTGATTAATGTCTCACTGATTCATTGCTACGAAATTGTCAGCTTGAAATTAACTTATGCACCACCATCAATTTAAATATATATACATATATGTTATTTTTTATACAAACACAACAATAATAAATCTCAATTTTACGATTGTTTGCGAAGAAGCATTATTAAATATCAAATTAGGTGATATCTGACTGCACCAATCACGTAATTATGAATATATAATTTCTTGGACGTACAAATTGCCTTCTATATGGGCTTAGTGGAGTCACCCTTCTAACGTTAATTGCCATGCTGTCACGGAAGTTATTTCTCTTTTACAACTAAACGTGGTGTTTTTTCTTACTAATTAATAGGATTGTCGACTCATTATAACTTTTTTTAGTGTCAATGTGTATAGTGATTAAATATGAATTAGAATGATTTAGTCATTTGTCACAATGGTATTGAACGCCCATTATTCATTTCGCGTTACACTTTTATAACCCAAATAGATTCCTTTTTATATAGATTTATAAAACAAATTGCTTAATTATATAACTTAAATACACCTGAATTAATATTGTTAATGATGAATTAACAAGAATACAGATAATCAAATTTAAAAAAATAAATTACTTTTGCATGTTATTTACTTAATTATTTTTAATTGTTTATCAGAAATAAATAACAATATTTTTTTAATTGGTTTATATAGCAAATAAGTTATTAATATAATATATATATATACATATTATTAATTTAATATTATTACCCCAAAAAAGTGTTATTACATTCTGCAACCACTGCACGACTCCTAGCCTGTTAACAATAATGTTTTTCTTATATTTGTTTACTATAATATATTTATATCTATGCTAGTTTTTATAATTTATGTACAATCAGTAAACGTGCATGATGACTGTATTAAATAAATAAATAAATGATTTAAAATGTGAATTAATAAGACGCATGATAACATGTATAATTTAAATCACTATTTTTTTAATTAATTAATTTTAATACCTTAACAGAAATAAATATTTTTTTTTATTTTTAATTGATTTATAAAACTAAACAATTATTAGATTAATGTATTTTAAATAACATAGAATTTTAATTTTAATTATGATACAACAGGAAATATGAATACAAATAATAATTTATATCTTACAATTTCGTGTTGTACTTATCTGCTGTGTGTAAATAATGTATGATTTTTGGAAAGATGGCATAAAACGCCATATTTTATCCAATTTATAAGTGAAATCGTGAGCACTCTGAGTCTAGAAGGTAGGCGATCAAGAATCGTTACTTCGTCCACTATCTTTCCAATCATACAGGGTGCGCCAGAGAAACTTACTTTCTTGAAAAAATCCGCGAAAAGGACAAGAATGAAGGTAGGGAACTGGGAAGAGGTGCGTCCGAGAGTTTAGGTCCTCAATTTTTGTTCCCCCTCTTCATTGTGAGCGTCTTACCGTTTGGTGAGTAATTTCGTCGGCCGGGGTCATTGGTCCTTATTATTTTGAGGAAAACTAGCGCACTGTCGCGGTGAATGCAGAATATTTCCTTCCATGTCTGGAAGAAATGAACGTTGAGGGTGTGTGGTTTCAATACGACGGATCTACAGCCCGCACAGCACGGGCTTCAATGGAATTGTTGAGGGAACTCTTCCCTGACCGCCTCTTCTCTCTCAGAGGTAATCCTTTGGCTGGTGCGCTATGGGGTAATTTGAGGTCTATCGTTTAGGACGAACGACCACGGACCCTAACTCACATGAAGACAAACATTCGGAACGCCATCGCCAAAATGCAGGTGGACATGTTTCAGAAAGTGGTGCGAAACTTCAGAAATCTACTTAAGTGTATAAACAATGGCGGCCGTCATTTGATAGATTTAATTTTCAAACCGACTTGAAAAAAATGTTATGAGGTTATCTGTAAGGAAAAAAGGATTATATGCGATATTTTTTATTAACCTTTCAAAAAAGTAAGTTTCTCTGTGATACCCTGTATGATTCATATAAGAATATCAGATTATTTAATCACAACGTCCGTAGCTGCAACAAGGCATTATATATTGAACATACTAGTCTGACGAAGTCCGAGAGATCGAAATGGCTATCACCAGTTATCCTACCGCTCGATGAATGATGTTTAAATATTTTATTAAATTTAGATAAATATAAACATATTTATATTTATCTATTTATTAACTCATTCCTGAAAACCTATACGCTATATACAAATCTAAACTGCCGTGGAATATATAGAAAATGGGATGAACTACTCAGCATAATCCACACATATAAACCTGCTGTAATATTTATAAAGAAAACCCTACTCCTCTAGCTTCCAAAATATCACCAGGCGCGCACGTGGAGGAGTAGCCATTATAGTACTTAACAACATTCCATCAAATGAATTCAAAACTATTAATGCACTAAAAAACATTGTGCTAGATATAATTAAAAAAAAAACTAAGGATTATAAACACTTAGCTTCCAGACCCCTGGACAAAGGAGGAGCTATAGGCGTCATCGTAACAATCCGCTATGAGGATCCAAAAATCTCAAAGGCAAACTATTATAAAAAATAATTAACGATTCCGCCCTTATCATTTTTAACAACGGTAACCCTACAAACCTAAACACGTTTCCAGGAAACTACAGCTGCATCTATATATCCCTCGTTACCCATATATTTGTAGTGAACTGATCTGGAATACTCACAGTGACCACTTTAACATACTCATGGAATTTAATATCTACAGATACGAATTGAACAACCAAGAAAGTGGAAAATAAAATTAAAAACTAGAAAACATTCATATTATCAAAACAAATTAGGGTCAGTGCAACTCGAATGATGTGATTGAAGTCCTGACAATGCAACTTCTAATACTCGCTGAAATATGTATTCATCGACAAAAGCCCGTTAGAAGAAAAAAAAAACAGTTCTTTGGTGAAACGACGAGAATATTAATATTAATAAATAAAAAAGAAATACGTAAACCGCTTTAGAAGACACAAAAAAAACGCAAGATTTAATAACATTTGAGAAAATCACGATTCAGTAAAAAGAAAATAAAACTAAGGTACAAAAAATACTCTAAAGAGTATATATCGTTCATAAATGAAAATAATTAATACATTATTTCCCCTTTAGCTACTGTAACATTTTGACTTACTCTTTGTTAGATATTAAGTGGTTTTACTGGTCAATATCTAACAAAGAGGTAGAAGATAGTACATAAAGGATACTGGCCTTGATCCTGTTGACATTTGCTATAAACTAATTAACCATCTGTCACAAGAAGACAAACCTGATTGCTATAAAATAAAATTTTCTACATCAATACATATCTAAAAGACTATGAAGATTCTATTATCGTACTGATTCTGAAATCAAACAAAGATTGTAGCGAACCTAATAACCATCGCTCCATATCTATGACATCTTGTCTTGGTAAAACATACGAAAGAATAATTAATAACAGCCTCGCCAAAATGATAGAAAAACAAGAACGTATCAGCCATTACCAAGTTTAGAGAAGAATACTCGTGTACGGATCAAGTAATCAATCTTGAAAGCGTCATTAAAGAAACCTTTGTCAAGAGAAAGCATGCATACGCCATTTTCTTTAACCTGTAGAAGGTCTCTGATGCTGAATACTAAAATCTTTGAAGATATGAAATTTAGAAGAGCATTTACTCAAGACGCTAGAATCCTTCGTTCAGTAGATTACGTTTAGAGCTAGAATTTTCAGCATACTAACATCTTTATACTTAATAAAATGTCCTGGCCTAATGTTTTAACTAAATTGGGACAAACACATAAAATCTAGCCACAAATGCAAGAAAACTTATGAATCAAATAAACGCTTTTTCACATTTCCAATGGGGGGTAAACCAGAAGACCCTATCAAAAATAATATACGCACTAGACTCCAATCTTAAAATCATAGATGCAGTAAACCTTCAGACTGCAAAATTAATAAGCGGAACATTTAGAATCTCTGCCAATGAAATAGTCTATAGAGAAGCGGTTATTTTACCACCATGCTACAGAAAAATCGCAATAAAAAACAGCTACTTTCTAAATAAGGAAATAGCGAACTCGAGAGTACTGAATCTATAACTGAGCGCAAACCACAGCTATATCTGCCACATTCAAACTCCATCTGCTTTTCGAAGATGGCCTAATCCCGAAAAATTAAAAATGATAAAATTGTACTCACCAGATTATCAATCCGACATATACGTATCACCCACGGTCATATACTCGTAGAAAAACTCCCAATTTTCAATCCCATTGACATTGAATATATCTTGGAATATCATAATCTAGAGCAAAGCAGGAAAATGATAATCTAACAGCTACTGTAAATTAAAAAAAAAAATTTGAAAATAATTAATAAATTATTTTCACATTTAGCTCTGTGATATTTCGACTTACGTTACGCAAGTACCTTAGACAAATGCACATTAAAACAACTACTTCTCGGGAAAATACCACACTAGACATTAAATTACATAATGTACACCTGCTGCAGCAAAGCAGTAACATATTGCGTCATGCAACATTTATTTTCAAATCATTTTTATTTAATTTATTTAAATAACTGTGACCAAGTGAATGAATACTAATTGAATTCTTCTATTAAAAGAAGTTTTAGGGCGCTTCGACAACATTGGTCATTTGCGTGTTCTATTAAAAGGTGAATTTATTAATAAAGTATCATTATTAATAAACGTGTATAATTAAAATTACTATTGTTGTTGTATTTTTAAATTAAATAATAATATCTCATATAATTAAAAATATATATATATATATAATTTTTAATTATTGCAATGTGTATATTGGTATATATATACAAACTATACTATTTATAATATATTTAAGGGTTTATGATCTTTAAATCGGAGACGTAATTAGCATATTTAGTGTATTCTAATTAAATCGAACTATTCACTAATCAGAATACATATAATTTGTCTATTTGAATAACTAATAAGCTATAAATAATATAGAATATGTGTAATTTTATATTAGTTTATTATTAGTAATTCAAATTAAAAGAAAAATCTCGTTTATAGTACGCAAATATCATGATTCAATAATAATAAGTTTATTGGGTGAAATAATCCTTTTACAGTAAATCTCATGAAAGGTATATACAGGGTGAATCATGGAAATGCCCGTCTTCGATATCTCCCTTGTTAGAAATTCAGCGTTAATTTTTATTAATCAAATTTACTCGACTACTGAAAACGCATAACAAAATTATTTTCATATATACAGGGTCTCCCTTTTTCTCCGGAGTTCATATCAACTTCGTTATTTTCAACACCCTATATATTACTTTTGTATTCGATTCCTCTTTAAATTATCTTTACAACAATATTACATTATTAGTACTGTTAATTAGTACTAAAAAATAATTATTTTTTTTTAGATGAATAAACGATTTTTATGCATACTAAGATATCATTCTATTTATAACTTTAAATGTGAAAATATTTTTATACAGGGTATTCAAAAAATAATTTTAAATGTGTGACTTTTAAATCGGTCGATTTTATTTTTTAAATGGCACGCTATATTTATTATTTTTTCATTAACTTATCATAAAATGATACACATATTTTATTAAGCATACTATATGCCTATCTTCTGTACTTTTAGAAATATTTCACACTTTGTAGTATTTATGTGACATTTTAACAAACGTGGGAAACAGTAGAAATGTAGTAATCAAACATAAAAAATTAAAGAAAATGAAAAAAGCCAAATAAAAACGAATTGTTATTTATGTTACTATTATGGAATATATATATATATATATATATATATATATATATGATTACAAAATGAGTGACTTTATAAATTAACCAAAATCATCTGAAATTTTAACAGTAACAACTAATCAAAAATACTAATTCTGAGGAAATGAGACTCCCTGTATATATGAAAATAATTTTACATTGTGCTCCTTCAATACAAATTTCATAAAATTAAAAAATAATTTCTAACGACAATTTAGATATTGAAAATACAAACTTCAACAAAAAATACAATAAATCACTTAATATACAAAACCAAAATTAAAAACATAAAATTACAAAATATATTGAAGATTTTGCATTATAGTAAGAGCACTTGTACGTTATTTTTTATGAGTATAGTCTAAGCAGCTTTTGTAATATATATATATATATTGAATGTGATGTTTTTAATAACGTATACGTTAAACTTTTTTCATCGTACGGAATAGCCCCGATTTTTTAATTGTTTGAATCTACACAGCATGCATTAGTAAGTTATTTGCTAAAGGGTTAAGGAAGTTAAACATACATTGTTTAATTGTTATAAATTTATGAAATGAAATAATTGTTATTCCTTGTTGAAGTTTGATTTATTTATATTTAATTATTTCAATTTAAAATTAAGGAGTAATAATAATATTTAATATACAATATTAATGTACAAATAAATTACAATGTCAAAATGATTTAAGAGTAATTGTCAAAATCGTCAAAGTTACAAAGACATTTTAAATAAATAAATAAATAAAATATTTTATTTATGCGCTAAATAAAAATTGATTAGTCTATAAGTCAGGGCAGCGTTGTTAATTGATATAATAAAAAAAATTTGAAATTCTCTAATTTCTTAGAATACTCAGGAATGAGGTTTGTATAAATGAATTAAAACTGTCTTCACGTATAAAATGATAATGCAATTCATCAGTGCAGTTCATTAAAGTTTTTCAATCCATTAAATCAGAGTATATTTTGATTTCGTGTGTTTAATTCGATAAATAAATAAATCGGCTACAACAAATATGCATTAAGAGTGTGTATTATAAAACAAATAAAGATTAAACGCAATCTGAAGGAGAGATGAGTGATAAAAGGCGGATATAAAATGGTACACAATCATCAACCACTTAAAACATTAATAAACAAAATATCACATTTCAATTTGATTTATACATATATATTATCAAAAAAAAAACCTTTATACCCTTAAAGGTGTCGGGTTTCAATTTGATCTAATTAATTTTATTTTTATGCGTGAACAATAGAAGCGATAGGTATTTAAATGAGGATAGCCACATCTGGCATTAAGCTTTAAGCTCTCGCCATCATCATTTGGTGTCATCTGTTTCCACTATTTTTAATGACGTTTTGAAAACCCATAAATCTATATAAATTTTTTGTTTGTTTTAAAGCGTGCACTTGACATGTGTGCATATAGTGAGCAGGTCATTTTAATTTCAAGATGAATTGGTTCTGTTGCGTGAAGGACATAAATAAACATGTTCGTTTCCAAAGGGTTTGTTTATTTTTACAGTAATCTTGTGATTTATTTAAATATCATAAAAGTAAACATTTGTATTGTAATTTCGATATTTTTTTTAGCTTTATAAATCTCGATATTTTAATAATAAATAAATATAATAAACGGATTAAATATAAAGAATTTGAAAATAATTAATAAATTATTTCCTTTTTAGCTACTATGATATTTTGACTTATGTTACATAAGTACTTTAAAATAAATGTTCAATAATGGGTTCAATAATTGAACATTTGTTTTAAAGTACTTATCTATCATATGTTAAAATACCGCAGTAGCTAAAGAGCGATTAATTTATTAATTATTTTCAAATTCTTTCTATTATTTTATTTAAATAAGTATGACCAAGATAAATGTTTTTACTATGTTCAATTTATTTTTAAAACATTTTCTCGTATGTTTTCATTTTTTATAGTGTAGTTGTTTATTTACTTTTTACTCACTGCCTAAGTTAATTAATTGCAGTGTTTATTTTTGCAATAACTGCAAATAATAGCGTACTTGATTTTTTTTTAATTTATGTTAAAACTATATTTTATATATATATTTAAGAGACAGAAAGATCTATGGTCGTTAGCCCTTTACAAAAAAGAGAAATTTATTTATTTATTTAATTTCCCAACAGACATTATATCCAATTAAAGGGAAAAATAGAGAAATATATACAACATTATAAAAAGTATAACAACAAGATAAATGTATCTTAAGTTATCAGACGCATCCAAATGTTATTTATTTAATTCATAACAAAAATTATTTTTTCTTCTTCTTTGAATAAAGATAATTTAGTAGAATATTTAAGATTTTTAATTAAATAAGCAGCAGTGTAACAAAATAATTGTCGTCACAATAAATATATAAATAATGAAAATTTACACTTTTTAAATATAATTTTATATAATTCAAATACAAAACACTTTGTTTCAGATTTAACTATAAACTGCAACGATTTTTTCGCCACACAATGGCTTCGTAAGAAAGATTATCATTAATTAATGATGAAGCCATTGTGTGGGTGGTGAAATACTTGCAGTGTTAACTAAATTAACGTGAAAGCTGAAATATTGTTTCTGCTTTTATTTAATATCATACTGATTTGGAATTTCGGCGAAGTAATAGTCTCTATTCATTAATTTTAAATTGTGTATTCAGTCAGAAACTGTTGAAATGTTTAAAAAATATTACAATATGATTATTAAGGAAATTATCAATATTATTTGTGTGTAAATTTTCTTGAAATATTAAATAAAAATAAATAAAAGTATCAATACCTTTATCTTAATTAATTTATTACTTGCTGATTTCAAATATATGATGGTTTTTACCGCTACTATGTGGTAATTCATGTTACTTGATGTTGAATGAAGGTGTACTATGTTTTTTACATAGTACACCTTCATTCAACATCAAGTAAAATTTATTGCTTGTTGAAATATATTGAACTATATATTTTAAGAAATGGACAGAAAGATCTCTAGTCGGTAGCCTGATAGACTTATTTATGTTATATTGTTTTGAATTATCTGTAAGTCTGAATAAAGAATATATTAAGAAATAATAGACTTGACACTATGTCAATAACATAATAAAATACTTAGTAATGTTAGTGAAAAAGTACTAAGTGTTTTTTTATTACCTAAAATACATAGTTCAATATGTTTCACCGCGAAATGAGTGAACAATATTTATAAATATATAAACTTAAAGTAATAGATATTATTACTTACTACTACAACAAATAATTATCTGGAAATAATGTAATATTAATGTATCATTTCAAATAACAATTAATATAGTGATACTATGAAAGATCCATATATTAATTTATTAGAAGAATAGTTTACAATTTTATTTGTATATATGTTTGAAATGTTAAATAATTTGTAATTATGTAAGTCAATTCTAAAACACATTACGCGTATTACTCACAGCTATTTATAAAGTTTTTCTATTAAGATCGTGACATCTAGGAAATCTTTTGTTGGTGTAATATATTATACTCATTTTTCAATTCACTCCTGGATGTAATGATATTTAACACGTGTGTAATTACTTTTGTTGAATGTCGAACGATAACCAAGATAGCAGTGCCTGAAATAGAATCGACAATTTATCTTTAGTATAACTTGTAGAACATATAAACTTATAGGAAAGGAATTTATTGATTTGTCTGATTAGTGTGACAAAGAATGTAACGATTTTCTGGGAGCATTGTTTCGTATCACGCAATTTTCTGAAATCATAATATAAAAGAGATCGATGGCGCATTCCAACCGTCTAACATTTTCCACGGAAAAGCTCATTCCATTCCGATGAATCACGTAATTTAGATGTTAATCCATAAATTTAGCAGCGTATATTCACAAAATTTTAATTTAATTATAAAGTTTTCTTTTTGTGCAAAGTGTAAAAACACGCTCTATGGGTCTGATAAAGTAATAAGATTTTTCAGGTAAACTTAAACTATGGATATAAATTTTACATATTTTTAAGGAAACGATTTTTATACACAGCATACATTATGATGATTATCATCATCGGCTTAATGAAGGGTAACCAAATAATTACAGAGGCGTGCTCTTCGTGATACATTTTCGATTTAATAAAAAGCAAAATACTACAGAATTAGTCATAGAAAGTGTAAAAATCATAAGTAGTATAATAAATCTAATTTATTATTTATTAAGGTTACTACTTACATATACAGTTATTCAATTAATGTAAACACTTTTAACTCGTGGGAATACTGGAAATTATAGACCAATTTCGCACATTTTAAAAAGTTAATCAAACAGTACTTTTTCAAAAGTGCGAAAGTAATTTATTTACATCTGTCACAAAATCAGCATGTTTTTTTTTTCCTCAGCATTCTACAGTTATTAAAAAGACCTTCATTCTCATCTAACGCTCTTTATACCATCTTCAGTCCACGATAACAACTTTTTCTTCTCTATTTTTCCTTAATCGTATTTTAAAGTGCCGCCATAGCAATATCGTACATTATATGTACTTAAACTCTTTCACTCTTCCTTTTATTTTCTCCTTCATACTTTTTAATTACTGTCATAGCAATCTTGTACTCGGAACATATAATCGTTATACCTCTATAGTTTTTGGTCTTCCCTTCCCCCCTCCCACTACTTCTATGCGCCATGTTTTTGGTATACATGCTTTCCCCTCCCACATTGTACTGAGTAGATATCGTTTTCTTTCTTCTTCTATCTCCCTCTACTTTTTTGTTTTTAATCCATCTAGTCCCACTTTTACTTCCTCGAAGTAAAACTTACTTATATTTCCTCGTCGGTGAACTACTACTCAAACTCTACTATTCCCCTACTTTACTACTTATTTCTTTACATTTATTTGTCCATTCCTTCATTGTGACCCCTTCTGTTGTTTTACCTCTAGTTCTCTTTTTTTTCAAGATTATCCACATATCCTTTTCATTCTTATATCTTTCCAATTCCTTACATATTTATTCTATTGCCTCAATCTTCCTTTTTTAAATATTTTCTTAAATTTAATCTTCTCTGCTGCTATATTTTTTTCTTGGGCCTTTCTTAACTTCTCTTCGCATTACAGCAAATTTTCAATGTATATGGTTTACATGTTCTTCGCATCTTCCGTGTCACTCTAGTCACACACATATAATGTTCTTCTCAATAGTTCCATAGTTTTCATTTTTTTTTTTTCAATCAACTTTCTTCAATTGTTTTCCCATTCTCTTACTTACATTTGATCCTTTTGTGTATAATGTTTAATTTCTTTCTTCTTTACCAGTCTCTATCTCTACCACCAGTGGTGATACTTCTTGAGTCTTGATACTTCTTCTTTCTCTAATCCTTTTACGTACGTAGTTGATAACTAAAAATCTTTGTAGACCTAAATATGTTTTATTCTCCTCCCAATCACCATCCACTTCTTTTATCATCCAATCCTCCAGCAATTTCATGAAATACCTCTCCATTATTTCTCCCTATTCACTCTTATAGTTACTAATTCAGCTGTTATAACCCACAATATTGCTAATTCATTAGATTCATTTATACTAACTTGTCTAAAGCCAATGTGAAATGTTTTGATCATATGCTTTTTTTTTAGAAAAGATAATTAATAATTTTGATTTTGTTCAAGTTCAGGATAATTTTCTCCGCAAGCCATTTATTACAGTGAACTATTTTAAGTCCGAAAAGTACTTTCCTAATTCGGATGTTCCACAATGATCTATTTTGGGCCCACTCCTTTTTAATTTCTTCATTAACGATCTATAAAATTGTCAACACTTATTATATCCAGATGATTTTGAAACAGTGGTTATGTTCGAACATAACCACTGTAAAACTAACTAGATTTCATTTCGAACTAGTGTAATTTTAATAGGCTTAATATTAATCCTGATAAATGCAAATTTATGACATTCACAGAAAATATTTAATATAACACATCAAATTATTCAATCGACAATAGTAGCATTGATAAGGTAAGATATTTCAAAGATTATCTTCAATTGTTTACGAAATAATGGCATTATTCCATAATTAATGTCAACCAATGAAGAAATGCAAAGCAGCCGTTTTAAAGGGATGCAATTAAGTTTAAATGATAATTTAAAGTAATACATCACACAAAAAAGTATATGAATAATAGCCAATTAATAAAAGTCAAATGGCTGACTTAGTATCATTAAACAATTGACAAAATTTCGCAAACAGTTGAACATAGGTATAAGAAGCTATATATAAAAGTGAACGCACTCTGTATAATACGTTCTTTTAAAACATTGGGATTTATCCAGCGCAATTCTGTAAATTTATAGAATGCTATGTCTTAATCTCAATGTTGGAGTGTAAATCAAACCCAACAATAAATTAATTTAATTGAAAGTGTTGAGCGTTTAAGTGCTAAATTGTTATATTTTAAAAATACTGGTAATTATACGGTACATAGCTATGTTTTATTGCTTTTTTTAATCTAGAATCGCACTTGAATATAGAGGAAATAAATCATGTGTTTCATTTCAATATTAGTTAATTCAGAATCAATTTCATAGTTTTATTATTTTAAACAGGTTAGTTTTCAAACACAATTTTTCAATAGTAGAAATAAATAAATATTTTATATTAATTTCAATAGAATAATGTTGGATATAAAAACTCTTAAAGTGTGATGTGTACCGTATTTTATGGCATAAATTCAACCTGCGATTTATTTTACGACAATCTCGTCAATTGTCGTTTTATTTTAATTTTAGAATTTTTGTGTGTTATACTTATTATTATTATTTAGATTCATGTAGGTCAAGAAATTTAATTCATTTATAAAATTAAAATGTAACTAAAAATAGTTCACTGATTATAGTTTCGACGTCAACAAAATATATAATTTGAGTTTTACAAACAAATTTTAAATTTGAAATTAATTATAAAAATGTAAGTTCGTTTAATCAAGGATGAAGATCGGAAAAATGTGAGAAACTTTTTACGTCGTAGTTTAATTTCTGTTTACATTTCCTAAATATCCCATAATTAATTTTATATTTGTTTGAAAACAATAATACATTAAAATAAAATAATGTGTTTATAATCTAAATTTATGATTAAAGCGAACTGAACTCTCCCAGCGAGATAACACGTGTGAGAGTGGAGTATTTTAGCTGTCCCTACCATAATAATCCGTGTGTCATCACCGACCAATAAAAACTACGCGAGGTATTGAATTGACATTTTCAGGATAACGTTTTCATAATACCAATAAGATCCGAAAGCTTTTAATGGAAACTCGGAAACAGGAACATCTTAGTAAATGTTCACGACGATGGATTTTATTACAAATAAAAATAAATTTATAAAATAATTAATTTTTTGCGTTATGTTTAATTGTAATATAATTGAATTGTAATTAATTATAAGATGGTGTTAGAATTAGAAATATAAATAGAAGGTTTCCTTCTGCCTCTATGTACAACGTCCGTAGAAAAGTGTGCCAATTGTGGTGGACGAAGTAAATGCATGTGGCCCCGGCCTAAATGCAGCTTAATTAAATCATAGCAAACTCTACTCATTGCATGGAGCTGTTGTTGGAAACGAGTTTATATTTTCCTTGCGCGAGCCCGCAGAATTAATTTGATTTCATACATTTTCTTTGTTCTGTTAATATTTCATAGTTTAACTGCAACTGGCACGGTTCCAACTGTTGCCGATAAAATTTTCTTGTCTATTTTTAAAAATAATATTCTCTTGTTGGCTTTGTCTCTGAGGATATCACTGAGGATCTCTATCTGGGTTACCGAAAACAACTTGATGCATTATTATAAAACATTTCGCAGTCGTCGTAAAATATCTTATGAATTATTGTACAAGTAAATTGGTCTCCAGAAATCTCTTACGTACCGCAAGAAGTGATTCACAGTTTTATTTATCTTTTTAACAAAATTACAAATTGTATTAAGTAATTAAATTTATTTTAAAAATCATTAAACATACATAGACAAACTAATATTCAAAATTAATGTTTTATGTAGAAAAAAAACTAACGTAACAATTAATTTGTGTTTTAACAAATATATAAATTTAATTATAATAATTGATTAAATTAAATATAATATAATTGATACAGGTTTAACAGTTTTAATTCTGACTTCTTTTCTTTTAAACGAAGATTGAAATACTTAATTTAATTGCCCACGCTTCTTTTCCTTATATACATAAACAATTTTTTTCAGACAATAAACATTTTATAACATAAATATTTAATATGGACATTACATCATGGTGTTAGTCTGTTCTAGTCTGGCTATTGATCACAAGTTTTTCTGTTATATTTTGAATTTATGATGTGATGGTGGGATGTGTGTATTTGGGGCGATGTTTACGTTTCGAGGGATACACATTTTTGTGAGATTGTGAAAAGGGCAACCCCCAACATCGTTATCGGGGGCATTTGCAAACTTTTAGGTGAGGTTTATTATGCGTTGGAATATGGGAGAAACTTGAATGAATTCGTATAGGTATTCATTAGAGGGATTGTTGGGAGGATATTGGGATACCTGAGTTTTGTGAGGATTCTTAGAGAGGATCTTTCGGCTACATGGATGTGGTAAACAGAAACAGAGAATGATTTAATTTCAATAAAATTGATAGTACCGGCAAATTGATTTACAACAACCACACACATTGTTTTTATACTTATACCCTCTTATTTACAAGTCTGGGATCTAAAATACCTATGATTTTGATTATTGTGCATAGAATGTGGGGTTTGAAGGATAGTTTGTAGTCGAAGCCTAGCCTAGGTATTTATATATATTGTTCATGGTGGTTGTGGAGTAATCCTGTGTTGAAGAGTTAAGATCTTTTCTTTATTTTCATATGCTCACAGTTTAGTATAATTAATGATGTTACTTCTTTTGTAAAATGGCGATTTTCTGTAATAAATGCTATTATTATTAATTTATTTCAGAATTATTAATACCATATATATAGAATTAATATTTTGAATTTATATTTTAGCTATAAAAAGTATCATAAATGCATTAAATTTTGATTTATATGTTATTTTTTTCCAATGTAAAGTAGTGAATTCATATAGAAATGTTTATTTACAGCAGGGTTTATTTTTAAATTTTAAAATTACTTTCAAATCAACATAAAATTATAAATATATATTGCGATCGTGCCATTACAATTATAAGGCTATTTTTAAGACTGATTGTAGTTTGACCGTATATTGAAACGTGCGTTATATTTATATTTAACTGCGATATCGTATTTCCAATAAGCAAAATAATGAAATGCGGTGCGCTGAAGCTGATGATTCATAGCCTTGCTGTAACCGAAACGAATTTACTTCGGAAATATTAACAATTAACAAGAAACAATGGCAAATGGAAAGAAATATAAGGAGTTACAACCATCGCATTCAAAAAAACTTTTTTGTGGGGGCAGATTAGCCAATATGCACACACTCCATAACTATAAAATAATTCAATAAGTAAAATGTACTTTATAAATACACCTATTCAGCGCCATAAAGGATTTTTTGTCGTATACAATATTGAATAGGACCATTATGCCACTAATTAATGTAGCTAAATATCAATTGACTGCCGCTATAGAAACAAGGGAGTTTCAACCCCCTTAGTATTAATAACAATAAAAAACGGTAAAAAATGTTACATTCCGCATTACGTACTGAAAACAATACAGGCTTGGGCCGTAACAAATAATCGTCATTTTTAATGACAAATCGCGTGTTGGATCTCATAAAGCCTCGCATTTAAACGTTTAAACTGTCAAATCAATTTTGCAATGAAACAGACAATAAACTTGTTATTTTAATAATTATATGAGGCAACAAAAATAATCATTAATTTGAATAGGTGCTGTAATTAAATATTTTATGTACTACAGATAGCCACCGTTGGCTATAAACGTAAAACTGCAACTATAATCCCTGTACCCTAATGAAATTGATGTTTGAAAAATCTGCTTTGGCTAATATAGATACCGACCGCATATGAATTTTTGCTATTTTCATACACATAAAGATATAAACACCATATGATTATAAATAATATTTATTTAAACTAATATATATTTAAAGAAGAAAACATAATCGTTACAATTAAAGCTTTAATTTTGGGGGTTTAAATATCTAAATTATTTATATTGTATGAAACCTGATATATATTTAATTTCAATTGACAATGCGTTTGGAATTTTCTTTAATTGAATAGCAAACGAAACAGTTTTCAAACCTAGTTATGATTACGTCTATGTTTGTAATTATGTCAAATTATATATTAAATTTTATATGTACATATAATTTCTTCATCTTCTATGTACTTTATATTTTAGCTCTCACACATATACAACAACGTGCAAAAAACAAACAAAAAATAAAAAAAAACAGAAAGATCATTTGTCTACCACCGATTAACAAGTATTCTTTTAAAATTATTTATTATAAATCACCTGAACTTGTCAATAACGATTTTGTATATAGTTAATAAAGTTTGCTTAAAAAAATAATAATTCATTTCTTACACGCACTATATTATCTGATCAAACTGATGAATATTTTAAATATATTTTTTAAATATTGAATATGTTTAACTAACAATGAAAAACCAGTTTAATTAATAGATAACCGTACTAAAATAACCAGGGTAGGCAAAAATGGAGCGTTGTACGGTAGAATGGTGTGTTTTCATTGTTCAACGATATTTCAAAAATAAAGAAAGTCTGGTGCCACAGTTTATAAGGTTTACAATAGTGATATAACTTTGTCAATTGTGAAGAAATGTGGAGTCCTACCTGGATTAATTTTTAAATCAAGAACATGATAATGGATTATTTTCAGCAAGATGGAGCCACTCCTCATACCGCGATGGCGACAATAAATTACATGAGAGAATTTTACGATGTTCGCTTGGTAAATGAAGGAATATGGCTATCATGTTCGCCAAACCTCGTTCGCTAATCAAATGAATATCCTAAACGAATTTAAAGCAAATTTAAGTGATATAACTTTGTCAATTGTGAAGAAAGCACATGAAAATTTTAGACACGCTAGATCAGTTAGTGACCCTAATTGGTCGTCCAAGAATAAGCCGTTAATAAAGGACCTGCTTGGTTTTTCCACGCGGTATTTAACAAAAAAAGATATTCCAACAGTGTTATTATGAAAATTTCAATAGTTCAATAAATCTTTCAAGGTTCCTCGAGATAGAAAGTATTAATAAAAAAATATTATTCCACAAAAAATAGACGATTTTGGTTATATGAAAAAAAAAAGGTAAATATCTAAGGTTTCTTAGTAATTTCCAAAGTTATAAATTTCCCCGGCTTCTTATACCTATGACAGTTTATATGACACCTCCCGATGAGTATTGGAGTCTTTTAACATTATCAATTGTGAAGTAACCCTAATTGGTCGTTCAAAAATTAGTTCTCTGTGTGGTTCGTCCAGAAGGTATTTTACAAAAGAAGATATTCCAGCAGTAAAAGCACTTGTTTTTTGATATGAAAATATTAACGGGTCAATAAAGCTTTGAAGGTTCCTCGAGATAAAAAGTATTAATAAAAAACATTTTTTCACAAAAAAAAGCGATCTAGAAGGTTCTCCGAGATGAAAAGTGGATAAAAAGTATTGAGAAAGAATATTATTTCATAAAAATATAAAATCTAAGGGTTGGTATTTATTTCCAAAGTCATACATTTCTTTGGTTTCTTATATTGATGACACCTCTCAGTGAGGGATGGAGTCTTGAGCCACTAGCATGGACAAAATCGCGTAAACAGTCAATAGTGCGCGAGATCATTTGCAATACATAATACCAAATTGATGTTCCTGGATTTCAACATCAATTCTCCGTTATGAATAAAAATTGGAAATTACAAGAAGCTCTTTATGCCCAATACAGTGTGATCAACAGTGATTGTAGTCAAGTTACATTTTTCAACGAAAAATCTGGGGAGAACATTTTATTGCTCCAAGTTCATGCCAAGGAAAAATGAATAAAGAGTAACTGGCACTAGCAGCGTCGTGCGCCGTATATTTTATCTTTGTATAGGATACTTTCTTCTCATTTATCACTTGTTAAAACATATTTAATATGAAAGTGATTTAAAAATATAATTTTTTATTTGTATTCATTATTTATCCGAATTTGTTTTACCTAATGTTTCATGGACATCAGTTCTTATTAGGACTACTTTGCATAAATCTTTGTTTTGTCATAAGTGATTTTCTGTTTTTAATGTTAAAACATTATGAAATTTAAGTTTAATTCTAAATATACGGAGTTCAAGAGATTCGCCTTTAGGTACCGTGATGTTTACAACACAGCACGATGCTTTCATCCTGAACTCTCATTATCGAAGTACAACTACCAATGAAGATGGCATATGGACATACTCGTTACAATCGTGACTGAACCAATTCAATCAAGCTTACGCCGATGTCGATATTCCTTACAAAATATTAAAACCCGCAATTCTTTCCCTCAAAAACGGTTAACATTTTAACGGAAAGAATTTTATCTGTAAGGGCAAGTCAACTGTAAGACATTAACAGAAGAGGTTGTTGGCGACATTTATCAATGATTTGAAAAAGGTCCAACAATATCTTTGAGATCAAACAGGTTTGTTTTTACAAATTTCAATCCTTTTATAGGAGTATCGTATGGGAGTTTCAGAAAAACCGCAATAAAAACTCTCCATTTGCACCCGTATAAAGTGTATTGATAGTTCAACAACTTTGCCCACTTGATTTTTAAAAAAGAATTTGTTATTACTATTCATTTAATCATAATTTAAATGTTGGACAAGATCATTTTTACTGACGAAGCTTGGTTTCACTTGTTAGTAAACGTGAACAGCCAAAACTCATGTACTTAGACTACAGAAAATCTTTATACTTTTATTGAAACGGATTTCAAAACGTTCAATCATTGGCTCAATGTTTTTCAACAAAACTATCAATGTGGAGTCCTACCTGGATTAATTTTTAAATTAAATACATGATAATGGATTATTTTCAGCAAGATGGAGCCATTCCTCACACTGCGATGGCGACAATAAATTACATAAAAGAATTTTACAATGTTCGCTTGGTAAATGAAGGAATATGGCTATCATATTCGCCAAATCTCGTTCACTAATCAAATGAATACCCTAAACGAATTTAAAGCAGCAATTGAAAAAGAGATAAGGTATATAAGTTCGGAGCAGATTCAATGTGTATTTGAAAATAAAAAAAGAAAAAAAAACGTAGAGTTAACATTTGCCTAGAAAACGAAGGACATCATTTTCAACATTTGTTATTAAATTAGGGATGCTAATTATACCTTTATTATTTTCTAATACACAAAACCTTAACTTACTTCCATTTACATGTATATTTAATAAATATTGTAAAAATAAATATATGTGGCAGAAAGACCCCGGGTCGATAGCCATTTGACAATGACAGTTACATGACAAATTGAAATAATTCTATAAATATTGTAAAAACACATACTACACTTTGTAAAATGTAACGTTATTTGTCAATAAAGATGTTAAATAAATATATAGTTATGATTAAATATTTAATTTATTTTGGAGAAACTGTTTGCTACGCCAATGGCAATCTAGGGGATTTTCTTTTCATATGGTGAACAGTTGTACCAACGTGCAATCATTGTTGATCACTCTGTACTCACTGATATGTGCTTACAAAGAAATACAAGAACTAACGCCAAATGGCCATGCACAGTGAAGATAGTTCGTTGAATGGATTATTAAACATTATCGAATGGATGCCGATTTTTATAATAAAATTATTTTCAGCAATGAAGTAAATTTTCACCTTGATACCTTTGTTAATCCTCAATATTACCAAAATGTGATTGTCTAAAATTAAATGTGTTCACAATGTGATGTGTTTAGGTGCGGATTTTTGTCTTAAGTCATCATAGAACCATACTTTTTTGAAAACAAAACTTGTCAAGCAGTGAATGTTGTTTTTACTCAATATCATGACATAACACAGTTATTTCTATCTAAATTGGATGATATAAATGGATGATATAAATGTGGATGACTTGTGGTTTTAAAAAAATCATTGGCAAATGCCATACAGCCCGTGAAGCAATTAACTTACTGCATGAGACATTTTCTGGCCATGTACTCTCCCGCTCTAGTGAAAATAATTTGCTTCATAGATCGTGTGATTTAACACCATTGGATTTATTTTTATAGGCTCGTTTAAATTTAAATTTCTATGCCAATAAGCCAAAAGCACGTACGTATTGAATGAAGAAATTCAACGGTGTATCAATAATATTCAGCCAAATTTATTCAAAATGGTCATAAAAATTTATACAAAAGAGTGCATATGTGTCAGTAAAGCCGTGGAGACTATTTGTTCTATTTATTATTCTATATATGACCCTAATCCTGCGTACTTTACGATTCAGTAAACATAACAATTAAAAAAACTGTATTTTTTATTTAATTTAAATGTTGCGTTAATTTTGTGATACGCTTTATTTTACTCAATACTAAATTAAGTAACCATTACTGAATTTATTCGGTGTTGGCGAATTCGGACATTAATATTTATTTCTCTAATTAGTTTCGGTTTAATATCAATTCATATAATAATAAGGAACAAACACTTGTTATATTTACATAACTAACTAACATCTTTGTTTATATACAACATTACAATATTTGCGACTATACTTACATACATTTACAATGATTAACTTAGTTTTGCATATAAATTGGCGATTGATCGCCTATATTTACATATTTTAAGTTATATGTAGTTTAACATAATAATTATACATTATAATCATATGCTGAATTAAATTCTGAATTATACCGTGGTAATAGTTGTAGTCGAGTTACGTGAAATTTAATCAAATTAAAACACTGTAAACTTTTCTTCACTTGGTGTTTATTTGTACCAGATGTACATTTCGATCACAAAGTGAACATAAATAGGAGATAATATCTAAACACTTGGTTTTAAGTGAAACAAACTTAAAACTTTTATTATTCCGACAAGTTTCGGCTCATAGCTATTTTCAAGGAAGAAAAGTTTTAAGTGAAACAAACCAAGTGTTTAATTTAGATGTTATCTCCTATTCATTTTTCACGAGAGAAATTAATCAAATATCCACAAATGATAATTATTAATGGATATATAATTACATATTATTTAATTATACCGTATTGAAACATATATTATATAAATACAATCATACTTATTCAAACAATTACAATAACATTTATTAATAATACATTTATGTGTTAGTCTGTCTGGGCTTTCTATCCTGTCTTGAATTTCTGGTGATATGCAATAAAAAATATTTGTGCTTGCTAGCTAAACTGTCTTAATTGTTCGCAGTAATGATCGTGAGAGGACGGTGTTTGTATTTTGAATGAATGTTTATAAGGAGCACTTGCAAATTTCCACTTACATTTATTATACGTTTGGGATATTGGCGTGACTTGGGTAGATTCGTAAAGAAATTCATTGGAAGGATCGTGAAATAGATTGTTAGGGATTGTTAAGGAAGACTCGTGGAACATATGTATTATTATAATCATGTTTCACCAAATCATTTGTGAGAAAATGCTAAAAGATATGAGCACTTATTTTATAATTAGAAATACAATTACCATTCATGAATACTTTAACACTTTTTTTACTTTGAAGTCGCGGTTGTTACTACACTGGATGTCAAAATACTTTATAGAAATATAACTTTCTAGAATTAATAGATTAATTTATAGAATTTATATATTACTTTATAGAAATATAAACTTATATTTATACAAACCGGTTGCTGTAATGGTTGAGATTTAAACAAATAAAGAATTTTAGAATATTATTTTGTAACTTTAGCGCATTTTTTTTAAACGAAATAATTTAACATACAACTTATTCTAGTAATAACGAAGCAAAATAAAACGTTTATTAACTTTAAAAATGATCTTTTATTTAAATGCAGCCTAAAAAGTATTGCATGTGCAAATTGCCATGTTAAGATTAATTTACTAACGTGCATCTTTCACTTTGTTCTCATTAATCACTTGGTAAAACATGATTAAATGTAAAAAATAATTTGATCCAAGTGTTTTATCTTGAATTGTTTTAAATATCTAATAATATCAACTCTTGGTTATAACAGCTAGATAGAATAAATCTACTATTTAATTAAACAAGATATGTGCTTAATTCTGATTTTAAGTTATATTATTCACGTGTAATTGATATTATATGTAACAAACCAAATATTTTATACTGATTATCAGTTATATTACCAATATTTAATTGATGTAAGATGATAAAATATTTAAAAGTTATCGTCGAAAAGTTGATATTACAAAATATTTTAATTTAGTTCAAAAATTGTATTAGAAAAGGGTTGTTGAATTTATTGCAAATTATTAATTAAATTAAACAATCAATGTATGCGGAGTATTTGCCCGCGAAATAGGTGTTTCAATGGATTTTGGTTTTTATATTTATAATAGCGAAAAGCATGTTGCAGTTACAAACGAAAAAAAAATATATATATATATCATTTATACATTCTGGAACAATATGTAACCAAATAAGGACAACAATATCAAAAAGTCAACTAAATTAGCGGGAGCATAGACCTAAATAACTTGAAAATAATTAAATTAAATTATAAACAAAACACGTATTAACTTTATTTAGTGACTATATTTAAGTTGAATTTATTTGTTGTAAGTGTATTTAAAATGTATCATAGAGTATAACAACTAATATCATTGTATATTTTGATTATGTTCAACTATTTCTAGTTGAAAGACTTTTGATCGATAGCCAATTTATGAATTTGAAATTAAATACTATACGTTTAATATGCAAATATAATTCGGTATATTCTCAAATAAGGATGTTTGAATAAATATCTATTACGTTTGGTATGCATTCCCGACAACACACACAGTATGTACGCATATTTTTGAATACACATAAAGTGACATTTGTACACCGTACGCTTATTTTACGAGTGCGCGTAATAAACGCAGAAATGTGTACGAAGTATGCTATATGGTCTGAAAATTAAACATTTTATAGGCACCCGAAATAACGGCAAATTCATTGGCTCATCTGATTCAGATATTAACAGAGATGCTTACCTCTGAATTTTGTTTTATATGAAATTGTTAAAAAATGCACACGTGGTGTAGGTATATAAACATCAAAGTTAAATCAATAAAACTGTGCAAATAATTGATAATAATAATAATTTATTGTTTAAGGGGAGGTTCTCATTTAAATGCCCAAAACATGCATAAAGTTTGTATTTTTTACGCGCTGATAAAAGCACATAGACAAAAACGGATTGGGAATTCAGAATACTAGTACATTGATCTTTTTAGTAAAAAATTGTTGTTACAAAAAATCATAATCATTTGAACTGGACCATGTCAGCGAGGAATTGGTCCACGATGTACATCACATCGTTTCTGGAACAATATGTAATCAAATAAGGATAACAATATCAAAAACTCAACTAAATTAGCAGGAGCATAGACCTAAATAACATGAAAATGATTCAAAGTTTGAGGTCGATTTTCGGAAATTTTTTTCCACTTCAGGGACGCATAGAAATAGTTTAAACAAACAATTTGTCAATTTTGTAAGTCTATGCTCCCAAGAAAAAGGTTTTCTGTCTATTGGCGAAAGGTAGATGTTTTTGCATTCAACCGTTTTTAAATGAGAGTGTACACTTGAAAAATCATGTTTCGAGAAAAACGCGATTAAAGTTTTGGCAACAGTTTAGAACAAAGATTAGTGCAAAAATGTCAATGTTTTCTAGCAATGACTTGATATGCGGTTTTGGACCCCGCTGAATGCGAATCTTTTCAAAATTCAAAATGGCCGATCCAATATGGCGGATAAAAAAAAACATATGCAATTTCATAAAAAATGGGAAATTATGGGTTTTGCGATGTTTTAACATGGATTTGAGGTACTATGTGATAAAATAAAAAAAAAAAACACAATGGCGAATTCAATATTCTTCCTGAGCTGTCTTGGGCGGAGAGCGTCTCATGGCGGCCGGGAAAAATGTTCAAAGAATGGCCTGTAGAAACTTTTCTTATTCTTGGATCAAAAAAACCTTTTAACACAATATAGTACATACTTGTACCTTTCAAAAAAATCAAAAAATGAAAAATCGATTTTTAAATTTTAGATGAGAGCCTCCCCTTAATAAAATGGGTTTAACCATTCGGCCACTTAAAAATTATTAGTCATGTCCTTCTTTTTTACTGCAAGAAATGACTTACAAATTAATAAAAATAGAAAAACAGGGTAAATGGTGGTGGTAATTTTTTAATATATACGTAAGGAGGGAGAGAAACAAGTATAAGAAGCTATGGCTTTGTCATGGTTTCTTTAGCTTCTCCTCCCTCAAGACCAGTGTGCGTGGCGAAGAGTCACCCCCGCGGCTGTCATGCGTACATACCGGACCTAGAGGAGGAAACCTCGATAAAAGAATTCGTAATCCCCGGTGTCATCCGAACCGTGCCGTTGGGATAAATGGCACAACGTTAGTGTGTCTTCGAACGGTGATCTCTAGATCGTGGCGACATTCAGTAGCATATAGCCTTCCACCGGTAAGGGAGCATTGCCGGTGGTGATTATTTAGTTCTGCCCGTCTCGTGGAAACACAATAAAATCTATTCCTACAAAAAATATAAAACCCAACCCGCAACTGATGGGGGAGCCAATCTCCCGGATTTTGCAGGTTGCAAAAATCGAAAGAGATATGATTGAAAGAGTTTTGAATGGGAAATTAGGAGATGTAAAATAAAGAAGGGTTACTAGTAGAAACCATTAGTAACGCGCATTCAAAAAAAAACTACTTGAAACTACTAAACTAGGAGAATTGAGGTTAGAGTCACTCCTTACGGCAAACTTAACTACTATCGCGGAACAGTATTTCATTTGCCTTAACTGCCAAGCGGCACATTCCCCTCGTTCCCGAAATTGTCTCAAGTACAAGGAAAAATTCGCAATATAAGAAATAAGAATCAAAGAAAAATTATCGTACCTGGAAGCCAAGAAAAGAGTGTGTAAAAAGCTCCCATCTGCCGGAGTTACTTACTCGCAGGCAACGACTAAAGGAAATAGCATCGAGCAAATTTTGAAAGAAATTCTTTCTCAAATGAATGATACCATAACAGAAGTTGTGAGGTAGCAAGTCCGCGATATGACTCACACTTCAAAAAGTCGGATGGTCAGCACTAAGTCGCAGACCATCCGACAGCGTGAGGTCGTACCCTGCACTGTCGTCAGATGGGTGCCACTGCGGCTCCCAAACGAAACACTCAGCAGGAGACAATTGTATTGCCTCCTGCTGTTGGGAAACTACTTTCGGCAGCGGCAAAAGCCAATGCCAAAAGGTCAGATAACCCGCATCAAGACGACCAATATCCCCTTAGAGGACTCAAGCATAATCTCTCCTGTGATCGGAAGAGTCATAGCTACTACAGCATCTGCAGTTGCAAATCCACCACCTTGCGCTAGACCAGGTCATTCGGGGGTTGGAACCACAGCAGATGTGGAATCCAATCCCTGTCCCAGTGATACATCGGTGAAGAGAGGAACCGGAGAAGTTGCCCTGTCGTCCTCGGATATCGATAAGGTAAGACCTGATGGAAATGGGCGCTTGAAGCGTGTCGAAGAAGAAAACCAGGTTGGCAGAAGGGTGTACCAAGAAACAGAAACTCATTAGCCCCTTTCTGGACATTTGTCAGCTTTGAAAATTGAGTGTGTTGTATTTCATGTTAATTTATTACTAATTTATTTTTATGTGTTATTTAGATTTATGTTTTGTAGCGTTCTAGCTCGGAGTCTCTTTACAACTCCGTAGCTGCTTTTGTCATATTAGATGTAAGTGTAATTGTTTAATGTGTACTTTAACTCACTAATTAATTTATTTTAATTGTTGTAAGTGTTCCTAATTTTAAGTGTACTAATTAGTAGATAGAGGTTAAAATAAGTGGAAATTAATAATGACCCTGGCAGTCGACGCCGGTTTTAGTAGATAGGCTTCCAGCCAACACTTGACTGGAAGGAGTCCCACACTCCGTCCGTGACTGGATTCCCCCTGCCACAGCAAAAAAAAGATATATATGTGTATGTATCTTTGTATTAATGTTAAATAATTGACCAATGGTCTAATTCAAAATAACAAAAAAAGATAATATTTCATATTATCTTATATTTAACTCCTGAAATTGAAATTGATAAAAATGCTAAAATTAAAAATAATCGATGGTTGAGGCTTTTACTTGATAAAACTTCATTATACACTATTTTTAAATAAAACAACAGTTTTCTAAGTTTCACAAAATTTATTGTACAGACACTGCTACAACTGTTTCGCCATCACTATGGCATCATCATTTAATCATCTGCCTGATAATACCACTATCCCAAATACGTATCTGCCGATGGCCTTATATTAAATAACTTTTTTTCCGTGCTCCACATTAAATATTCTTGAATAAAAAAATGGTTGCATTATGCAACAATATCTGGCGGGGCATTTGCCTGAGAAGTAGTTGTTTCAATGGATGTTTGTTATTTTTAAAGCACTTACGTAACGTAAGTTAGAAAGTTGCAGTAGCTAAAGAGAAAATAATTATTTAATTGCGTAAATTAATAATTTTCAAATTCTTTTTAATTGATTTAAAAATATTTTTATTTCTTTAATTTTCCCTTATTTCAATGTCTTGCTGATTCATTGTAAAAGTAATAAATAATGGATTGCAGAAGCTCTTACATGTTTCAATGACAAAAAAAAATAATTCAAAAATCTAACTTATAGGGTCAAAAGAAAATCATAATTTACCTTTATTTTTATTGTAAATACCTTTTTTTAATATAAGTACATAGTTTAAATTATCAAATATTACAATTATTTTAAATTGTCAATCATTTTATATCACTAATTAAATATCCATGTAGGATATTTAATTACATAATACCTATTGAGATTGACTTCACAAAGAAATAAAAATTTAAATCAAGAATATTTTTTTGCAAAAACAACGTATTTTACATCATTATAATTATAAATGTGAACAGAATATATTTGTTTGTGAGTATGTACAGTGTACTGTGTATTCGTTTTCAATATTTTATAAATATAAATAAAGATAAATTTATTATATCAAATAATATAATTCTAATCTGAAAATCTCGTTGCTGTTGAAATTGGAATTAATTAGAAGTTGAAAATTAGAAGACTGAGTATATGCGAACGGAGTCGTTATCGACATTCTAAGAAATTCAACCAAATAACAGTGTCACAGGAACTGTGTCTCAGTTGAACGCATAGTAATGAAGCGATATACCAAGATATCGTATTGTATTTGTCCATTGGTGGAATAAAACGTAAACTAACTTATCTCGGTGCCGCACATTGACTGCACATGCATGTAGATATATACGCATGACACGTATATTAATGAAGATGAACTAACCAGAGAGCTCAACAAGTCACAACGTGATAAACGAAGCTCAACAAGTCATGTCTTTACGAATAAGGGAAATGGAACATGAATATGAAAAGCGATTAAAAACTATTCTTTGCACGTGTAGAATGAAATTGCATATTACACATAAATATCACAAAGGTGTGAATTATACGCGCACCGAATAGTAGATGTAATAATTCTTGTAATGTTTCCCAGAAAGAATATAAAAAATGTATAGAGCTGTTATCGAGTTATGTTGGCAAATATACTCGAGTGACCCATAAGTAGGGTGGCCAGTCGTATATTATTAATTGGGCGACCGGCGTGCATGTAGAACAAAGGGCATGGAGGATAGCATGGGTCACATAGAACAGCGAATAGCGAATAGCAGGCCAGTAGATAACTGTGTAGGGCGCAGTGCATTGTTTAAATCAACTGCTATAACATGGACCGAACTGGACTGTCAGTGGGGTGGTTATAGCCCCATCATCTCACATATCGGCGAGGTAAGAGTGTCCAGAGCCTGCAGCTATAATAAAGTAATCTGCGAAATGTCGGTGTCGATCGCTCTCCGGTCCGGCCATAACCATAACTATAACTCATCCCAACCCCACCACTGTCCGCAATAAATACAGGGCATCCCGAATTACATCTTCTTTCTTAAAACCGCATTTATTATCCTTCATACAAGCCCTGATATTCAGTGACATCATATTGTTTACATGAAACAATAATATTTGGTAATTGCACATTTTTATCTTAATCAATAATTATATTTTTAAACGTTTCTTTAGACAATAAAATGTATAGTTGGAAATATTCTTAGTTATAGCAATTAAAATAATCGATGTTAGTAAAATAAAAAAAATGCATGCACATTACTAAAATTCTTTTATTGCATTTTGTTCTAGATAAATAAGTTTTTGTTTAAGAAGAATCTGAAAATTAAAATTAATTAATATTATTAATTATTTTTCCTGTGAAGCATTTAAGCGAGAAGTAGTTGTTTCAATGAACATTTACTTCATCCGTTAAATAAGTCACGTTGCAGTTGCAAAGGAAAAATATTAATATTATAGATCCTTTCCAATTTTGCATTTCTATTAAATAATAATATATCTTTATTGCCAATATATGTCACAGTTTATAGTTTAATTGTAGATAAACTTCAATTTAGTATAATAATTGAGTAATACTGACAATCGGCTATTTACCTTTCTACAAAAAAATACATCGGAAGATTATTATTATAGAGGGTATAAAGAAGAATTCTATTGTTGATTAATAAAGTGTTTATGAAGGATTTTTAAATTTAGGAAAAATATTGATATGAAAAATTATGACTGTTTTTGTTTTGGAAGACATTTCGCTTTAACTGGTGAAGAATTTGTTTAAGTTTATTTTTAATTCATTGTATTGTCTGTTAGCGTTCAGTAGAAGAATTACAATACGTGTTCTAAGAGTTATCATTAATTACCTATAATTATATTGTAAACACATTAACGGTAATCACAAAGAATATTTATATGTTTGGCTTAATAATAAATAAAAAAATCGTTTTTTATTATTTAAATAAAACAATATGTATTTATAAAAAGTGACATAAAATAAATTAAATAGAAAGAATTTGAAAATAATTAATAAATTATTTCTTCTTTAGCTACTGTGGCATTTTGGCTTACGTTACCAAAGTACTTTAACAACTAATTTTCGGGCATATACTCCGCCAGTGAATTACATAGTTACTATTATGTAATTCCCCAGCGGAGTTGATATGCTGTTGCATATCAATAATATATTGTATAATATAACAATTTTTTATTCGAGAATATTTAATGTAAAAGGCAAAAACCGTTACGTAATACATAACGTAAGTCAAAATGTCACACAAAATGATTCTAATCCTAAAGTATTATTATTTACGGATTTGTCAAGATTATATGGACATGATACAAAAGAACTTACCAATTTGTTTTGTCAATAGAAAAAAATATTCAGAGAAGAAGATATGATTTATTAACTATTATCAAATTCTTTAAATAACTATTGCCAAGTGAATGAATATTCTTTTCTATTGACAAAATAAATTAGTAAGTTCTTTTGTATCATGTCCATATAATCTTGATAAATCCGTAAATAATAAAACTTTACGATTAGAATCATTTTAGAGGATTCGAACAAACTATTACAATAATTTTAAAATATAATTTATGATTTTGATTCGTAACACAAATTGCAAACAAAGTATTATATTCGAATTACAAAACTAATGATTCAAATCAGTTTACCAGGATTCGAATTCATATATTTTTTACTTTTCCCGGACCCCTATCCATTGGAAAGTATTGTGATCGTACAAATCTTCGAATCGCCAATTTCAACAAATTTGCACGTTTTGAGATTCCATGAGTACATTCAATGGAGTTTTGAAAAATTCCTGTGTGTGTGTCGTCCATGTGTGTGCGTGTTTCGGCGATAGCGCATAAACGGCTAAATGGATTAGACACAAACTTTATATCTAAGCTTTTTATAGCAGTGGAATGATCTAAAAAGCTTTTGGTTACAATCAAAACTCATTAAGTGCAACTTTATTCTTAGCGATTTTTCATTGTTTAATTCGTGTAGAAAAATGTTTCAAATAAAAATTGTAGATATTAAAAAATAAATATTTTTTGTTATAAAACATTTATTGTAAGATCTTTGGTTTTTATTTCGTAAGCAGAATAGTTTCATCTAACTGATAAATTCCCTTAGAAATAAACAATTATTTTTATAATCTTTTAATGTTGGCTGTGGAGACTTTAATTATTTAAATAATTATTTTTATGTCAAATAAAACGTCAAAGTGCTTTAAAAGACAATAATCCATTTTTTAAAGAATCATTTTTATTTCATATTAAATTTTCATTCAAAACCTTATTTGACCGAATTCACCGGGGAAAGTACCATGATGGACACATCACCATTTTTTATAATAATAATGTTTATTTCGTACAATTAAAATGATATAATATGTTAAATAAATTAGAATTAATCATATTTAATTGAGCCTCATTGTAGTTGAATTCATTCCTTTTGTCCTTGCCTCGTGATATTGGGTAGTACCCGGTATCGGTATCGAAGGATATTTGTGAGTTTACTATGTTCTTAATATTCCTTTAGCTTATTACATTATTTAATAGTTTGCTTTTTATTTCTAGTTAAAATAGAATGCATTTTAGTAACTTTATATATGTGGTTTGTTAAAAATGTTTAGTGTATGAGTTGTCAGGTATAGCATGTATTTTTTGGTGTAGAATTAATCGATTCGGAATTCTGATTTTCTTCAAGTTTTATAGCTGTGTATTTGCTTCTTTGGTTTAATTTTAATCCTTGTTTTTATTAAGTTGTATATAGTAGTAGTAAGTTAATATAGGTTATTAGTTTTTTTTACATCCAGTTCTTTCGTGATTTCGAATATGTTATGTATTCTTGTTCTTTTTTTTAGCATGTAGAGTATTTCCAATATTTTTATTTAATTTTCTTCCGGTAGTCTTTCCCCATATAGTCGAGAGGTAATTAATGTTGGATGTAAAGAGGATATGCTCTCTTTCTGTTTTCTGGCATGTATTTCCTATTTTTTTATGATACGAATCATGTGAAGAGGACGAATACTTTTATAAGAGGTCATAGATAATAACCTGTTATATTACAGTTTATGTTTAAATTAAGTCTAAAATCTAAATATATAAGACAACATGCCTATTCACTAAAATACTTATTTTCTGACGTTCTTCATCCTTTACTTGAAAGATTTTTCGAGTGTACCATATATATAACGAGGTACCATAATAAACCAAATTATGAATATTACAATATTTACTGTATTAGATATTGAAATAGAAGTTGCTTAATTATACTTATGTAGTAAATTTAAACTCTTAAAAAATGATTTGTATTTGTGATTCGAAAAACTGGATTCGAATCATATTTGCATCGTGTGAATTATTTATTTGTGGATTCATTATTCGAATCTTTGTCGATTCGGACCAGATTTACGAAAAAAACCTTTTTTATGAAAAAATACATTAATGAAAAATTGTATCATAGTGCTGGAACATAAAAAGACAAATATAATATTAAGTAATTAACAACGAAATATATAATACAAATAGAATGATAGATAATACATTATAACTTTTCAATAGTTACAGTCGAATAATTAATTATTTTCGCTTTAGCTACTGCAACTTTTTGACTTATATAACATGCGTTACAACATGTATATTATACGTTATGTAAGTCAAAATGTTGCAGTAGCTAAAGAGATAATAATTAATTAATCAATTGTGTAAATTAATTGTTTAATTTCTTTTTATTTAATATAAATAAAATAACTCTGATCAACTGAATAAATACTAGTTTTCTATTATTTATAGTCAAGGTTGCTTAATGTCTTATAAAAGTTACGTGTGAAAGTTTCAAATAAAAAATAATTATAAATATTTACTAAACTATTTCCAATACACATAATCCTAGTAATAGGTTATTTTTGAGCATAATTTGTTTTAGAAAAATATTACGTTTCGGATAAAAAAACTCTGGCATATCCTGCATTTACTGCAAATTATTTTGGCATTGTTTAACAATCATTGTGCTATTAACAATTTTATACAAAAAATCCGCAATAATAGGTCTCGCTTGTAAAAGGGAAACATCGATTGAATTTAGTAATCGAGTATTTTTAAATGAGCAATTGTAAGTAGCTAAAGTTAATAAATGTTTATTAATAGAGTACAGTTACTAACACTATTATAATAATTAACATTAAAACTTATCATATAAATAACGATTCGAATGACGAATCCACGAATTAAAGATTCATAAGAGAAAATTATGATTCGAATTCAGGATTCAGATTTTTGATTAACGAATACAAATCTTTTTTAGTATAAATAAATATTAAGTATAATTAGGTTCATACAAGTAAATTTTACTTTATAATATAACTGAAATATTATAATATTAGTGGTTATAAAGATTGTTAAAACATCGGAGTTATAATTCAATTATTATAAGAAAAAGATGAAATTAATTAATTCATTAATTATTCTCTTT
Source organism: Philonthus spinipes (assembly GCA_963082785.1). NCBI lineage: Eukaryota > Metazoa > Arthropoda > Insecta > Coleoptera > Staphylinidae > Philonthus > Philonthus spinipes. The sequence continues at coordinate 22,324,810 of OY720301.1, forward strand.
CCAATTGCTCTGCAATTAAAAACTTTTTTCATTAAAAACAATGAAAGTACAAATATCTATTGATACAACTATTTCCTGGGCAAATACATAGAATTACACAATTAATTAATTGTTCTCAAGTTACCACCTTTATAATTAAATTAGCTATACGAGCTCACGTTTCAATTTTATTAAAAAATATGAATCAAGAATGTTTTTCATTGACATTAATTAATTGTGTCGCTCCCGCAACGTCCGTCATATCCTCAGAATTCATTGAGAAAACGGTATGTTTTTGAATATTTTACATAAGGTAAAGCTGCATTGACGAAGGATAAATCCCGAAACACATGTATACAGATGACCTTTTATACTTAGTTTTGTTTGTATGAAATATTTTTAATTAAAAAAGGTTACTTGATCAGTATTGCTGATATGCAACGATAATTATTTGTCGTGTAATTCAATATCCGGCGTATTTGTCCAGGAAGTAGTTGTTTCATTAGATATTTGTATTTTCTCTCTACCTACTTCGCAAGCCTTTAAATGCAGAATAATTAGAAAGAGAATAATTAATTTCAATTTCTTTTCTTTTAATTTAATTAAAGTAAAAAATGAATGGTGTTGTAAAATGGTGATTTTTGTACATCAAATCATTATATATGATATGATTAAAAAGTCTTATAAACAAAAAATGTAAAACTTCAGAAGTATTTTACTCAGTGGGTAATTTGAAATATACATGTTAACTTATTTTAAACAAAAGCTTTTTACAGGATTTGATTGATTTATTTTATTAATTAAAGTAATAGTTTAGAAGTAAAACGAGTAATTGCCTGCTTATTAAAAGTATTCGTTGGCTTTATAGGATTCGAATTCCAATGATTGGATTCGAATCCTCTTAAAATTATTCGAAACTCGAATAAGGAAACGGAAATGACTTTTTTTAGGCAAAATAAATAATCCATGCTCTTTTTATTATCATTAAGACATCAAATGTTTTTGAGATTTTTTTAGATTGTTTTTAAGAAAAATCTCATCAAGATTTGAATATTTTCAAAGGAAAAAATAACTTCAAATATAACCAAATGTTTCGAATAACGTTACATCCATGCAATTTATAACAGTGGATAGATCTGAAAAGCTTTTAGTCACAAACAAAACTCATTAAGTGCAACTTTACTCTTAGCGTTTATTTGATTTTCCACAATTGATCGCATTGAAGAATGTTTTAAATAAAAGTTATATATCGTGAAGAAATAAGTATTTTATTTTATTAACTTTTTATTGTATTACCTTTAGTTCTTGAGTTATCCACTTAGCGATTATTCCGTTTTTTTATTCGGATAGAAAAATGTTTGAAATAAAAGTTGTAGATCTTGAAAACTAAACATTTTTTATTATAGTAAGTTTAGTTTTTATTCTATAAGCGCAAGGATTTCATCTACCCAATAAATTCCCTTAAAAATAAATAATTATTTTTATGTCAAAACATCTTTCGCAACGCCTCAAAAATGTTCAAGATATGATAAATTGTGTGAGGAAATTTTGTGAAGCTATTGTAAGGTAAGAAATAACAAAACAAATTGTAAAGAAAATAAATTGTAACATTCTTTCAAATACTTCGTTTTAATATTAAAAAACAACAATATTTTTTTTTTAATTTAATAATTTTTCATTTACTGTTAAAGGGAAAACTCAATATTGACGGAAAATTCTAAACCGGTAGAACAACTTTAAATTATATCAAAATGAAGTTATGGTAGGTTAAGGCAGCTTAGGTTAAGTTAGATTGTATAGCTTAGAATTATTTAAGTTATCTACCGTAGATTAGATTAGTCTATGTTGTGGTGGCTCAGATTAGGTTATTTATCATAGGTTAGTTTAGTTTATGTTGCGATGGCTTTTGTTTGGGTTAAGTTACGCTTAAAACAAATATTGTATAACATTTAATTTAATGGTAATTTTATTTATTTAAAAAACGAAAAAATATGACACTATGCTCATAATTCCGATGCAGGAACGCCTTCAAACCATTTCCGAAAAATGTGATTAAAATCCTTATAATTTCCCTTCAATCTCTAAATTTTGTATACACCTAAATCCTACTATTCCTCTTAAATTAAAAAAAAAACGCACTATCTCTATTCCAATTCATTGCTTCATTTCACCCCTTCGCCCACTAACGACGGACGTACCATAAAATCATTTAATCTAGACAGAAAGATTATTGTAAATAAATATTATACACTATAAATATTAATGTTCTGCCAATAAAGTTATTGTTTATATCTCTCTAATACAATTGTAATATTATATCCATTTTTCAATTTAAGAATTAATAAAATATAAAGTATAAAAATCGACCGGAGGTCTTTTTTTTTTAGCCGTTTCTTTTTAGAATATATATTTGTTTTAAATTGTTTCAAGTATTGTATATATCAACCTCTGGTTGATAGCCCAGTACAAATATTTTAATTTTATATGGGTATAATACTGAATGTTAATGTTTGTATAAATGTATGTAATTGGCGAATAGAGATATGTATAGGTAAATATATGTATATAAATTAAAGTGAACATATTCATCACATTGATGAGTGCGCAGCACCCGAACTGTATATATCAAGGTAATAAAAAGGCGCGTAAAAAATGTAAATAAAGTTCTTGTTGAAATTTATTAAATCACTCTTCACGTAACTCATAAATCCACTTTTCAGGTCATATTTAATCGAATAAAGCCGTATCAAACCTCAAAAGCATTCATTTTTCATTTCAATGATTATCATATGATTTCTTTTTATAAATCGGATAATATAAATAGATTTTTTTTAACGGAAGAACACGCAGTGTGTTTACCTTGAGATACTGCCGTAGAAACCTTTATTATTTGAATGAAAGAAAAAAAATGTTGGAGACACAATAGATCCTCGTGGTCGCTGGAGGGTTGCAGGACGACCCACTTACCAGTTAATATTAATTGTTGGGGCTTCTACTTCGTTATACATTTTAATTTAAAAATAATTAAAACATCTTAGCTGTCATATTTTGTTTATTTGTGTTTCATTTACATGGAAAAGAATATATGTTTTTTTAAGAAATAAATTCACTTGGTTTGTTATACGATACGATACGATTATACGATACACACTTACGAGAAAGCCCATGTAATTAATTAACATACGCACAATATAGTATATTTTATTGCTTTTCATTCCAATACACTTCATCCACTCTAATGATATTTAGAGACACAACAGTTTCGGTAAGTATTAGGTACGATAAATTAAAAGAGTTGTTATAAAATTTGTAAATAAAAATCATTCTTAAGTTTAAGTATTTGGTGAAAAGTAACAGTTGATAACCAATTGGCAGTATTATTTATTAACTAATTCAATAAATTTATTTTGTAAATGCAATTATTTCAATAATAAATATTTATTTTCATTTAAAAGAGACAGAAAGAGAGAGCGAGAAAGAGAATATATTTTCTGACAGAACATTAATAATCACAATGCGTAATACATATTTAAAATATATAAATGATTCATCTGTAACTCTTCTTTTGACTATCAAATGGTTATCTTTCTGCCTAAATTAAATAATTTTGTGGTACGTCTGTCACTAATGCACGAAGGGATGAAATAATGCGATGTATTAAAAAAAAGTTTGTGAATTTAGATGGGTGGGATTTAGATGGAGATAGTTTTCAATCTATATTCTAAATTTCTAAAATATCAAGATTATATACTATAAAAATATCATGATTTTTTTTTTAAATTATTACTTTCGAAGAGCAAAGAAGATTTATTTTTTATGAATATTTCATTTCTTATCTCCAAGGAACAACACACAGGGTGTTCAGTGAGTATGGAACCGGTTGAATATCTTATTAACTATTTATGGGATCAATTATAAATTTGAAGCATGTATTTGATTAATTAATATCTATTTATGATGAAAATACGAAACGTTAAATTTTTTAAGATACAAGGCCAACTTATTTGTTTTAATGGCACGAGTTTTGAAAATCATGCTCAATTAACAGTGTATTATTTTTTCAATTTGACAGTTTAAATATTTGTTTGACAATAATAAACAATATAAAATATTTTGAAAATGTAAAGGTTTCTTGTCAATCGGCTATCGACCATAGGTCTTTCTGCCTTAAAATAATATTATATATCAATTATTATTAATCTTACTTTAAACTTTTAATAAAACATTAATAAAAACATATATTTTTTTTTTGTTTTTTTACTATTCTGGAGAAAATATTCAAAATATATTTCATAAACCTAATTGAAATATACTCTTATTTAACTATTATAGAGCAATATTAATATTCTATGGTTGAGGCTGTTACTTGATGAGACTCTATTATAACTAATTTTACAAGTAAAAGACTGGATTGTTTTTTTTAAGTTTCACAAATTTATTGTAGAAAACACTGCTACAATTGTTTCGATACACAGTATGTGAAAATAGTCAATATTTATATATAAAAAATAATTTATGTGGAAGTTAATTAATAATATTTATTTAATAAAAATAAAAACACTGGCTGAAAGACCGATGGTCGATAGCTATTTTATAAATAATAAAATAAATTGTATTGTATTTAACAACGCATAAATGCCTCAATAAAGATGATTGTATATCACTGAATAACTTAGGTTGAGTAATGTGAAGTGTTGTATAATGATGTAGTTGAAAATAAAATTCCTTACTTCACTTTTAAATTTTATCAATAAACCAGATGTACATTTCAAGTACTAAGTACTCATTATCAATGGTTGATAATGAGTACTTAGACAAGAACATTGTTTAAAGTTTAAATAAATTGTCAAAAATGTAAAAAAATGTTAAACCACACTTGTAAGGAATAAATGATGATGAATATATATTGTATAAAAGAATAAGCGATCAAATGAGCATAATTTTGAATACCCGATCCATTAAAAAAATGGCGTTGTATCTTTATTATGTTCACCGTAAATAGATATTAATTAGTCAAATACATCTTCCAAATTTAATATTGATCCGACAAATAGTTATAAAGATATTCAACCGAATCAGTACTTATTGAACACTTCGTATATATCTAAATACAAAATGTAAGTGTTGACCTGCGATAATGAAATAAAAATAAAAGTTAGCGTACGTGACACGAAGTTCATTAATGAAGTCATTAGCGTTATCATGCATAAGATGAGATATACATAACACTTTCGAAATTTAATAATTACATTGGTGATACTAAAAACAAATGGAAAACAGGTGGCATGTATAAATAAAGCAAAAGTTGTTTAGTATTGCATGGATTATGTTAACGACTAAAGCTTATTCATGCAAACATATATGTTGTACGAAGTCTTCTGTTTGTGCAAAAAAGTTAGCGAATTTGTAATAATATAATATGTGTTCTGTTGAACGAGGATTTATATGCGAGACGAACAATTTAAATTTTTAAAATATTTACTTAATTTTATAATAGTTATATAATAATATAATAATTAGGATAGAAAGACCTTTGTTTGATAGCCCAGACAGACCTATATGTATTGTAACCATTTATGTTATAATGTTTTTTAAATAAAGATGTGCGTATATATAATAATTCGTAGTGTTTCTTGGACAACTTTAAATTTAATTATACCTGGTTTGGTTCACAAATTTATTCGAGCAAATAAAACAAATTTTGTTGATATTAAACAATGGCTTTATTTTAATAACTATATTTCATTTTTAAATAATTTATGAAATAAGAACAAAGAAAGTTAGCTTAGTGATAGGTATAATCAGTGTACATAAGTATTTATAATAATCAGTTTTAGAAGTTTTATATTTCCACCTATTATTTCTATACAATTGAACAGAATTGGATTACTGGTAAACGTATAATATCATAACGGGAAGAAGTTTCTCGTAAACCCGTAACATTTCCACCTGATAAATCAATTAGACTTCCCCACTTCCAAAAGTAATATAATGCCATAAATATCGTAGCATCCGTATATTCATATATTTTTATTGCCAGAAAAGGCAATAATTCATTCTTGTGGCTATCTGGCCGCTATTATGGGGTATAAAGGACAAATGAGGCAGAGCTGGATAGTCTGCAAGGGTTATCAACTAAAGATTGACCGCATTTACATTTTATAACATTGCAGACGGCCATCTAGGCGTAATTTGAATTGAATTATTGATACGAGCAAAAGGGGCCACGGGCTAGGGCAGAAATATAAAGATGAAAATAATAAATAAACAGCCGTATTTAAATTCCGCCGCCCCTCAATGGTCAGCTTCATTGAATAAATGTATTGGAAATTTTAATGGGGTATTTTTGGTCGCGTCAATAAACATTGGTCGGCGATTTAAAGAACATAAATCACTCACATCGACTCATTAGTATGAAAAATATGATATATTTAGGCATTTTTACTTGCATTTATTTTTATGTTGGCTCAAAATGGTATACACTGCATAATGTATCTATGCAAATTAATTACTTTACTCTAGTTTTTTTTTTTCGACTAAATAGAAATGTAAACACCATATTTTTGCAACACACAGCATATTAAATATTAATAAGCTGTGTTTCTCAAAACTGTCATATTGTTACCTACTTCAGTTGAAGAGACATTATTTTATAAATATTATGTAAATCTTAAAAAATTATATGTTAATGTATTTAACTTTGTAGTACTATGTTTCATTCATAATAAAGCAATACAAGTTGATTTAAGTTAGTGGGTACAATACTGTTTCTGTTAGCACGTACAACAAAGGGGGTAAGTGTGTAGATTAATATTTTTCGAATGAAAGGTAAGTATCTGCACCAACCATAATACGTTGAACAACCTGTATCTAAACACCTGCAAATTATGAGAACGATGCGTCATGCCCGTATAGACTTGCCGAACAAGTGGACAACAAAAGGGCAAAGGGCGGTAGTTTCGGTTAGAGTGGTGGGTGATGCAGGACATATAACGTTGTAGAACGACGCCTCTAATCTTTTGTATAAAATCTGACGCACTATCTATTGTTCATTTGAAACCGTATAAAAGTATTTCTTTGCTATCTTTTAAACTTATAATACTTATAGGTATGTGTATACACACACATATTGAAATGAGATTTTTTTAATGATTACGTAATTTGTGTTATAATTAAATTAATTAATGAAGGTAATAACGGTTAAAACCATTATGATGTTATGATATTATTTATTTCAACACAGATTTGTTTCATTAAACCAGTATTGTTATCATTCCCCTTAATCTATACCTCTAATACCAGTACAACAGGCTAGATAACACAATGAATAATACACCAAGTTGTAACACATTATTCTTAAAATACGTTATTTGAGCAATTTCTTAATTTACATCAATTTACTTGATGATAGTGAACCTTGACAAACTTCTGACAGTTAATCTCTGGCTTTAAACTGATTTGCATATTTTAATTCTAAAGCGAGAATAATGCCCGGTGTTAAATCAGTCCAAATCTCACTAATCCATGCACACTAATTTCTCGAACGTACACTGCAGCGTCTTAAACAGGACGGAACATTTACATAAAATCTATTTGCTAATTTGTCAACGATACGAAAGATTACCCGCCTAGGTACTTAATATATTACGAAAACAAAATATATTTTATGTTAATTTGCAACACATTTATGGATATGAAAAAATTACCGCTGTAATCGAAACGCAAAGAAATATATGTGCAGGATTTGTTTTATATATAATATTTGAATATTTAATAACGATATTTTTAGAGATAATGTAACATACTAATAATAATATTTCAATTTCTTTAATTATCGTAAATGGAGTTTTAAATAATGAAATTCAGATGTATTGTGCTTAAGACTATCGTTTAGTAGAAAGGGATATCTATCCAGTATATTGGAAATAATTGTTAAAAAAGAATCAGACTATAGTTTTAATAACATCAATATGTACTTACATCTTTTGATATGTTTTTAATATTTTTGACAAATATAAATGTGTGCAACGAAATTTTGAAAGATTTAACTAAATTCTAAATTCAAATAACTTTGCATATATTGCCTATAAATTTCATTATATCTTACAATTGTCTATTCTAACAAACAACACATATTACACCAATTGACCTATAATATGTGGTTTTTATTAGAATAGAAAATTGTAAGATATAATGAAATTAACAGGTAATGCATGTGAAGTTATTTTAACGTAGAATTTAGCTAAATCCTTCAAAATTTCATTGCACACATTTTTATTGCCAAAAATATACATTAAAAATTGACATAAAAATGACCTATTTCTAATTATTACAATGCTTTTTAATTAATCTAACGAAAATGCATACTTTAAGATTACTTTGATGTATAATAAGTTAATTGATCAGGTCAGTAATGTAAATGAATTAGTAACTGATAATAATAGTGTAATATATGTCGTCTCATTTTACTAAACCACAGTGTTAACCATAAATATGTGTGTACATATGGATTTACATGATGAATAGTAATAAATTATTAAATTAAAATACCTTATTTTGATCAATAATTTAATTGGTACAATAGTAATTATGCATTTAGAATCAATTAGATTTATTTTAAGAAAAACAAGTAAATTAACTTTGATTTTAGAACTGCCATAAAAATTATAGAAAGTGTTAAAACAATAATGTTGATGTACCGTTATATGACAAACACAAGCCAACGGACAAATATTTTTTCTAAACACCCCTATAACTTTAACGGTAATATCGGCTTTTACAACCGACATTACCGGTGAAAATATAAATTTAAACATCAAATAAATAATAATAAGTTTATTTCTCAAATAGTAAAATATTCTGTGCAATACACATGTACAAAAATATTGATGTACCGTATGATATATCTACTGGGTGTAAACGCGACCAAGCATACATAGGGATTATAATAGAAAAAAGGATTTATTCATATGGTAACAGTTATTTAAATGAATTAAATAAAAAGAATCGGCTTGATTATTTAATTTAACAAATTAAAATTAGGTAAGCCGTACTGCTGTACTGATGAGTGATGAAATCCCGAAACACGTGTCTGCAGATGGCCTGATATTACGTATATATATAATGCAGGGATTTGCATAAAATTGTTTTTATATGTAAAACCTCATTGTATAACTGATCGATTCAAAACCCGGCATATATATATATATATATATACAGGGTGAGTGATCGAAATGTCCGCCTTTGATATCTCCTTTGGTAAAAATTCGGCAACATAAATTAAAATAATTAATTTCTTGTTGTGATATAAAAACATAGTTTCTACTTTAATAAATATATATATAACATATAATTTTACACTTATTTTATTTTTCTGGATGTATTACATTTGATTTTGATAAATGTGATAGATCGCAAATGGCTAAACCAATAAAATTTTATTTTATTTATACAAAATTGTTTTAGATGTATGAAATTATCTTGAATTGAATTCTTTATAGAAAATATATCATATTAATTTTTTACAAAGAATGAATCCTGGGAATAAATCATTAAAAATTAGTATTCCATTATTTCCAAATACAAAGTGGCCAGAAATGGTATGATAAACATAAACAATCATCCATGTCCACGAAAATGTTGAAATATTAAATACGTTATAATTATAATGTATTTGAATTAAAACACTTGGATAGTTTTTTGTCATCAATTAAAATACATCCTAAATATTACAAAAAAATCTTTCACCACGGGATAAGTGAGAAACTAATTCAAAATATTAAATACGTGTCTGGAAATTTGCACTTATAAATAATCTGCAAATATCAACAATTTTATAAGTTATCTAGGAGCATTTTTCAATAAAAATAGATCTGACAATTATGTATTTTCATATGTAACCATATTAAATTTTATTACACCTTTACAAAACAGCTGTTTTCTATCATTTCTAATCATTATAGATGATCAGATTTAAATATTGGTTGTTTTCAACATTTATATTTTTTATGTTTGATGTATTTCAAATATGTCTTAGTATCTCTTGAATTAATTTCTCACTTAACACTTCGTGAAACATGTATAAACAATTATATACAAATTAAACACGTGGCTTGTTTCAAAATGTTTTATGACCTAATAAGTTTCATATTTGTTAGATTTAATGAGTTAGGCTAGCTTAGGGTTTAAAAGTATCGAAAAAATGTTTGTCTTACTTAAAATGTGGTTTAAAGCTATTGGTTCGATAACGATCTGAGAATTTCCTGTCAAATTAAATTAAACCACAAAACATTTTGTTTTTGAAGTTTTGACTTGTAGTGCTTCAATAGCTACTATTCAAGGGCTACAAGATCAAAGGTCATATACTTATTATATTAGCGATAGTGACTGCAAAACCTTCAAAGGTATCCTCGATTAAGCACATTATTATGGCGTTACTGTTCATAAATAATGTGTGGGTTTGCTTACGTTGTTTCAATTGTTTAAATATTAAGATAACGCAACATAAAACGTTAAGCTCTATTATTTTAAAACAACATTATTTAATAACAGGAAAAGGATTTATTCACTTGGTCACAGTTATTTAAATAAATTAAATAAAATAATTTGAAAATAATTAATTAATAAATTATTTTATCTTTTGCTACTGTGACATTATGACTTATGTTACATAAGTACTTTAACAAATGTACAATAATAGACATAACAACAACATATTGTATAATGCAACAATTTTTAAATCGAAAATATTTAATGCAAAAAACAAAAAATAAAATAAAATATAAGTTACGTAATATCTGCAGACACGTGTTTCGGGATTTGACTCCTCGTCAGTACAGCTATGCCTTACGTAATTGCAAAGTTGTTAATTAAATTAATTAGAAATTAAAAAAATAAAAATTAATTGTTAATTGATGGTATAGTATGATAATAGTAATTTTTATTTAGAGTGAGTGATACTTAATTGCAAGGCTGAAAAAAAAACAAAAATTCGAGATTTTTTTCTCGAAAACGAAACATGATAAAAATCTAATTACACTAGTTTATTTGACATACATTTGTCGACAATTTAGAATTTCTTTGGCTTCTTCGAAGGTACTGAATATATAAATATGTTTACACATTTTTAAGAACAAAAATGATCCTACATTTATATTTGACAATCAAATTCATAATTAGTCTGCGAAAACATCTCACAACCTACATAAAAAACAGTTCAAATTAAATATATTTAAAAACTCCCCCAATGTACTCGGTGGAACAGTAGTGCACCGATTACTAGCCGACAAAAAATGAAACAACACTTCCCTAACAAAAGCAAGTTTTTACAATATTTGCGAATATTTAAATTAACTGTTAATATTATTAAATGTAAATAGGCTAATAACCCAAAACTATTCGTATAATAAATATTGAATAATAGTTACTATACGACGTGTCTCATATGTATATGCATATACATTTTCGACTAATAAATATTATTATTATAGACAGGCTGAAAGACCTCTGGTCGATAGCCAGACTATAATTATAATTTTATATATTATTGTAAAGGTGTGTATGCATTACACATTTGAATAAAGAGGTTTATTATTATTATTATAGACTTAAAAAAACATCAGTGATTTTTAAGCCATATATTTAAGACATATTTTTATTATGAGGAAGGAAAGGGTTAAAACACGATAGACATATTTTAAATATCGTACAAAAATTTATTAGCAAACGCGCTCCATCATAAATTGCATATATACGCGCGAGTGTATAAATTACGAATTACAGAGCTGTCGAAAATAAATATAATTTATGAAACGTACGATCAGAATTAATGATAAACATAGTGCGTTCTTTGTACATATACATGATGACATACGGTTATTTTACTTGTAGAGTCGAACTGTAGGCGAACCGACATGTAAGGTAGTTATTAAGGTTTTGGATTGCCCACTGTTTTAAATATCATGCTACTTGAATTACACGAGAACCTGGCCTCGCTCTCGCAGCAACTTGTCAGCCCATTTAAAAATTAAAATTAATTTTAATTTCATTTCCATTCCACTTACTATCATATGTGTTTTGTTTGTTTCATGGATACAACTTTAAAATAACTTGTTTGTAAATAATGAAATTAAAGAACACTTGAGTAGCATATTAAATGAATAATATTTTATTTTATTTATATAAAAAAAAAACGTAACGGTAAGGTTTGGTAAAACAGATGGCTAAATATTTTTTTATTTAATTTTGTCGGCGTTAACTTGGTGGTACATTTTCAATATAGTATATAAAGAAAACAAAATTATTTTTTTATACCACTTGGATTTTTTATTAATCGTGACTAGTTTCGATAACACGGTAATCATTTTCAAACAATAGTGATAATTATTGATAGTCACTAATTCGTATTACATTGTTAAAATTAATAATATTAATCTACTTAGAAAAGAGTATTTATTTACTTGGTGGCAGTTATTTAAATAAATTAAATAAAAAGAATTTAAAAATAATTAATAAATTATTTCTTTTTTAGCTACTGTGACTTTTTTACGTTACGTAAGTACTTTAAAAGATGTATCCATTAAAGCAACTACTTCTCGGGCCTATACCCCTCCAGAGATTGAATTACATAATGGACACTTGCTGTTGCATAACAGTAATATATTGTATAATGCATTTTTTTGGTCGAGAATTAAATATTACATAAGGTATAGCTGTGCTGACGAGGGATAGATCCCGAAACACGCCTCTGCAGATGGTCTTATATTACGCAACGTTCTTTGTATTAAATATTCTTGAATCAAACTTTGTTGCAATATGTATGTTATAGATATGCAACAGCAAGTATCCATTATGCAATTCACCACTTCCCGAGAAGTAGTTGTTTTAATGTAACGTAAGTCAAAATATCATCTTTATTAAATTTAATAATTTACTTAATTGCTCATCAGTTTACACCAATTTCAGGACAAATACAAAAAAATAATTAAAGCAATATAGACACAGCATATTTAATATATAAAATTATGAAAAGTAAACCAAAATCGATAATTTCAAAATAATTAGTCATCAAAAACTTAAACATACTCATTACAATATATGATCCGCAAACAAAAACAAACAAAAAATCACAAATAGTAACAACAAGAACAATATTTTCCGAATAATATTTCTTAATTAATATAAAGTTAACTTTATTCTGCATCAGATGGCATAACATATGGTTCTACACAAATTATCTTAAGTTCATGATTTCACATGAATTTCATCAGATAAATTAAAAATAATTTTAATAATTAGTTCTTATGGAAAACGATTATGAAAATCAATGAAAATAAGTTATATTTGTTATCGATTAATTTAGTAATAATAATAAATTTTTCATAACGGAAAAATCATTTAAATACAATTATATTACAAATAGTGTAGAAATACAAATACTTAATGTAACTAACTAACATTGGCAAGAATTCAATTACCAATAAATCAATAATTAGCTAGAGCACCCTGTACTAATAGTAAACTGTATAATTAATAGAATACACAATTTAAAAAACGTATACATTAATAACAGAGAGGTAAATGGGGCGGAGACTATATTTAAACAATGATGCAGAAGAAGTAAATGATTTGAAATGGATATTATTTTGCAACTTATTTGCATAGCGCATAAGTCTGTCAATATAATTATGCATACGGTAATTTTTAGAATGAAAAGACAAACTAATGTATATTTTACATTTTTTTTAAGAAGAACTGGTGATTTGAGATAATTAGCTTTTTCTATTTAGATATTTTTCTACTTGACAGATGAAAATGTAAGTTTATTTTCATATATTATTAAAATTCTACAGATTGACTATTTTCAATCGATTACTTTTATTTTACTGCATAGCTATCTCCAGGGCTGTGGAGCTATAATCGGTGTTGTCGTCGTGTTAAAAATCAGTCACAACTCCTACTAATAATGTATACATTTTAATAATTCTGGTTTACCTTTTTGAAACATTATATTAATAACATAAAAAATATATTAAGCAAATATGTTAAATTTAAGCTATAATAATAATGGGTGATTTGATAGTTGATTTAATTGTATATATAATAACAAAACACTTTTACCATGTTTGTATAACTGAAAATGTTTATTAATGACTATAGTTTCGACGACATTAACGTGTTATTATCAAATGAGCAGTTTTATTATTGTGAATTAAAGTAGACGCCTCAAAAATAAATAATTTAATTTTATATAGCTTGTAATGGCCGCAGTCGTTTTTTTTTTTTTCAATTGAGATGTCGGAATCGATTTATCAATCCAACGATTCCCCTGGATATTTTTATCTACTAAACCGCAACTTTAAAATAAATTGAAAACCAAACTAGTTGACATTTATATGTTTTAAAATTATATATTATAAAATAGTATTCACTTGATTGCAGTTATTAAAACAATTAAATAGGTAAAGTAATCCAATATCCGGTGAGATATTTTTCCGGAAATAATTTTTTCAATGCATTTTTGTTCTAGTACTTACGCTACGGGAACCATTGTTAAAATGGACAAAGAAGTTTTCAAAATTGTTTTACTATTTAAATATATCAGGTTGTTAGCAATGTTGACAAGTTAAACAGGTTATTACTTGGAATTTCCTTAATATTTTACAGTTCTGTTTCTTTTGTTGCAAAGTTACACACCTTGCCTGCTTAAAGAAATCTTTGTAAACTCTAAAAATGTGAAAAGCATTTTTTAAAAGTTAATTTTCTTGAAAATCGAATTTCGCGTGATTTTTTTATTATGAAGTATGAGTTCCTACATGGAAGTACGGCATCGCAGGCCGCGCGAAACTTCTTGTGCTACTACGCAGCAGACAGTGTAAAATTGGTTTGCAAAATTCTATACAGGTATTTTTAACCTCACAAATGGGCCACTTGGTCGCCCAGAATCGAAGGTCAATAATGACGAACTAAAGGTCACCATTGAGTCTGACCCATCTCTACGTGCCTACAAATTATCGTTGAAATTAAGTATTAGCAAACAAACAAGATTAACTCATTTAGCTCAACTCGGTAAAGTTGGAAAAGTGGGTTCCACATGAACTGAGTGAAAAACCGAAACAAAAGCGTTTGGAATCTTGTTTGATTTCTCGTCACAAATCTGATCCATTTTGAATCGAATTGTCACTTCTAATGAGAAATGGATCAAATATGACAATTCCAAACGTTCATGACTGTGGTTGGACAATGATAAATCACAAAAAAAAAAAACACTCCAAAGCGTAATATTTATTAAAAGAAGTTGATGGTGAGTGTTTGGTGGTCTAGCGCAGGTGTGATCCCTTGTAATTTCATGAAACCTGGGTCATCGATTACAGCAGAAGTATACTGCAACCAACTGGGCGAAATACAAAACTTAAAGATAACAGTCTAGATTAGTCAACAGAACGACTCTTATCTTATTGCATGATAACGCTAGATCACATACTGCACAAATAACTGTGGCAAAATTACAGGAATTGGAGTTGGAACTTCTTTATCATCCTCCATTCTCACCAGATCTAGCCCCCAGTAACTACCACTTCTTCCGCAATTTAGACAACTTTTTAAAACTAAAACAATTTAATTCCGACAATGTAAAATTGGCCTTCCAGGAATTAATTGACCCTCGTCCGCCAGGGTTTTATACTACTGGCCTGAACGACCCGCTGCTTAAATGGCAAAAGTATATAGAACATATGGGTACATACTTTGATGAATGAAACAATACTTAGATTTGTAAGTTATCAACCAACAACTACAAATTCATCCTTGACGACCTAATATATAATGGGCAGAAAGACCTATGGTCGATAGCCATTAAAGAATTAAATAATGTAGCTGTAATATACTTAAAAAAATCGTTATGTTCTAGTAAATTTAATTGTTAATAAAGATTGTTATATATATAATGTGTTTATAAATGTTTCCATTTAATTTATAAAAATAAGTATACATTATTTATATACTATGATACATTGTGTTTTGTATCATACAATGTAACATAATGTATTTCCTGTATTTCGCTGCGACGTATTTGACGTAGTAAAATTTCAAATTTTATTGGGTTACATTATTATTTATTGATTTTTTCTTTTAAAAAGGGGGCCCTTTTAAGTAGGTATTGTTTGAAAATATTATCCATTATTTCATTTACGAACTTTATTTTATTCCGTCGTAAACTTACATTTCGCCTTTTTTTATCTGAGTGGATACGTATCTTTTTTATAGCCCATCTATTTGGCACGCAAGGCTCAGTTTTGATTAATCGCTTTATTTAACGGCGAGGAAAATGTAATTATATGATAATGTCGCCAAGGATTTGAAGATAACATCTGCGCTACACAAACAGGGCCTAATTGGGAATTATGTAAGCCCCGCGTAAAAACTGGCGAAAAAAACACCCGTGTTTGTCTTTTTTTCTGCCCTTGAGCTTCTGCATACGGTGAAACCTGAATTCTACAAAGGCACACCAACTTAGTGTCGATAGGGTGAATATGCAAATTAGACGGAGTTGACTTTTTGTCGGTGCGATTTTCTAATCCAAAAAGTCGGGTTACTGTTTTTATGATGTGCGGCAGGTAAGTGCTAAATTGATCAGGTGCCTTTTTGTGAAATATTGACGGGGATCAACGTCGCATTAACAACTAGTAAACAGTTGCACATGCAAAACGAGTTTTTTTCAGTGAGCATGTAAATGAATGATTGTCCCTTTCATACGTCGGTGCCTGCTTAATCACTGTCATTCAAAAAGAAGATGAACTAGAGAATAAAAACCACCATTCTGTTACTTGTATAAATATTATAGATATAATCCCATTGTTAATTGACAACGATAATTAAGCTTTTTATGCACGTATATGCTTTTCCCGCGCATCAAGGGGGAGGTATTTTTTATCCAATAGTTTAACGGCTATTCTGGTTTGAGATATTTTAAGAAATAATAGATTTTTTTTTCAATTATTCTTTCAATTTGTAGAATATATTAAAGCTCATAGTTAGTGTCACATTGATTAAAAATAATATATATATTTTTCAATAACTCAAGAAAATTGAATCAAATGTGGTTCTGTATTTGTATTAAAAAATCTTTCAAATAAATGGTAGGTCATTTAACGTTTAAAATTTTAACGATCAGTAATTTTTATTTTGAAAGGTAAAAAACATTTAGACAGACATTTAGTTCGATTTGTTAATTGCTAAGGCTTTCACTTGATTATACATTTTGAGTTTATTAAATAAAACAGTTATTAACATTGTTTTTTTATAATTTATTAAGTTTCGAAACATAGACCTTCATTATCAAACTAAAAGTAATTTTCATTAAAAATTGAAGCGGATTATATAGGCGGTATAAAAGCTTTGAAGTGGGGGTGTATGTTAGGTCAAGCTGGTCATTGATTACGGGGATTTCCGGATTAGCGCGAGCTCTATGAATTTTCCAATTTCCAAATTATAATCACTAAAATAAAATAAAAGTTTGTATAACTTTTATTTTATTTAAACTTAAAATGTGTTTTATTTAATAGATTTAGTTCGATATTTACAAAATCGAAGTAAAGCGTTCCATTTCGTAAATGTCGAACAAAGTTGGAAAATATTGAAAACTTATTTATAAAGTGGTGAGTCTTCCATACAAATGGCAAAAAATATAATTTAAGAAACAAATTCGATAGAAAAGAATTGTATTTAGCTCAGTTT